>CM045899.1:5121528-5551528 GCA_025169545.1 Anguilla japonica
TTTTCTCGTTTTGTGTTTGTGATAAAAGTGCCATAACTCAGTCCTCGCTAATTAATGCAGCTCTGTGTGACATTTCGAGCAGCGGCACTCCACACCTACCGACTGCCATTTTGTGGCTATATATACACCCACCAGCCACTTTATTGGGTGCACCTGCTTGTTAGCGCAAACAGCCTTTTCCTCCAATCACTGGATCATGTGACTGCAACTTAATATGCAGACATGCCGAAGAGGTTTAATTTTTTTGTTTGAGCTAGCAAGGCGTAAGGGTGACTTTGAATGAGACGTGGTGATCTGGGAGTGACTTTGACTGGGTATGTGGCAGTTGTTGGTGAAAACTCCTTGACGAATGGTGGTTCCAGGCCACACATTCTCAAATAACAGTGTGCAGAAGGGCATCTTTGAACACACAAAAAGTCAAACCTTGACGTGGATGGGCTCCAGCAGCAGAGAGCCCATGTCGGGTTTCTCTCCTGTCAGCTAAGAACAGGAAGAGGAGGCTACAGTGGACACGTGAACGCCAAACCTGGATGACAGGATATTGGAAAAACGTTGCCTGGTTTCATGAATCTCAATTTCTGCATTGCGTGTGGCCCCATATCTTCTCTGGCCTTGCTCTAGACTGCTGGGCAGACATGGTGGCACAGTGGTTAGCACTGTCGCCCTCACAGCAAGAGGGTCGTGGGTTCGAATCTCGGCTTGGGGCCTTTCTGTGCGGAGTTTGCATGTTCGCGTGGGTTTACTCTGGGTACTCCGGTTTCCTCCCACACTCAAAGACATGCATGTTAGGTGCGCTCCTGCAGTTGCCCTTGACCAAGGCACTGGCCTCAGAACTGGAGTTGGTCCCCGGGCGCTGCACTGTGGCTGCCCACTGCTCCTAAGTAACTAGGATGGGTCAAAATACAGAGGACAAATTACCCCACGGGGTTCAATAAAGTATATCTCTATCTTTACACAAACGCTACTTTGGAATATTAATGACAAAAAACAATGATGGTACACAAGATATACAGACATCTGGAGGTAACATTCTGTAAAATAAATTTTGCATAATAAATATGGAAAACAGTCAACCTATTTTATATAAACATATTTGTGTAATTGGTTTAGAATGATCCAGTCAGTTAACTAAAACACGGTGAACTTTTGTTTACAACAGCCATGACATGGCCTACGGCAACGGGTGGTTTGTGCTGAGGCGAAGAGGTTTGTCTGAGCTGTTCCGAACGGTGGCCGAATCATTTCCTCCCCCTGTGGATGCAGCCTCCGCCCTCACGGGAGAGCTTTCTGGCGTGACCAAAAAATCTGGCGGCGTTAGCAGCCGCTGGGCTGCCTGCGGAGGCCTCGCTGACCTCGTGCCTCCCTGGTGGTTCATGTAAAACGCTGTGTAGAGGTGCTGTGTGTTTGTGTGAGCACATGCTTGTTCTTGTGAGGACATGCTTGTTTGCGTGAGCATATGCTTGTTCTTGCGAGGACATGCTTGTTCTTGTGAGGACATGCCTGTTTGTGTGAGCACATGCTTGTTCTTGTCTTGTTTGGAGCACATGCTTGTTCTTGTGAGGACATGCTTGTTCTTGTGAGGACATGCTTGTTTGTGTGAGCACATGCTTGTTCTTGTGAGGACATGCCTGTTTGTGCGAGCACATGCTTGTTCTTGTGAGGAAATGCTTGTTCTGGTGAGGACGTGCTTGTTTGTCTGAGGAAATGCTTGTTCTGGTGAGGACGTGCTTGTTTGTCTGAGGAAATGCTTGTTCTGGTGAGGACGTGCTTGTTTGTCTGAGGAAATGCTTGTTCTTGTGAGGACATGCTTGTTTGCGTGAGCACATGCTTGTTCTTGTGAGCACATGCTTGTTCTTGTGAGGACATGCTTGTTTGCGTGAGCACATGCTTGTTCTTGTGAGGACATGCTTGTTTGTGTGAGCACATGCTTGTTCTTGTGAGGACATGCTTGTTTGCGTGAGCACATGCTTGTTCTTGTGAGGACATGCTTGTTTGCATGAGCACATGCTTGTTCTTGTGAGGACATGCTTGTTTGTGTGAGGACATGCTTGTTCTTGTGAGGACATGCTTGTTTGCGTGAGCACATGCTTGTTCTTGTGAGGACATGCTTGTTTGTCTGAGGAAATGCTTGTTCTGGTGAGGACATGCTTGTTTGTGCGAGCACATGCTTGTTCTTTTGAGGAAATGCTTGTTCTGGCGAGGACGTGCTTGTTTGTCTGAGGAAATGCTTATTCTGGTGAGGACGTGCTTGTTTGTCTGCGGAAATTCTTGTTCTGGTGAGGACATTCTTCTTCTTTCTCTTATAAGGGCATGAGGCTGGAATCCATGGTCAGGGACTGCAACCTGTAGAACAGAAACAGGGCTTAAAGGGGCAGTTCACCCAAAAACTAAATTATGCTATGTTTCTACTCACTCAACATGCGGTTATCCATCCAGATAGTTTTGTGAGACTATACAAATTTTAGAAATATCCGCAGCAGCTTACCCTGATCCAATGGGCCTCAACGGGACAACGTTTTTGTGGCTCAAAGCACCAACAATTTACATTAAAAAAAAAAAAACTCAAAAGGAACATCTCTTTCCTAATAATGCTACGGTTACTCACAAACGTCCACAGACCATTTTGTGCAGTTTCATCGAAAACTACTTTCCACAGAAGTACGCTAGCTGTGTATATCCTCATAAAGTCTCAGCCAAAGGACGCAAGTATTCTGGGGCACAGTGCCAATGTTCAAAATATGTTTTAAAACAGTGTTGACACTGTGTCCCCAGAAATCTGGATGGAAGCATACCACTCTGGGTACGTGGAAACATTTTTGGGTGAGCTGCCCCTTTAATAAAATTTCTTAAAAACAACTTCAAAAGCCTTTAAAGCAGAACCTGAGAACAATTAAGTTACATTATGACATTCTGTAATGAGTCATATGACGCACAACCTGAAAAATTCATAACAATCCACAATAACATCCATTTGACGGCACTGACATCCGGACCTTCTGGTGCGAACAATTGGATTTATAACAATGGGGACTCAAATTAATGAGCCACGTGCTGAGTCAGATTCTGATAATATCGTTAACCCGTCAAAAAGAACTTCGTTATCACAGACGTGCAATTACTGAACAGTGTGCTCTTACTCCACGCTCTCAGCGAAACGATATTCAACGATTACAGCTGGACTTATACTTTGATATCACCGAGCTCTCTGCTTGGCCTTGCGTGAATTCATTTTCATTGTCAGCGTTTGAAGGGTGTTCTTTTGCGATACTGAAGAGGTTAAAAACACGCAGAGTGCACAAAGGGCCCACAGGCTGAGCTGACTGGGCCCCATAAGCATAGTAAATGACTGCTTAGGGGCCCCTTGACCACCAGGGGGCGCCCTAATTAATCTAAAATATATATATATATGATATTTTACATTTTGGGTTGGAGGGGCCCCAAATCAAATCATGCTTAAGGTCGGTAGGGTAGGTTGTAGATTATTTAATAAACTTCAGCTGGCCCACTTCCATTACAGGCATGACCTTCATTTTATACAGCTGGATATATACTGAAGTTCCGGTTAAGTACCTTGCTCAAGGGTACAACGGCAGTTCCTTGCCCGGGACTTCAAAGCTCAGACCACTGAATCACGCTCCGTGTTTTAAAAAAAAAAAAAAAGACAGAATCATGCTGTTTTCACATAAACTAAATAAGCATAAAAAACTGAATGTTGGTTTACTGAGAAATTCAAGTGAATGGGACTCATAAAATTGAAAAGCTAAAAATCAAACGCCTTTCCATCTGAGTCGTGCGCTCTGAGTGAGTCAATATGTGCTGAATGACTGCGGCTCAATTATAGCATCACATTGATAGTGAAGTGTGGTGCTGCCTTTTGAGGCAAGCCCATTACTCTTCTTTTGCGTGCTTTGAAATATTTTAGCATTGTTAAAAAAATGCCTTTCAGCAAAGCTTCTCGAAATGGAAGAATCCCGATAAATCACAATTTAATGAAAAATGGAAAGACGGCACTCGAACGACACGTGCGGTAATGAATGCTGTGATTGGTTAATATTCAGATGCCTTTGTACGACTACAAATTTGAATGAGATCGAAAAAACACAACGGTTCTTCTTCTTCCTCTTTTTCTTCTTCTTCTGATTGTTCTTCTTCTTAATGGGAGGTATCTGAATTACTACAAGCTAAAGCCTGGCTTTTAATTTCTGCGTTTTCCCCCTTTGATCTCTTCAGGCTTACTGAGATACTGTTAGCATGAACCAGCTTCCCATCAGGACCGCAAGACGCAAATCACACGAGAGCAAACGCTATTACACGCTCTCCCTCCATCGTGTTTTTTGATATTCCTTTTGATATTTCTTTTTGATATTCCGCTGCCCGTTTGGCAGTTTCTCCAGAGACGGTGAGACCGAACGGCTATTTCCCACGATTGTGCCTGCGGTGTTTCGGCAGATGGAGCTTTAATGATATCTTAATGACGTCCTGGCGTTTGCTCGCTTGTGATGTGTCTGAGAGAGGAAGCAGGTGGGAAGGCCTCTCCATAGGAAAAGCCTGACAGGAAACCGAAAGCGTTAGCCAGCATCAGAATGTAAAGCGTGTGCGGATTCATAGAAAACTGTCTTGGGGTTCTGAAAATCTGAGAGAAGCAAAAATCTTGTCCCAGTGTTTGAGGTGATTTTGTACAAAACCCATGGTGAACAAGGGCTCTGTCTAGAAGTGGTACAGATTTAAGTGACAGAGAATGGAAAGTCAGGATTTAAAAAAAGACTTCTTTGCCTTTTTTAAAGTGAGAATTTCAAAGACATCAGCAGCAGCACTTTTTTATATTTTAGCATATATATCTTGAAGTATGTATTTTTATTAGCTGCGACCGCAGCTCAATCACTCTGTCTGTCGGTCGGTCGGGTGGTTGGTTGGTTGCTCAGTTGGTCCACAAAAGTGTCCCACCCCGTAGCAGCCACAGTTTTGCCCCAGGAGGCTGAAATTTGGCATGGAGGTTGGTCATGACCAGAAGGTACAGCTGAGTAACTTTCAGGCCAATTGACTAAGAGGGGGCGTGGCCTATCACAAAAAGGCACATAACTCCCGAATGGATTCACAGATTTGCACAAGATTTTGTGGAAAGGAAAAGAAGAAGAGGTCACGTGTTTCTGTGAGGGTGTGTGCATGGATGCATGTGCATGTGCGGTCGCAGCTATTGTGGATTCGCGCTTGTTACATTGCATGGGGCTCTGACAGCAGGAGATATGGTAGAAAATATTCTGCTTGCTGTGATTACTGGGATCAGAAATAATTTGTTTATTTGACACTTAATTTTGAACACAGGCAGACTTATATTTCAAAGATTTGTGTTAATAATTCTTGTTTCCATATTAAAAATATAAAATGTAAAGTACCACAAACTACTGTCATTTGCTTCTGTTCATTTTACATGTCAGCGCGTTTCGGATAAATAAAGTCTTGAGTAAGTTTACTTTTGTAATAATTGTGAATGCAACATCTTCAGTAGGCTGGGTTAGTTCATAATATGTCCATTTTCTTGTCCACATGAAGGGGTTGGTCACTACGTGTGGTATGACCATAAAATAGATTAACCAAGTGGGTCAGGTTTACAGTAAGTGTAAGCTAAAGCATTGACATATCATTTCCCCTCGCCACGGTACCTATTTTGAATGCAAGGCTACATATGGCTGATTTAAAACTTGTAACATACCTCCTCTCTACACTTGTCCAGTTCCCTCTCCTCTCTTCACTACTCCCTGTTCTGCTTCTCTTTGCACTCACTTCCTCCAGTCTTCTCTTTCATTTCTGCTTCTCTCTCTCCACATCTCTCTCTCTCTCTCTCTCTCTCTCTCTCTCTCTCTCTCTCTCTCTTTCTCTCTCTCTCTCTCTCTCCACAGCTCTCTCTCTCTCCCTCTCTCTCCCTCCCCTACACTTTCACACATAAGAATAAAATAAATATAAAAGGGGACAACTATATTAGCTCAGATACACTTGTAATTAAATGCTTGCTTCCTAATCACTTTTTTAGAGTTTAATTAATTAGGTATTTAATTAAGCAGCTATCTTTACAAAGCAATATCGGAGAAACATGTTAATCATTTGTAAGGTGCAGGCTTTCTTTTCTCTCCAAATGTGAGCAGAAATATGAGACTAAAGTTTTATTTATTTTTAAAAATAAATTTGGCATGTCTAATTCTACCCAAATTTTGCCCTTAGCTACTGTTGCTATGTATGACAAATTAAAGATGGAGTCAGCTGGCAGCATCCGCTTGAATGAATTTCCGTAAGAAATTAGAGATTTTTTGGAAGGACAATCTTCGAAAGTATCTTCAAAAAGTAGTTAGACTTGATACAATTGTAAATAATGTATAAATAGGAAAAAACATCAAAGTGTGGGTGTGGATTATGCACCTTTTTAACAGGATTAAGTTTCTTTACTGTTGTGGCAATCTTACACCTTGCATCCACAGGGATAGGGAAGGTAGCCTATCATTTGGTCTACCTTTGATAAAGTTCTGGAAAAGACAATTAGCCATTAGCTACTGAATTGTAGTTGAAATTACTGAATAATAGTTGGAATAATTTGTGCCTATTCTGGCCCAAAGTCAGCACTGCTGGTCCGAAATCAGCGCAGAACACTGGTCCGAAGATAAAAAAATAAAAAAATTTAACATCTTTCAAAGACAATACAGTAGTAGCTGTGGCTAGCGGAGCTAGCTAGCAGCCAAGGGCAAGTAGCCCAAGAAGCATTTGCTAATGTTAGCCATGATTATAGAGCTAGTTTGACCTAACATTGGTCTTAGGCTGTAATCACACTGGATGTCCTTTGTAGGCTTGAAAACGCTAGGCACACTGCCGATCTTGATTTTATGGAGCCTACCCTGTAAGGAGAACTGGAGGCGTCTTTTCCGCTGTTGCCAGGCAACGGCACTCCCAGTCAATCACTTGGCTGACGTTGGTAACCTCATTAATGTTAGCAAAACTAATTTGACCTGAAAGTTTGGAGTGTTTTATGGATGTTTTTTTTTTTTTGCGAGATTTATCCTATAGGCAGCTTGATAAAATACTTAGGTGGCCCATCTAAGACATTTCAATGCAGGAAAAACCCTGATAATACATCACAAAGGTGCTGGAAGCCAACTATAACCAGAATTTACGCCCTGCCTCTACACAGTATTAAAGTTCCTTGGGTGATGACTAGGGACTTTCCATTCTATTAATGACCTGTTTACATACATATTTAATCTCATTAATTCCATGGTTGTTGAATAAATATTTCTCACCCATCTGAAAGGAAAAAGCCACACATTTTGTGTACAAGAATGGTTTTTTTTTTATCATAAATTTATTTTCAATCATTCATATTACCATGGATGTTGAATACACCTGTATACATTGAAAAAAAGCACAGATTTAAGTTTTTCCCATTTTTATTACTTTTATTGACAGAATAATAACACAAGTCAAACACTATTTAATTAATGAAAACATTTTTTTATTAAATTTTGGGATTTTTTCAATACACTTTTTAGAAGTTTATTGTTTTCCAGTGAAATAGATGTTTCACCGTAATGTCTTCAAACCCATTTTCATTAATGTAGTTCATCGAGGTTGTTGAATCAAGACGACTTATCTCATATTTATAATTGTTTCCATCCATCTGCAGTGTCCCTCTCGGCCTTTTCCCTAAGTCCTAATTCATTCCAGAATAGGCAATCATATCGATACAAGTCCCGTAGAAACTTTGAGCAAGCCATCAGCGTCAGGCTTGTATTGGAGAAAAAGCAGTAATTCTTTCTTAAATTTGATCGCTACTTTGGAGACAAATTTATTTGCTTTGTGCTTTAAATTCTATTTGAAAATATCTCCCAAATTCTGTCTCTTATGCTTAGACATATTGAATGCAAAACATAACCTACAAAGTTGTCAGAGGTTCTGTTAATATTCATGGTGCGTTGACAGAAACTACTTTCTATTCCCTGCTTGCAAAGACTCAGAGCCCAGAAACAAGCATTAATTGGATCAACACAGGGCCAGGCAGAGGCAGTGCCTAACCAAGTGACATCATCAGAATTAGAGGAAGCGGCGCTCCACAGGGATGCACTGTCGCCACCTTTCTCCCATCATGCCCCAGGAATGAGATCACAGGCAGACGCAGCTGAGGCCCTGTGCCAATCACACGCGAGCTGGCGGTGTGCTGTCACTCACCAGCCTCAACGCAAAAACATCATTTCTGGAGAGCGCGTGTTTCCTGATTGGATAGTGGAGGACGCAGTGCTCGGAAAAGGGAAAAACGGGCCGCGGGGGGAGGGAGACGCCCGTCCCGTCCCAAACCCTGACCCACTTAAGACTACGGCCCGAAACGAGGAACCGCTTTCGGGCTTTAAATACCTTGTTTAAACGCCTCCCTCTTGTTCCTCCGCAATTTGGAACGGTCAGTCGTGCCTCTCGAGAGTTGCGCCCTACATGAGGCTACGATGAGCGCTCTCAAAAATGCTTTCAATTTATTGTGCTACAAAATACAAAATACCTTATAATAGTAAACGTTAGCCAGGTGTAGCTGTTTTGCTCATATATCAGATGAATGCTATGGCTAACAGCATCTACTGAATGAACGTAATTCAGTGCATTTCTTGAAGGTATATTTTATGGAAAATTCACGTTAGCAGAAAAGGTTTCATCGCCACGCCGCACTGACGGAGAGCCAGGCTACGTGCGTCCGGTGTCGGTACGAGCGGCGTCGGCTAAAACCGAAACGCGGAGTCTGAGGCAGTCTAGCGCCCGGCGCACGTCTGTCCTCGCGGCGATCGATCGCCTCCATCGATCTTCCCCTCGGTCTGAATGAATCACGTCGCGGCAGACGGCGCTGACGGCGGGCGCGTCTCGCCGATGCCTGCTGGGAATTCTGGGTCACGGGCAACGCGCGAAGGCCCTCTTTTAAGAGACGCGACGCAGAGCTGTTTAACCACGGGAACGCTCCTTCTCCGCAGCCAATCGAAACCCGCGTTTCGACACACGATCCGTTTGATGATTTTTGCGGCATTTGCCTCTGACATTTCACACGCTTTGTGAGATTGGCATTATGTCATTGCTGAGAAATGGTTTACAATAGGGCGTTCAATCCATTCTTTCATTATTATGTTTTATTTAATAAGGATGAAATCCTGCCACACATCTCCCAGTGGCTGGATTTAAAATAAAGGAAATTACAGTGATGCATATAGACCATGATCCCAACTCTAAAGTCTTAATAGATGTCCCCTAGTCTTTCCTTATTTCACAGATGAAGGTGCCATGCTTTGGATCATGATCTGTTTCTTTCTCCCAACTTTCCTCTTGCCATCACTTTGGTACAGGTTAATTCTTGTCTCATCTGTCCATAAGACTAGCTCTATAACTCTAGTTGTTTTTAATGAATTCTAACCAGGCTGTTTGGTTCCTGAGATTGATTACAATGGTTTTCATCTTGTGGTGAACCCTCTGAGGTTTTTGCTGGGGAAGTCTTCTTTTTATGGCAGTCTTTGAAACATCTATGCCTACATACTGGCATGGGTGTTCCTGATCTGTTCCACAGCTGAAAAGGGGTTTTTCTTCACAAGTGAAAGTATTCTTTGGTCATCTACAACAGTGGTCTTCTGTGGTCTACCAGGTTTGCTATTGCTGAGCTCACAAGTGTGTTCTTGCTTCTAAACAATGTACCAAACTGTTGATTTTGATGCACCCAATGTTTTGGCTATGTCTTTGTTCTCAGCATTCAGATTTTTCAGCCTCATGATGTCCTGCTTCACTACCGTTGACACTTGTTCGGGCCTGATGTTTAAAATCAACCGAGAATCAACTCTTGACCTTTTGTTAGCTCTTTTGTTGCATGAACTAATGCAACAATGACTCGCAGCTGGCCAGGAAACAGCTCATCAGTCAATTGTCCAATTACATTTGGTCTCCTAAAATGGGGGGGGGGGGGTATGTATAAAAAGGGCTGTAATTTCTACACAGATCACTTGATATGGATGTAGATACTTAACACTGACCTTCCACATTTTTACCTCATATTCATTGTTTTGCTTCAAATCCAATGTGCTGGAGTACAGAGCCAAAACAACAGAACTTGTGTCCAAATACTTACGGTCCGCACTGTACATGTGCCCACACACACAGCAGGCACGGGCGCACATACACACACCCGCTCACACACAATGCAAGTATGGACACACACACACACACACACACACACAAACATACACTCACCTGCTTACACACAATGCAAGTATGGACACAAACACACACGCACACACACACAAACGTTCACTCACCCGCTCACACACAATGCAAGTATGGACACACACACACACACACCCACTTACGCATAATGCGTATGGACACACACACACAGGCATACACACACACACGCGTGCACACAGGCACACACACACACACACGTGCACACAGGCACACACACACAGGCATACACACACACACACGCACGCAGGCACACACACACACGCACGCACACACTCTCCCCCCTAACTCCCCTGTGTATAACTGTACGTGCAGCTGTCTGTGCACGGCCCACTTGTTAGCCACGGGTCCCCAGGGGATACTGTGCTGAGCACAAAGACTCTCTCTCTCTCTCTCTCTCTCTCTCTCTCTCTCTCTCTCTCTCTCTCTCTCTCTCTCTCTCTCTCTCCTCTCTCTCTGTCTCTCTCTCTCTCTCTCTCTCTCTCTCTCTCTCTCTCTCTCTCTCTCTGTCTCTCTCTCTCTCTCTCTCTCTCTCTCTCTCTCTCTCTCTCTCTCTCACCATCTGACCGTCTCTGCGGGCTCCCGACCCCGCTGCAACGTTTCAGACAAAGGAGGGGCGGAGAGAGGACTGATGGTGGAGCTGAGGGGGGGGATGATGTTTTATTACCCTTTGGGAAGGGTGGATGAATGCTGATGGGTGGGGTGGGGGTGGGGGTGGGGTTAGGGGGGGGGGGGGGGGGGGAGAGGAGGGGGCGGGGTCAGCCGAAGTGACATCATGCCTTTGTGCGCTGCACACCCCTGACACGGGGCTTCCAGGAAGTACGAGGCGTTAGCGTCCCGTCTCAGTCAGCGATGCTGAGATCAGAGAGAGAGAGAGAGAGAGAGAGAGGGAGAGAGAGAGAGAGAGAGGGGGAGAAAGGGGAGGGGAAGAGAGGAGAGAGGGGAGGGGCAAGGAGATTGAGGGAAACAGAGAGAGAGAGAGAGAGAGAGAGAGAGAGAGCAGGGGGGAGCGGAGAGCGGAGTAACCGCGCTCAGACACGCAGGGAGGTTAGCGGCGGCGCGGCGGAGCGGTTCTGGGGCGGTCAGAGACGCGTGCGGCGGTACCGGGACGTTTTAACGGTAAGGGACGCTCGCCCGCCTCCGCCTTCGCGGCTTCCTCCGCCAGCCCAGCACCACCAGAGAAGGAGGGAAGAAGGAGGGAAGAAGGGGGAAGCAGCCTGTCTGTGTACACTGCTCAGTGCTGTATGCCAACAAACCACTGTACCGCAGGGAGAGAGAGGGAGAGGGAAGGAGGGAGGGAGAGAGAGTGAGAGAACGAGAGGGAGTGAGAGAGAGAGAGAGAGAGAGAGAGAGAGAGAGAGAGAGAGAGATATTAGACTGGTGGAAGGATGCAATGCGGGCTCCTGAAAAATGATGAAGAGCTCTGCTGTACGTTCGGCTGTCAGGAAGTAAGGCTGATTATTTTAGCGTCACTGGCAGGTGAGTTTTTGCGTATTTGGGTTCTGGCGAGGTGAACTGCTGCTGGTAATGTAGTGTGATTTGCAGTGTGGATTTGTGGTCTGTGACACGTGTAAGGGGGGTGGGGGGGGGGGGGGGGGGGGGGGGTAGGGGGGTGAGATGAGTGAGAGGATTTGTTTTGTTTTAACCTGCCCTGGGTTGACCCTTGGGTGGCAAAAAAGAAAGTGTGGGGCAACACTGATTCATTAAAATGTCAGAACTCTATTTTTATAACTCAATTGTAATATACCATGTACACAACAGCATAATCAATAAAAGAAAAAAACTTTTATTGACTTTAATAATGATTGCAAAAAGGCGTTTAGCAGATGTTCTTACCCAGAACTACTTTCATATGTTTTTTTTTTGTTCTTTTTAAGCTGTGTACCATCTGCAACCTCAGGGTTCAAGCCCAGTTTTCTAACCCTAACAAACTGGAATTAGAAGTCTCAGAATGCTTATAATGCTTACTGCTACCCAATAATAATAATAATAATAATAATAATAATAATAATAATAATAATAATAATAATAATAATTCTTTGTTTTGCATGGTGCGCAAAGTCGTTCTCACAACAAATGTATGTATGAAATATATACTGTGTAAACTGAGTAAAGACATGCATATGACACATGTTTTAAAAAAATGAGTATTAACATTGTCATTTAAACACATCAGACTCAGAGACTCCAAGTGGCCTGTTAAAATCTTAATCGCATTTCTTTAATGAGGCCACACAGCATCTCTTTTCGTCTGCGCCGTCTCTGTTTGGGCCTTGTGTGCTTCTGCCCTATGTGGTCAGCACAGCAGCTGCGGAACTGCCCCTGGCAGCGGGCCTGGGGCATGATGGGTAGAGAGCGGTGGTCTGGTCCTCTCCGGAGTCTCACTCAACCAGCGCGGTAGCCTAAAAAAAAGGATACCATGCAGACAACGCTTCTGTACACGTACGCATATATGGGTACCCTTTAAAGGCCTTTGCAAGATAAATATTTTCTTCCTTTAAACTTTATTCTCTTAATTAGTAGAGGCGTTCTGTGCAGTTAGCACAGTCTTCTTCCACAGGCTATGCTGACCTTCTCATTTCTTATGACGTGGTCCGACTGCAGCGAGACATTATTATGCCTGGTGCTCAGAACCATGCTGGGGTCCAAGCTGGCTGATTGGTCCAAATGAGGTATTGCTGATGTAACCTGAGCTAGCCTCAGCCCAAAGCCTGTCCAATCCTGGGACCTGTTCCCTCGCAGGGACGCCCCCCACTACCTGGTGGATTTTATTTAAAATGTGACCTCACAGACAGGTTGGAAGAGCTGTGAGAAGTGTATCATAAGGACTCAGTGGCGCAAGACCAGTGTCCACCTGGATATAAAGTGCACCTGTTGTCAAAGCTTCAACACCAGGGACACTCAGGTCTGCTCATGGAAGCCAGTAGTGCCGCTGCTTTTAATTTCTGCCTGGTTAAATGGGTGATTAACTCAAATGTTACTGGTCTCATCAAACTCACAGGTGCTAATCAGTCCCCGGCAAGAGAGGGAGAATTAAAACCAGCAGCGGCACTGGCCTCGAGGTTCGAGTCGCCAAGTGCGCCCGTACGCGTCGCATCGTAGTGCAGAGAAAGATCAGGCGGCAGCGGGCTCAGCCTTGGAAACGAGCGTGAGGCGGCGGGGAATCCGAGCCCTGTGCGGGTCAGTGCCGGGGAGGCGGAGGTCTGAATCACGGACTTAACCGGAGAGACTGGGATCAGGGATTAGACTCTCCTCAGACATGTGGGCCAGGTTTTAAAGCTGACATTCGTGCGCACCGGGCCGGGGGGGGCGAGCTGCGACCTTTAAGCCTTTAGGAGCATTAGCGCGTCCAAAACCATTCATCTCCTGCCCACCTGTGAACGAGAGGTCGTGCCCATCCACCAGAGCGGACCCCTGCAGACGTGCCTGGGAGTCCAGGTTTGCTCTGGGGCTCGAAGATCTGCTCGGGGCTGGAGGTACGCGAAATCCAGACCGCTCTTATTCTGTGGTAGGTTCAAACGGTGGTGTTTTGACGGTGCTTCAGGATGTATCATAGTAAAACATGCTTGTAGATATGCGGGTTCATTTAGTTAATGCGTTTTTATGAAAATAATTTAGTAAAAGAACGATTTGAATGAATTCATGAGGTTTTTCATATTGCTCACTGCTCTGGCTTGAGGAGAAAAGAGGTTTTCCAAAACCGCAATGGGTCAACTTGGGTTAAAGCAGCGGTTCTCAAGTTCGGTCCTAGGGGACTCTCTGTGCATGCCGTTTTTTATTAGAACCGCACAATTGCAGTCACAGAGTTTGAATAAGGTGTTAGTTTTTCTTTATTACTCTTTTCCAGGTTTTAGTGATTATTTACCCCCTTTGCCACATTATGTCAGAAATAGCTGTGAAAGACTGAAGAATGAAAGTCATATTCACGTTGTGCTATATTGCAAACGATTGCATAAAGAGAGGTAAATTTTTTTTTTGAAGGGATCAGATTAGAGACTGAGGCGAATCAACAGGCTCCTAATTGGTGAAAGTGTGGACACGTGGCCACTGTAACTAACCAATCACGGAGAATTTAAAGACAAAGCAAATGGTAACGAGCCAAACCTGCATTTTGTCAACAAGTTTCAGGAAAAGCTTATGAAAGAACTTAAACGCATGTGTTCAACAACCTCCAGTGAGTAAGGCATTGGTTGGATGAGCATACAGAGGAGTCCCCAGGACCAAACCTGAGAACCAAAGGGTTAAAGAATAGCCTGTCTGCACTTTTCACGGAGACAAAGTGCAGACAGACCATAATACCCAAAACACGTCTGGACTGAACAAGGACAAATAGCTTTCGGACTGGGCTACAGAATAAAATCCGAGGACAAGCATCGATCCCCATACCAGCCGATACACGACCAGGCATCCGGAGACGTTCAGTCACTCCCTGAAAAACCTAGCGATGTCGCCCGCCTCCTGTGTAGATTACCTTCAAGAAGCGGAGTGGCTGGGACAGCGGTGCATTGCAGGAAAACGTGGTGCTTATCTTCGCTTGGAGCCCATTAAGAGGACCGGTGGAAATGCATACATCTGATTAAAAAACGGTGAGGGCAGAGGAGAAGGGGGGGATGAGAGCGTTCCATTATGGAGACGGGTGAACCTAGCGCACGGGGTCAGGGGTCAGGGGTCAGGGCCGCCGGCGTCCGTGGCCTTTAACGGGCTGGGCGGTGGGTAACGTGCAGCGGGCCACCCCTCCCCCCCCGACTTCCTGCGGCTGAGCGGAGATTTTAATCCCTCTCCCGGCTGTAATGGCCGCCGTCCTGGGCCCCCGCTTGCCATCCTCAGCCGGGGCGTGGCCTGTCCAACACCCCCGCCGCGAGACCCGTCCTGTGACCCCACCTCCAAGTGCTGCGTTGGTCACCTGGGGAATGGCTATCAAAATAAAGGTCCCCTGCTTTTTAGGTCCTTCTGATTAGCGATTAAAAGTCCCATTTGATATTGTGTATAAGATCAAAGCAGACAGGAAGAACATGTTTTAGCGGCTGTAGCTGAATCAAAGAGGCTTATGCCATGGATTTAAGAGGCTGTTTCTGGCGGATATGGCCACCCTGCTAACCTACATTGCATGCCACACATTAGCGATTATATTCATGGACCCTACAGCACAGTAATCCTGTGTGTATATGCAAGCACAATGGCTTTATTACAATTCTGTGAGCAGTCAGCCTAGGCAGCATAGCTCTGGGCAAGTACCTCAGTATCAGCCCAAGTCATGTTATGTTTAGGCATTTAGCAGACACACAGCTTACCTAGTTTTTTTCTTTTTTTAGATATTTAGAGAAGCAATTTTGGGTTAAGTGCATTGGCAAGGAACAATTGCATTTCTCTTCCTGGAAATGGAACCTGCAACTTGTAAATTAGAAGGTCAGTTCCCTAGCTAGTGTTCTGTATGCAGTGGCTAGGCAAGTGGGCACTGTTAGTGGTAGCTACTCTGATGATGATAGTGATGATGACAGTAATGATGATGTTGGTGATGATGATGATTATGATGAGGGTGTTGATAAAGATGACGAGGATGAGGATGAGGACGAAGAATAGGGCAAGACGTAGGCATTAGTTGTGCGACTCCGAGAGTCTTGGAGAATGTTTAATGCCTGCGGCATTGGGGACGGGCTTTTATTAAAAAGCAGCGAGGCGTCAGAAATGAGCCGCCACCACCCGCTGTGCTGAGTGGGCTGAGTCTGCACACAGCCCTAATGACAGCGACCAGGGCCTCGCTCGCACACACAACCCTGCCACGCCTGTTTGTCCCTTTATTCATGCATGTGTGTGTGTGTGTGTGTGTGTGCGTGTGTGTGTGCATGTGTGTGTGTGTGTGGGTGTGTGTGTATGTGTGTGTTTGTGTGTCCATGTACGTGTTTGTGTGTGTGCCGGCGCATGCACATGTATGCACATCATTGTGAGCAAGCCTGTCTTTCTGTCCGTCTGTCTGTCTGTCTCCTGCTGTGTTCTCCATAAACGTCTCTGAAATATCTCACTTTATCTTCATCAGGGTCAGGCTCATAACAGATAAACGCATTATAAAAGCTGTCTTTCCGTTCCGCATCGACTGGTTCAGTACATAATGAAAGAAGTAAACTGGGATATATTAAAGGGGTATACTAAACTTGTTTTAAATTTGAATGGTTATGATTCGGGACTCAACAGATACATAACAGGCATCATGCAGATCTGAGGCATGCAAAAAATAACTGGGTGATAAATACCAAACCAAGAAATATCCATTGCCTTGTCTGTTACTACCATCTTTAAACATGTACAATATATCGTTTACATCCCCACAAATGCCAAATGCATAGTTAAATATACACTTTAGTGGCCTCTCCTAAGTTTGTTTCAGTAAATTCATGCAGTGATGGAAAAATAAGGTTATGTGAAATCAAAAACTGGGCTGAGCAAAATATACTCTCACTGACTGAGTCGAGCAAATCATTGAATTTTGCTGCAGACTCTTTGATTGGTTGAAACGAGTCAATGAATGACAGCTCGCTGTAGCTTACCCCATTATGAGCTTCCTGAAACCATGCTCTTGCATAATTAGAAGTTTGTAAAAAAACACTTTGCAATGTATACTTGCACTTACTGTACAAATGCCATATGTAAAGGCTTTGGGTCTATTTGACATGATTATTGGCACATAGAACACCTCTGGTTATAGATGCTTTCACATAAATGCCTATATTTTCTGAAACTTCGCACTCATAGTCAATAGAGATTAAATATGTCTGACAGATACAGGGAGAGCCAGTGGTACCAAACAGATAATTCATCGAATGACAGGAAGTTGAAAGGGGTGAGGAAAATGTTTACCAAAAGGAAATAAGGAAGCTCTGATACCTCAACCTGGATGTCCATATCATCATTTTATTTGACAGTATGTAAATCCATCATGCATGCATTCATGTCTGGTTGTCTTATATTGAGGATCAGCGTGCAGGGAAGGCAGTTCTGATTTCTGAGCCAAGAAGAGCTGATTGGTCCTTGCTTGATCACAGTTTCTTTTTGGAGAGAATCATTGCTGGCACTAAGATCATGTTCTACCCTCACTTCTGTTTAAAAGGCTGTGAATACACAGCATATGGAGGATTACAATGTGCCCTGAGATGGAGCCAATGTTAAGGTTACCGTGAGATTACCACCGTGAGCCTGGGACATGATGTTCCGATGGCAACGTATAAACCGCACCAAACGCTGCTGGTGTGCAATGCTATTAGCGATAATGATATCGTGCTAGAAAATAAACAGAATTACCCAATCAAATGTCATTTAAATTGAATAGACTACATTAAATTGTTCATATTAAATTAAATGACCATTTTTTCTTTCCATGTGAGCTAGTAGTTTGCAATCTATGTCCTTTGTGGTAAACCTTTGTGTTTTAAAAAAATAAATCATTATTTATTTGCAAAGATTTCAAATTAAATCGATCAATGATTTGCAAGGGACACAGAGCGTGAAATGAAATAAAATAACGACACGTAAACAAGTGAAGAGTGCATTTAAAAATCATGTCCCGTGGAATGTGTTTCTTTCTTATTAATTAAAAGTATTTAAAAAATGTTTTATCTTTTGAGATTGACTAATTTTAGAAGCTGATAAAAATATGGAATGAATATATTTTATCAGTAGAGATAAAAAATAATCATCATTCTTAGTTTCATCTCTAGGTTTATGATGAGCCCAAACATTGGATGATCTTTCCCTACTCTCCTTCTTTACAGTTTTTTTTTGTCTGCTTCTGATAGTGTCCACAGAGTGTTCTGTTGGCTGGTCATCAGTGAGCCTGCAGTTGGAGCTGTCTAATGTGATCTGTGGATGCATTCTGAACTGTTTCCATGTTGAATTAAGGCCCCAAGGACTGGGTTGTGACACCCCTGCTCTAGACAGAATGTAGATAGCAGACATCCTTCTAGATGTGAAGCTTTTGGTGCCCAACGTTAGGCTGTACATATCCAATATGACGGTCCATAATTTGGAATGTCCAATTATCTGCGACTGCAACCACAGCCGCGTTCATGCGTGAACCCCACTACTGATTCGGGAGTGTGTAGACATCAAAGGCCAAATCCCAAATCTCTGAAATAAGGATTAGCTGTTTCAGCTGTAATACAGTTCTATGGTCTAGGGGTTTAGACCTAGATCGCAGGTTTGAATTCTAGCTAAGCACGCTACGGTTGACCTCTGAAACATGTGGTGCTGCCAGCCCACTTCTTTCCATACTGCAGGCTATGGTTGCATAGTGTGGAGTCAGAGGAGGACCTTTCAGATGAGGTGTGTTTTGCAAGGATTGGAGTGAAAGCCTACGGGTTGGCGGATCTCCACGAACAGGGTTGGGCAGCCCTGGTGTGTCAGTGGCGTACTGCAGTAGCAGTGCAGTGTCAAACCCAGGTGTAAAATAAAGCACAAAGTGCCAGTCCCCACTGCGTGATGCTCAGGAATGGGCGGCTCCGAGTTCAGACCATTGAGTGGTGCTGCACTTAACACCGCTACGCCGTTCAGTCGGCCTCTAACCACGAAATTCCATTATTACCGTCACGGCTGCCTGCCTGGTCTGGCTGACCCCAGGTTAAACGTGAGCATAAAGAAGAGCTCGGTTCTGTCTCCTTGCTGTCCTTAAAAACAGCTGCTTGGGGCAGGGATGCCTAGCCTGCCCTTCTGAATTATTCATAAACTGTCTGTATTCACAGCTAGCCCTAATCCCACTGCTGATCCCAAACACGGTCGGAGGGTCGCCTATCCCCAGACCCTGGGGGAAACCCTGCGGTCTACAGGTCAGAAAGAACAAAGGGGCCTTCTCTGTATAATGCATTTTAAACTGGAGTACACTTATGTGATGTACAGTACGTGAAGTGTTTCCTGGAGAACACTATTAATTAAAATTTCAAAATTTACCAGTTCTGGACTGATCTGCCTAGATGCACCTACCTACTTGCATAATATTTTTGGAATCTTAGGGGTGATTATGTCTCAGGCTAAAGACTCTAAATTTACAGAAGAACTTATTCATCTTTGGTCATTTATCCATATTGTCGCTGGTTATTTTTTGTGTGTTGTAACTGTGGCAAGATCAAAGGCACTCCCGTGACTTAAGAAACACCACACAAACTTGATTATAGCCCCATGTCATGACTACACATTAGCAAGCAACCAATCAGCTTTCGTTATGTATTTTCCCTATTCCATTTTTTTAAGTCAAACCTATAGTTGATCCAGTGATGTTCCCCCAAGACTGATCCTAGGCCATGCCCCACTTCTCATATTCCTCACTGCTCACCCATTTCCTCACACACAGTGGTTATTTTGAGCCGAATGAAACGCGACGGTCGAGCCCACAATAATCACAGTGCCAAGACACTTCTCAGACGGTCAGTTTATTTTGCGGATTCTAGTCATTTCGGTTTTGAGACTGCAATTCCGGTCAGTCGGCGGACACGCAGGGCGTAGGAGTGCCCTGTCGACAGCACAGCTGTGGCCCCGCTGGTGTTCTGCGATTTACCGCCATCGAGGTCCGCTAGTCCGGAGAAAATGCGAGGGGGAGATAAGAGAGGGCTAATAAACGATTGCAAAACGGCTAACGGTCCCGCAGATATCAGGCCCGGGCAGCGCTGATGCTAAGCGCTAATGGGCTGGCAGCTGCTAACTGCAGCAGCATAATAAGAGCTAGCTTGCTATTCCGTATATTAGATTTCACCAGAGGCCTGGTCAAACACACTGGGTTAATTGCAGCATGCTTAGATGGAGTTTAGACCCCTAGACCACGGAACTGCATTACAACTGGAGTAGCTATCCAAATCTCTGAAATAAGCATTAGCTCTTCCAGGTGTAATACAGGTCTGTGGTATAGAGTGTTAAACCTGAGGTAAGCACGCTGCAATTGACCCACACTGAAAAACACTCTCTGTATCTGAACCATCTCAGCCTTGCAACCTACAAGCCTTGCTGGGGTTCTGTCTTTTCAGTTCAATTGAAACAATCATGCTACTACTTTCTCTTCTTCTTCTTCTGTCTCTTCTTCTGTAACTATTGTTGTTGTTGTTGTTGTTGTTGTTGTTGTTGTTGTTGTCGTTGTCCTTCTTCTTCTTCTTCTTCTTCTTCTTCTTCTTCTTCTTCTTCTTCTTCTTCTTCTTCTTCTTCTTCTTCTTCTTCTTCTTCTTCTTCTTCTTCTTCTTCTTCTTCTTCTTCTTCTTCTTCTTCTTCTTCTTCTTCTTCTTCTTCTTCTTCTTCTTCTTCTTCTTCTTCTTCTTCTTCTTCTTCTTCTTCGCCAGTGTCTCTGGCATGCTTTTGAAGAAGCCCTGCATGTCCTCTCTGCAGGCCGAGAGAAAAGCAGCAGGCCTGATGTAGCTCTTCGCTGTGGCTCACTGTGTGCTGATGGAGGACAGGCACTATTCTGCAGCGCTACCTCTCTGCCAGGGCTTGGACTGGGTTAGATGCTGGTCATAAATTAAGCCTGCAGCGAGGCAGCTTTCACAATGCCCGCCCACACACTCACAATCAAAGGGGCAATAAAAGGCTTTATCGGGCGATTATTCTTACACCGCTGTACGCCGGACCCCTCTAATGAAGGCTCTGTATCACTCCCAGGCCCCACATGATCTGCCAGGCCCACTGTGAGGGTCATTACAGCGTGGATGAGGACCCGTGTGTTAGCTCACCGCTAGCAACAGCCACAGCGGGTGAAGCTGAATCTCTGTGTGCGTGCATGAGTGTGGTGCCAGGTGCGTGTGTGTGTGAGAGTGTGAGTGTGTGTTTGTGTGTGTATGTGAGTTTGTGTATGTGTGTGTGTGTGTGTGTGTGTGTGGGTGTGTGTGCATGTGAGTGAGAGAGAGACTGTGTATGTGAGTGTGTGTTTGTGTATTGGAGAGATAAGACAAGGGGTGTATAAGTGTTTATACATTTTTCTTATTTTCCTGTCTGTGTCTGGTTTGTTTTCTAGGTAGCCTCTCCAAGGTAATTGAGGAAAGAAGCCATGCCGGTCCTCTCCGCAGGTGCAGGTGAGATCCCATTGGTCATACTGTAGGGACTGCAGGCCAGGAGGTAGCTGTGATTGGTCATTTGGATGCATCTGCAGGGAGGGTGCCAGCCTAAAACAGCAGCTACTGTCAGCACTGACAAACACCTCAGAGGTGGATGTGACAAGTTGTTCTTTTTCCCTGACTCACCTACCATGTTTCAATATCTTGAGAATTCAATTGAATTCTCAAGATATTCTGAACATCTGTTACAGTCATTCTTCAGCTCAGGGCCCCATTACAGTACTGTCACCCGAGTGCTGGCACAGTCTGCATGGTGCCATATGCATGGGCTTATGGTGCCAAAACGCAAGCTATTTTTCACATAGCTGTGCTAGCGTAGCACATTAAGGTGATCCAAGAATCCCTTAGAAATGAGTAATGGTTTGCGAGAGCTGATTTTTTTTAGGAGGAAGCGCCTCACCGATGTTACCTGGGGTTCAGTTGACAAAATGTGTCTTTTTGTGCCTCCTTGACCTCATACCATCTGTAGGTCTATGAGCAGAATGCCTACAAATATCAATATGGAAAATAACAATAAATTAATGCTTATAAGCAGCAGTTGCATTGCTTCATATAAACAAAGAATAATTGATGTATTCACAAATAAGAACATAAAATCTGTGAATCAAGTGATTTACAGTCTGTTCACACCAAAACTGTAAGAGTGATGAGATTTTGGTGAGAATTTTGCAGGCTACACATTAGACAACACATTCCACATTGAAACTAGAGATAACAAATAAAATAAAATAACACAAAATTATGAGGCAGCTGACGAAATCCATCTTGGCTTTACTCTCCGAAATCTCCGAGACTATAGCCATCAACAGACAATATAAAACTTCTGACTGAACATTTCTTCTGAAAATGTTTTAAAGAACATCTTGTAAACCGATGGCTGGTTGATCTGGCCTTTAACGCTAAGATGATGACACAGCTAGCGTTGAGCTATCATCTGTGGCCCACAGGACTGCACGAAACGCTAGCCCTCCTGACATCACAGCTCCACCCTGATGCCAACCACAGGGAGGACATGGTCTTCCTGAAGGAGGTCTTCAGCGAGAAGAGCCTGGGCTACCTGATGAAGGTAGGACACTTCACCACACCTGGGTCATATAGTCATTAAAATATAAGTAATCTGCTGGAGTTTTACTGGTATCTAAAGCGTTAATTTATTTCAAATGGCTTCAAAATTATTTTTCCATTCTACGGTACATCTTGGGAATAATGTTTCTTTGAAAATTTTGAAGGATTTGCGAAAAGCATTTTCTGGCATCGAAAGAATTTCAAATCTTGGTTAGCATTTGAGTCAGAGGAGTTCTCCGCAGTGCCTGTACAGAGAATGCTGGGGTCAGCATTCTGATTGGCCGCCCGTCCTTTATTGGCTCCGAAGACAGCCTCTGGTCTTCCTCAGAGCTCTTTTTGCCGGATATGTGGTGATTCTCCTTTCCTGTAGAGGGCGCTGACTTATTTTGTACTTACCTGTGTGTTACAGATCCATGAAAAGCTGCGACAGTATGAGCGACAGAGCCCATCGCCCATCCTGCACAGCGCCTCCTCTCTGGCGGAGGATGTTAGTACAGCGCCTTGGCCGTCTGCAGCTTTGATCTCATAAAGGCCTGAAGTCATAAATAGGGGCTAAAGTTAGGCAACAGGGCCACAGTAAATAATGACAAATAATGAGGCTGGAATCACTCAGCTATGCCAGTTACAATGCAGACTAGGCCTCTATCATTTTGATTTAAGATACATTTATTTGGGAGGTATTTTGTATTTTGAGGTGTTTTAGAGCCCATCCCTACAGTTCTGTTGAAGCTTATGTAATCTAAAGCAAGTGGAACGGTGGGTAAAAGGGGGTTGCATCTGCACAGTTAGACAGGTCTGTGGAGTTGCCTGGAGGCAGAATGGTGAATATTTTATTTTTGACTCCGCCCTGGGCCTGTCTGAGTCCTGAGTTGTGAGACAGGACACGCCCCTCTGGTGATGTCAGTGGAGGGCAGATCAGAGCGTCGATGCGAGGGACAGCCTCCGGGAGCAGGGACAGAGTCACTCTGGAGATAAAGCAGCTAGTTTCACACATGGGTGCATTCCATAATGTCACACACACACACACACACACATTACCATGTCTCTCTCTCACACACACACACACACACACGTTAACATGTCTCACACACACACACACGTCATCATATCCCTGCCCCCCCCCCCCCCCCCCCCCACACACACACAGAGACACACACACCATCATATCCCTGCCCCCCCCCACACACACACAGACACACATACACATATTCTGCTGACCCAAGGATTATGGAAGACAGTGTACCATCCTAGCATTCAAGGAACTGCTCTGTATGCTACTTCATTCATCCTGAGCTACATCTTAAATTATTGAGGGGAAAAAATGCACTGGAGCCACATTCTTTATTCATCTCTATGGCAGACTGTCTGCATCATAGGCAGTTTTCAGGAGTCACCCTGCGCGAGAACAATTACTTTTTTTCTATTAGCATACATTTCAAGAGAAGCTTTGTAATTGATCTCCCTGTTCCGGTTTGCCATATTCATGCTTGGAGAAAAGTTATTTTCTGAGTCATTTATTTTCTATTGTGACTATATTTTCGGACTTTTATAGCACCTTCCACCTAGCTGTATGTTAAATGGCTGCTGGTGGGCAAGGATCTAGAGCAGGGCTCCCCAACCCTGATCCTGGAGCTCTACCGTCCTGTAGGTTTTCACTACAACCCTAATTTGGTAGGCCTACACCTGATTCTGCTAACTAGCAGCACAGTGTGATCTCTAGCTGTTGAATGATGTGTGATTTGTTAAGGTTTGAGTGAAAACCAACAGGACAGTATATTCCCAGGAACAGGGTTGGGCAGCAGCCCTAGTCTAAAGCAATTTTATCACCCCTCTGACCCCTCATTCCCCAGCAGAAATGTCCATATATTACAGCCTTACATGGATTTGCTTTGTGTCTTTGTTCACCTCACACCTATTCTGTGCAGCCGAAAGCCCCATTAAATATTCATGCAATCGTTAATTGCAGAGTCTTGGTATGCACTTCCTAAGAACACATTATGTAGTAAACCAGGGGGGTATTTCATGAAGCGGAATTGCTGAGTTTGCTGGATAACTGCACTGAGTAAAACCCGGAACAGCTCTTTTTACTTCAGTCCATGTTCCAGATTTGCAGGGTTCTGGGTTTTACTGAGTGTGGTTATCAGCTAGCTCAGTAATCCTACTTTGTGAAACAGGGTCTAGGGCTTGCATATATACTGCCAAATAGTGAGGTGAAGGAGCAGCCCCCTTTAACTGCATGCTCTGCTGCCACCTGCTGTCCGGAGGCCTTCAGCACTCCGGACTGCGATCGCCTCACTGAGTTATGACGGGTTAGGAAAATATTCCGTTCTTTTTGATGGTGTGAATATACAAAAGGGCGCAGCTATCATAGATGATGGGTATGTTCCTAGTCTTAGACCTTTAGTGACAGTGCTGTGATTGACAGGTGGCAGAGGAGCTTCAGAATGGACCAATGAGCAGCGAGGAGAAGGAACTCCTGCAACTGCTGACATCACCTCATGTAAAGGTAATGATGTGCAAACTTACGGACTTGCGCACACACACACCTGCTTATACACACACACACACACATATGTACACACGTGCATGCATACACATCTACAAAAGCACGATGCATACCCACACACATACACATGCATGTATCAAACATGCACACACATTCTTCCACACATACCTCCTTTCAGATACTCAGAGAAACATGGTTCTGGGCAATAAAAGGATGGGCCAGAAGTCTGAGTTAATATTATTCTAAATCACTCCGTAATCCTCCAATGTCAATCTGCATTTTAATTTCCTCAAAGCTTTGTTTTTGTTCTGTAACATCCTGCTGAGTTGTAGAAATTAATTTGACTGTGATGCCATTAAATGAAGCAAATCCCACTTTAATTGGTTAGTCCCTGTGTGATAACTAGCCCGTGGGCCCTTGCCACAAGAACAATGGAATTTCATGAGCTCTGAAATATGTTTTATTCTAAGACTTACTTACAGAAAAATGACTTTGAGTCTCTCTCTCTCTCTC
Organism: Anguilla japonica; assembly: GCA_025169545.1. Taxonomy (NCBI): domain Eukaryota; kingdom Metazoa; phylum Chordata; class Actinopteri; order Anguilliformes; family Anguillidae; genus Anguilla; species Anguilla japonica. The sequence continues at coordinate 5,146,927 of CM045899.1, forward strand.
CCTTTCTCCCTCTCTCCCTCTCTCTGTCCTGCCAGGCTGTCTTCAGTGTGCACGACACAGTGGCCCAGAAGAACTTTGACCCCACCTTGCCTCCGCTGCCAGATGACCTGGAGGATGACCTGGAGGAGGAGTCTGTGAAGATCGTGAGACTGGTGAAGAACAAGGAACCCCTAGTGAGTAACAGCTTTGAGTAACAGGGGTATGGAATGGTATAATACAGCAATATCGTGAGTAACAGTGTAGTACAGATATGGAGAGTAACAGTGTAGAACAGGGGTATGATGACTAACTGTGTTTGTACAGGGATATGGTGAGTAACAGTGTTGTAGAGAGATAAGGTGAGTAATGGTGTTGTACAGGCATGTAGTAACAGTATACTGCAGAGATATGGTGAATAACAGTATACTGCAGGGATGCGGTGACTAACAGTGTTGTACAGGGATACAGTAACAGTGTAGTACAAGGACATAGCGAGTAACAGTGTAGTACAGGGATATGATGAATAGGAGTCTCAATCACTCATTCCTCGTACGTCTCCACTAGGGGGCGACCATCCGCCGGGACGAGGCCACGGGTGCTGTGATCGTGGCCCGCATCATGAGGGGTGGGGCTGCAGACCGGAGCGGTGAGTCACCCAGGAAACGGTGTGGATCAGAGCCAATCAGAGCTAATATGATGGTCTGACGCGGGCAACTGGGTCTCAGCGGGAGTAGGCCAGTCTGGCGGCTCAATCCCATTTCATAGCTAGCCCATTGACCTCAAGTTTCCAATGACTAATTTACATTTAGAATATGAAGTTCAACATGAGTAATATCTGATTTTAAAAAGGGTAGATCCAGTCTGATGTTCCTTTTGGTCGATTAGCATTCCAGCCATGGCAATGATCCCCAATTAACCATGGGTTAATAGTGTTTTTGAACCTCGTTTTAATATCATTAATGTTAACGCATCCATTAGCTTGCTGAAAATGAGCAGTAGACTGCACTTTGATGAAACAGAGGTATGGCACTCGAACCCGTGGTATATCATGAATATTGGGAATATGAGGAGGTTTGCCAAACAACACCCGCTATTTGTACCAATATTCATGATATACCATGAGTTCTTTTGCCAAATTGCTTTAATGTAACTCTGTACTAAAAGCATATACCTGCCAACAGAACAGCAGTATTGAGGGATTTCATCATATTCCACAGTGATTCCATTACAGAGACGAGAGTGACAGGCTGGCTGTTGCCATGGAAATACTGCCTATGCACAGGGAATGGGCATTGTGTGTGTGTGTGTGTGTGTATGTATTGTGTAAAGATTTGCCCACACCAGGTTTCTTGCTCCTCTCCACTACAGTAATATTAAAAGGGATTAGATCATATGATATATTGATTTTCCAATGACTTCAGGCTGTTTCTATGTTGTGTACACTGCATGGAAAGTAATACTCATGCACTGTCTGCAGTATATATTGTATCACAATACACAGGCACATAGCTGTACTGACCACTCCAGCCCAGACCAACACATCCACACGAACACATCCAGCTGTACTGACAACTCCAGCCCAGACTAACACATCCAGACTAACACATCCAGCTGTACTGACCGCTCCAGCACAGACTAACACATCCGGACTAACACATCCAGCTGTACTGACCACTCCAGCCCAAACTAACACATCCAGACTAACACATCCAGCTGTACTGACCGCTCCAGCACAGACTAACACATCCGGACTAACACATCCAGCTGTACTGACCACTCCAGCCCAAACTAACACATCCAGCTGTACTGACCACTCCAGCCCAAACTAACACAACCAACTGTACTGACCACTCCAGCCCAGGCAACCACGTCTATGTACTGACTACGCTCACCCAGAATAACACATCCAGGTCCATGCCTGACCACTCCCACCCTGACTGACGCACATCCAGGCCTGCGCAGTTTGGCACATCCAGGTCCACGCAGTCCGACACGTCCAGGTCCGCCCAGTCCGACACATCCAGGTCCGCCCAGTCCCACACATCCAGATCCCCAGTCCCACACATCCAGGTCCGCCCAGTCCCACACATCCAGGCCCGCCCAGTCCCACACATCCAGAAAGGATCGCTTTAATCAGGAGAGCCCGGAGCCCTAATCTCAGCAGTGATTAGGTGACCCGCCCAGCCCGGGGATGAACCTTTGGGTCAGAGAGGCCACGGGTGGTTAGGAGAGGTCAGGTGACCAGGCTAAGCCTCAGCGCTTGCGAGAACAAGGTAGTGCTCCCGTTTAGCCCCCACCCCCCATTTAGCCCCCCCCCCCCGTTTAGCCCCCTGGACACCAGTTTAGCGGCACGGCCCCCGTTGAGTCACCCACAGGAATTTTTTCTCTTTCAAGAGCGGCACCACAATTTCACATGTGAATTTAACATATTCATATATGAATAAAAATTATCACATGTGAACTGGACATTTCCACATGGGATTGTCTTTTTTCACATGTGAATGAAAATTTCTACATTTGAAAAGCAAACAGATCCATGAAGCCATGTGAAATTTGCATCTTCACATGTGAATACATACGTCTGCATGTGATTGTCTTTTTCCACATGAACTACAATTTTTACATGAAAACAAAATTTGATTTGAAATGAATGGGTTGCCTTTTTGCCCTATCATCTTATTAGTGCGATTATTTTTATAATTTGCATGTGTAATTTTCACATGTTGGAAAAAATAACAATCAAGGTCACATTCCCTCTACCCCCCCCCCCCCCCCCCCCCCCCCCCCCCCAGGTCTGGTGCACGTGGGTGACGAACTCCGCGAAGTCAACGGCATCTCTGTCGTCCACAAGAGACCGGACGAAATCAGCCAGCTTTTGGTATGAAGAACAAGCTTGTTATTAGAGCTGAGAAAACACTGTTCAAAAGCTGGGTGTGTGTTTATAATTCAGACATACCTTCTCTATATACAAGTTCTGAATGTTTTCCACATTAGTGTACCATAGAGTAGTTCTGATAAGAACGAATAGCACAGGAAAATTTCATCTGGACGATTCGTATCTTAAGCCGTTTCTTTAATGGCTTTCACTGATCTTCCTGCCTGGAACGCCCTGTTGCATTCATTATCAGCATTCATTGCAGCGACCTCCGCTATCGATTCAGGAGAGGGTGCGGATAAGCGCGCGCTCTCCTCTGAGGCATGCGATGGCGGCTGCCGCTGCTTATCGCACTGCAGTCTGCAGCTCGGGCGTGCGCAGCCGTGAGTCAGAGCTCAACAGGCAGACCGCAGGTGCCTGACGGACCAGCAGGGGTCGCTAGCGCGCGCTGAGACGCTGTCGTCCCTGATGACTGAAATCATCCCATTCCTGTGTTAGCACCAGCTAGGACTGCCGGCCACAGCCGGCACTGGCACACTCCAGATTCCAGACCAGACTATGGGGCGCATGCATGCACTAAAACAGGAGGAATTACCCAGCAGCCCCCAAAGCAGTTCTTAATTGTTATGAAAATATGAAAGATGTTCGTATGGAACATTTTAACATTCAATTCTACCATCCACTATCACTGTTTTTTTATCACTGAGTCGACAGTCGAGATGGATTCGGCATAAAGGTGAACATAGATAGATATTTCGTCCATCTGGGACCATGAGGATAGTAAATAAATAATGAACTGGTGTAATGTTAAGGGTCTGAATGCAAATGTAATAATGTATGTAACTACATCCACTGCCTCTTTTTATGTTCTAGTCACAGTCTCAGGGTTCTATTTCTCTCAAAATCATCCCAGCAATCACAGAAGAGGACAGACTGAAGGAAAGCAAGGTGGGAAACAGAGTGTTTGTGAGTGTGTGTGTGTGCGCGTGCGTGTGCATGTGCCTGTGCGTGCACATACGCGCGTGCATGCGTGTGTGTGTGCGTGTGCCCGCACGTGTGTGTTTATGACTGGGCACATGCATCTGTATACATGCGTGTGTGTGTGTGTGCTTGTGTATGCATTTGTGTGTGTGTGTGTGTGTGTATGCGTGCATATGTTTGTAAATGTGCATACATGTGTTTGTCCATGCATGTGTCTGTGTGTGTATTTGTGTGTGTGTGTGTGTGTGTGTGTGTCTGTATATGTGTGTGTCTATATGTTTGTAAATGTGCATATATGTGCGTCTCCATGTATGTGTCTGTGTGTGTATTTGTGTGTGTGTGTGTGTGTATGTATGTGTGTGTCTATATGTTTGTAAATGTGCATATATGTGCGTCTCCATGTGTGTGTCTGTGTGTGTGTGTTTGTGTGTGTGTTTGTGCGTGTGTATGTGTGTGTGAGTGTGATGTCAACAATGTGAACATCCTATAGCACTTCGTAAACGTGAATGCACACTTTGACAGATCTCTCTGCGTGTGGTCTCTCCAGGTGTACATGAGGGCCCTGTTCGACTACGTGCCCACGGAGGACAAGGCCACGCCCTGCCAGGAGGCGGGGCTTCCTTTCGCCCGCGGTGACGTCCTGCAGGTGGTGAGTCAGGACGACCCCACCTGGTGGCAGGCCAAGAGGGTGGGGGACAGTAACCTGCGGGCGGGGCTGGTGCCCTCCAAACAGTTCCAGGAAAGGTAGGCCCGCCTGCATCATTGCTGTGGTCCTGGTAGTACCAACGTTAGCACGTTAGCGATGTTGCCCGACTGCTCGTTCTGGTCGCTTACATTGTGATTTGCTCTGGAATCTCACAGATAAATTAATGCAATTTAATGTAATTTTATTAGAGCAACTAACCATGGAACTAACCTGCTTTCTGACTTTATGGTAAAGATTCGGTCAGGGATGGGAGAGCCAGGCCTCACTTTCCTTAAAGCGGGTGGAGCTATCGCTGCTATGCAACCAATGGCACAATTACAATCACTCATATTTATTGCCTAGATTTTAATGTCTTTTAATTAGTTTATATAAGTTGGTGGCTGAAACGTGCTTGTTTTCACAGACGGCTTAGCCCACAGGATGAAAATGGGAACACTTCAACCTCCCAAGTCCCCCAAAAAACACTTTTGTAAGTTTATATTTCTGCATATGGAATTATAAAGCCATTTTTTTCTGTTTTGATTTGAGCAGTATTGTATCATCAGTCTTAATGGCATAGATATTTGGGTTTATTGGTTTTGTGAAGGAGTGAAATGTCGATATTAATAATAGTTTAGTACTATTTTTGAATATTCCTGCTTTAATATGTTAGAATTGGTCCTGAGTTTTGACTTGCACTATTCAACTATTTACTCCTGTAACCTCCTTATTCCAGTATTTTGTCATTAGTAAATGGCGGCATTAGAATTGCCAAACTTTGGTGTCATATTTCTTTTTTAAAAGGGGGGAGGGGCACAGAACGAAATCTACTTTCTTCATGTGTCATTTGTATGGTCAGTAAGGCAAGTGTGTAATGAAGAACTGATTGGTTGTTTCAATAAGACCCAGGTCTGCAAAGACACAGTAAAGCCAGCTGGCTTTTGAATGTTTTTTTTTTTAATGGACGCCGTGCTGGCGAAAAGGTTCGGCGAGTATTTAATGCCGCAGTGGTGCTCTATCGCGCTTAATCTGGACGTGATCCGATTACGCTGAGCCGAGCGGAGGGAGACAAAAAGGGTTTAGCGATATGTCAGCTAGCCCGCTGATGCCATGCACCCCTGCAGCCCGCGGGTAATCCCCTCCTTCTGTCGAACGCCGGCCTTCTTCCACGGCTCGAACCCGGCCCCCGCGATGTCACGGCACCGGGCAATTAGAATACATTGTTATTTCTTATACTCATAATGTCTCCCTCTTTCCCAGACCCAAGAGAGAAAGGTGGGGCTGTCGTGTGTTGCTGGTAATGCGTTTTAGTTTCAGGGTTTACTGATTCGTACCGCTGCCCCTTGGGTAATGTAGTGCATATAATGTGATCATTATTTGTGTGCGGTATAACTAAGCAAACGGATAATTAGACCCTTGGGGTAGGGCGTTAGACGTACTGTAGTTTCTTTTTCGTTTTTTTTTTGTCCAATGCCCACAACCCCATCTGTGTGCTTTCTCTCCTCACTGCTAACACCAGATGACCAAGGCTGTGACCAAGGTGGGTGACTTCGTCGCGCAGAATGCACGCTTCTCATTGGACAATTGCTCGGCCCTCCCCTTTTCTTAGCTCTGGCAGTATTCCTGTGAAGGAGCATTAAGAAGCACCATATGTCATACCTCTAAGCACATTTTAGCCCCATATGCTCCAAGCCAATCCCGAGTTATTTGCTTTGCGGCTACGCGACCTAATACCCAACGGCTCTTTTTTAATTTCATCGCGACACGACACTTCGGTATTTGCCGTAGTGAATTAAATCATAGCCGGTTAGGCTACGTGCACGCGCGACCCTCTGTGTGTGTTTGGGGGGCGATGCCTGGATGTCGAAGGCTTGTGGCAGAGTGGTCTGGAAGGGAGGGAGGCCCGGGCTCCTCTCACGAGGGCGGATCAGTCTCCACGGGGGGTCCCCTCTAGGCTCCAAGCCGTAATCCCGCCAGCTGTCGGCTTACCAGACGGCGGTTGGGATCGGCGTATAATGGATGGCGTTTGGCTTGAAAAGGGGGTGAGGGTGGGGGGTGGGGGCGGGGTAGTGTTAGGAACTAACAGTCACTGCCTCTTTACCTTCCTCCTCACTTCTCCTCCTTATCCTCGGCTGTGTTCCAAATTGTATACTGTTTACTGTATACTACATACTGTATGCTTGTATACTTGTGTTCTGTGTTCTCGTCTTCCTGTGAGAACACGCCTCCAGGTACACATACAATACTATACTTACCGATCGTAAGAACGCTCAAAATATCGTCAAATTGAAATGAACTTCTACTTTGACGGCGTCACTGCTGACCTTTAACCTCCGCAAGAAACACATTGACGCTGCAAAAATCCGTAAATACAATATACTTACACTTATACACAAAATCCTCCTACCTTCGGTCGTCAGTTTTCTTGGCAGAGTAAAAAGTTCTTATTCGCCCAAAAATACATAGCATGGGAAAGCATGGAACAGCCTGCTGCAAAGTGCACTTTGTTTCTTAGTCGTCCCAAGAACATTGTTGCCTTGTTGCGTTCTTGAGTTTGGAACACGTTTGATCACGTGACCGTTTTATGTCCGCCCCTGCTATGTGCTCTTGATAGAACACAAGTATAAAGTTTGGACAGCCTCCATCTTTTTCTTCTTCCCTGTTCCCCTCTTCTTCTCGACACTCTCTTCAGCTTATGAAACTGTATAGATCGTAACAAGATCATGCGATGAGAAAACCAGCATTTATGAAACACAAGAAAACCACTGTCGAGTTTACTGAAAGAGAGTTGTTCTTAGTACATTGATGTCATATTTATCATGGGAGGGTGTCCTGTGCTGTTTGGTTCAGTGACTCTGGGCTGCCAGCTGCGCAGGCAAATCAGTGTATTTCACTACGGTCGTTAAAATCTTTCTCAGATTTGAGATTCTCAGAGTTTTTTTTTTTAAATCTGTGCTTGATGACTGTCCCTAAATACAGGACTAGACTGTAGCATTCCTCAGTGTGATGAAGTCCCAATAACTGTTGGCATTGCAAGACACACCGTGACTCCTTTTACCTCAGATTGATAATTTACTTGTGTAGCGCTTTTTACAGGGACTGTCACAAAGATGCTTTATACGGTTTTGATACTGTTCATGGTGGGATTTTGAAAAACTAGGAGTTGAAGAGCTGCCTCCGTGGCTATTTATACAACGTCTCCATTACATCGTGCTGGATTCTGGACATTTGTACTGGTAGGCTGACTAATTTTATAATTTTAGAGCAATTAGGGCATTATCATATCTGCCCACACAGGCCAAACAGTCTGTACAGCAACAGATTCGAACATACTAGAATTTCTTTTTTAAACTAGTTCATGAATACTCCCTTGCATTTCTGAATTCCAGACATGGACAAAAATATTTACCATTGATTCTAGACTTTTTTCTGTCTCTGACCATTTAAATAGCATTTTGTGAAAAGCCGTTAAAAGGCAAATACTTTTAAAAGGTGATTATTAAAACATTTAGTCTGTTTTATGGAACAAAAGCAGCTAGTCCAGCTAAGTGAAGTAAATGCCTGAACTGCAGTGCATATTACTGCAAAGTATGGCATCCAAATCTATCTTGTGTTTCTCAGGCAGGGCAACAATGCAGTCGGAGGGTTGCCGGTTCGATCCCCCGCCCTGGGTGTGTCGAAGTGTCCCTGAGCAAGACACCTAACCCCTATTTGCTCCCAACGAGCTGATTGGTACCTTGCATGGCAGCCTTTCACCGTTGGTGTGTGAATGGGTGAATGAGAAGCATCAATTGTAAAGCGCTTTGGATAAAAGTGCTCTATAAATGCAGTCCATTTACCACTCAGGGAAACTTTAAGAGTGTTCATGATTCTACATATGGAATGTGTCCCATCCCCTCCTCTCCATTTCAAAACACTCTAATAGCAATGGCCGACCAGGCACTGGTGATAGAGTAGAAACAGTAGAATGTGTCCAGGTTATCCCGTTAACTTTAAGGGTTTGAGTTCTTTACCATGGGCATCACAGAGACCTGTGGGTGTCCTCTGTGGCCTGTGGCCTCCAGAGAATTCCTGCCAGTCAACTCCCGTGACCCCGCCCACCCGGCCCTGCCTGGCTCCGCCCATCCCTGCCGCCGCCCCTCCCCCCCCCCCGTGGCGGTATCCTCCAGGTCCCTCGCCCCCTGTTCATCCCCTCTTCTCCCTGCTTGCTTTTCCCACAGAGGACTGTGACTGTGAGGGCTTTATCAGTGGACAGTACATAGGTGAGACCATGCATGCCTTTTCAGCTTTCTCTCTAATCAAAGCTGGGCTTCGTCAGAGCCACTGTACGCTGTCATGGTGTGCTGAGGGTGCCATTGGCTGAAAGGGGTCAGGTCGGGGGTGGGCTTGGGTTGCAGGGATCAAATGACAAGGAGGGGAGGGAGGGAGGGAGGGACATGCCATTGGTCATCAAATCACTGTAGACTCCAGCTTCTTAGAAGAGGTTAGTGTCAGCGTATTTTGGGCAAAAGATACACGAAAATGTATTTTGTTACAACACACAACGTTCTTCCTAATGTATCTGCGAACTACAATCAAAATGGTGGTGATGCAAAAAGTGATTCAGACGTTAAAACTGTTCCTTTTGCTCATGCCTGGCTGAACGAGTCATTTATGCTTATCTGTTAGAGCAGCAGTTAAATTAATTTACTCAGGGTGGCTGACAAAGATATTTGTAACGTAAAATACTTTTTAGCTGCCATGGCTGAGAGTGGGTTGCGGTTCCTTGGGGGCCGTAAGCTGGGCATGCTTGATATTTATGGTACTTTGAACTTATAGTATTTTACTAATATTTTCTGGGGGCTAACTGCTCAAATTTCCTACATATAAGAAGGCCATGCTCAGCAGTCCAACACTGTTTAGTGTTTTGTGAAATGCCGTTTTTAGATGACATATCTTATCTCTAAGCTCTTGCAGGATTTGGTGGTCTTTTTTTATTTTTTTAAAAATAAGCATGACCCTGCACTTCGCTTTGATCTCAATTAGTGTAAAAATGAGGTTAATGAACAACATTTATGCATCTGATGTTCTACATAGGAAAACTGAAACCGAAGGCAACAGCTGCCATGGAAATGTTTCGTTTTGTTTTGGGATGGGAGTCTGCTAGTTTAATTAAACTCTGTTAGCTGCCAATCTTGTGTCTGTCTGTGTGTTTTTCTGTCTGTCTGTGTGTCTGTCTGTGTGTCTACTGTGAGTCTGTCTGTGTGTTTTTCTGTCTGTGCGTCTGTCTGTGTGTCCATCTACTGTGCATCTGTCTGTCTGTCTGACTGTGTCTGTGCATGTGTCTGTCTGTCTGTCTGACTGTGCCTGTGCATCTGTCTGTGTGTGTGTGTGTGTGTGTGTCTGTCTGTCTGTCTGTCTGACTGTCTGTGCATCTGTCTGTCTGTCTGACTGTGTCTGTGCATCTGTCTGTGTGTGTGTGTGTGTGTGTGTGTGTGTCTGTGCATCTGTCTGTCTGTGTGTGTGTGTGTGTGTGTGTGTGTGTGTGTGTCTGTCTGTCTGTCTGTGCAGCTGGCCTCAGGAGAAGTTTCCGTCTGAGCCGAAAGGGCCGGCAGGGGTCCCCGGGTGACGCTCGGCCCCAGGAGTCCGGCGAGCCGCAGTTTCTGACGTACGAGGAAGTGACGCACTACCAGCACAGGCCCAGCGAAAGGCCCCGCCTAGTGGTGCTGATCGGTATGACGGCTTGGCCTCCGCTTTCAACTATTTACTAGCTTGCTGCCCAATACATTTATACTGAACTACTGTCCTGTATAAATCTACCAACATGCTGCCATATACATTCCTTTTGCATACCTACCAACATACTACCTTAAACATATCTTCCAACATGCTACCCTGTACATATCTACAATCATCCTGTACATAACTACCAACATGTTTTATGTCTAAACCGAAGCAGATCCACAATGTTTGGTGATTATATATGAAGGGTTTCATTTAAAGCATAGCTCTTGTGATCCTATTGGCCAGTTTTTTTATTTACGAAAGCTGTGCCGTTTCAACAGTATATAATTGTCAGGGGTACTTGTACCCCAAGCAGGGACACCAGATTTATATCCTTAGATCTGTTCCGTGTATGTGACAGTAATTCCCTAGAAGAAGTGCTCAAAGTATTACATGTACTACATTTAGTGCAGTTTGCTTTGTGTGAGCCAGACATTATGAGTTAATGAGATAAAAGACTGGAATATGGCTTGTATGTGCCATACATTTCCCAGTAAATTAATAAATAATTTAGGTATTTTAGAGGCTCTTACACACACACACTCATACACACACACAATGTATGTATAATGGATTAATATACATGGTATTCCACCAGTCTCTGTCTCAGCTGAGATACATTGATTGATGGGCCTTTAGTTTTATTCAGCAGCGATTCTATCAGTCATGGCTCCTGCGTGTGGCCCTCTGTGATTGGTTGCGGGTGTCCTCCGCGCTACAGGCTCACTGGGCGCTCGGATCAACGAGCTCAAGCGGAAGGTGATCGCGGAGAACCCCCACCGCTACGGCGTGGCGGTCCCACGTGAGTACCGTTCCGCCGTTTCCCAGAATCCCCTGCGGCGGGACTCTCATTCGGAACATTACTCTAGCGCTCGCTCTGAGACACTGAAGACCACATCCCTCATTTCAGAGCACCCCCCCCCTGCTGTGTTACAAATGAGGGGAAGCGGTATAGCTTTGGATCAGAACATTATGAGCACGCTCACATTTAGACAGAGCCGGCACACTCATTAACCCACCTGCAGGGGAGGAATCTAGCCAATGGGGACCAACTACCTGCTGCGTGACACCACCTGCACCTTCAGGTCATCTTTTTGCTCTCGTCTTTTTGTGCTCTTAAATTGCCGACATCAGGAGCAAGTCATTCTAAGCCGTTCTGAAAGCTTTGTTCCAACGCGTTTATTATTCATTTATCTCTTGATGGCCCTATGTGCATTTGGCTAGCTCTGTTGGGTGCCCAGTAGCTCCAAGCAAGCAAGCTCGCGTAGGGATTTGAATTGAGTCGAATGGCGCTGATAAAGGCTTGTGCTCAATGTTTTTTATCACCAGACACCACCAGGCCCAAGAAGAGCCATGAGAAAGAAGGCGTGGAGTACCACTTCGTCTCCAAACAGGCATTCGACGCAGACGTACAGAACAACAAGTGAGCTCTCTACCGTTTTGCACAGACCCATTGTGTGAATGAATACTGCAAAATTCAACAGTTCATTCCTGGAAAATATTGGCATTTCCTCCCAAATGATCATATGATATGTACTTGACCACATGGTTTCAATGTGCAGCATACGCTGGAGAATTCCTGTCTATGTACTATTTTAATGCTGAGATAGCAGTTGGCTTAAAAATCAACATGCCAAAATTCCATGCTGTGTTAGATAATGCCTTGTGTTTGATTTGTCAGTGCTGTGTTGGGTTATGCTGATGTTGGTCAGTGCTGTGTTGGGTTATGCTGGTGCTAGTCAGTGCTATGTTGGGTTATGTGAGTTTTGGTCAGTGCTGTTTTGGGTTCTGTTACTGTTAGTCAGTGCTTGTTGGGTTATGGTAATGTTGGTCAGTGCTGCGCTGGGTTATGTTGCTGTTGGTCAGTACTGTGTTGGGTTACTCTGCTGTTGGTCAGTGCTCTGTTGGGCTATGCTGATGTTGGTCAGTGCTCTGTTGGGTTATGCTGATGTTGGTCAGTGCTCTGTTGGGTTATGCTGATGTTGGTCGGTGCTGTGTTTGGTTAAGCTAGTGTTGGTCAGTGCTGTTTTGAGCTGTGCTGAATGGTACTGTCTTGCTCCAGGTTCATTGAGCATGGAGAGTATAAGGAGAACCAGTATGGGACCAGCGTGGAGGCCATCCGCTCTGTGCAGAGCAAGAATAAGATATGCCTGGTGGACGTGCATCCAGAGGTGAGGAACATACGGATTTCTCCAAAAATCATAACCGTAAAGTACAATCACTTTACTATCAATTGCAACAAAAGAAGGTACAACTAGACAGAGTCCCTTTACACGGCCATACCTACAAAATTATCCAAAACGTAATTCAAAGAAAGAGAAGAACACAAGATATGTAAAGGGGAACCATGATGGAATCTGAAAAGGTACATTTTCAGTCTGGATTGGAAGGTTTCCTGACTGCAGTGGTAAGCCCAACCTAAGCTAGGGGAGTGGACTTTCAATGGAAACAAAGCATGTCATATGAACACAAAACAGAGAAAAAGGCCGTCTATAGACCTGGAAAAAAATTAATAAATAGTTTGACCTAAAATAGTACGGGGGTTCAGTCCATCTTTCTCCTCCTCTCTCAGGCGTTGAAGACCCTGCGGACGGCGGAGTTCAAGCCCTACGTGATCTTTGTGAGGCCGCGAATCCCCGAAGCCCGACGGCACCGCGGTGGCGCCACCTCGCCAGGAGGGGGCGAGCAAGGGCGGCTCACGGTGAGACTCCTGTCCGTTTCAAAACTAACCTCCGTTTCGTGATTTAAAGATGCTTCGGCAAGTCTGAGACTTGAGCTCAGGTTTAAAATGTGATGCGTATTGGTTTGTTATAAAGTGAACACTGTGGACATACCTGATGAGACCAGGTTCTATCTAGAACAGGAGTAACCCAGCACTTAAAGGACTCAGACTAGCTGATCGCTCAGTTACCTCCCCTCATCTGGTTTATTGAGTCCAGATTGCTGCTGATGAAAACAACAACCATCAATTTCATGAAATCTGCTTTTGGAATAAAACAGAAAATCTTTGTAGAAGGTAAATTAACCCAAATATGTCATCTATATTCTTAACTGAACTGAACAAGTTTTAAGTTGGGTTTTAGAGGAAGAGAGGCACACTAAAAGCACTCCAAGCACACTAAAAGCACTCCACAATACAAGCTGAAGCTCTGAACTTCATCTCCCATCATGTACTTGACAGCCATCCGCTGACTGAAAACAGCCCTGAGACCCTGTAACCACGGCGACTCCCTCTCTTTCTCTGCCTCTGCCAATCAGGATGAAGAGATGGAGGAGATACGGCAGTCGGCGCTGCAGATCGACCAAGAGTACGGTCACCTGGTGGACCGAGTCCTGGTAAAGGGGGATACAGCCAGCGCGAGCGTGGAGCTGCAGTGCATTCTGGGCCGTCTGGACCGGGAGGCCTTCTGGGTCCCCGTCGGCTGGGTGCGGACCTAGCGAAGCGCCGGCGACGAACTCGGGATCGTGCGCACAGGCTCCGCCCCCTCTGACCTCTGACCTCCCGCGATCCACCCTCTCCCCATGTCGGCCCCGCCCCACATCGCGGTCAACTTGAAGGAAAGGGCAGAAGATAACCAACCCAGGCTGAGCCGTGCAGAGAGAGACCGGTGTGGGAGGGGCGCGGTCTGCTGGGCCGTGGGGGAGACTGCTGTAGGGGTCGGGAACCCTCAGGGTGTAAGAACAGGTGAACATGCTGGTGCAGATCTGCACCTGTTTGTGTTCATGTGATCCATGACTGGGTCAATCACACGGCAGGTCAGGTCAGCTCAACAGATGTCAGTGTGAACTCTCGCAGATATGTGTCACTGAATGACTCTGTAAATAAATCATTGAGTCTGATGGATGACTTTATCGCATGGGGGCTAAAGCCAATTATTTTTGGAGCCCCACCTACAAAAGTGGTATTACCACTTTATGCTTATTTATTTATGTATTTATTTTATTTATTTATTTTGTGAAATTATGTCAAATTTTGTTGCACCTCAATAATATATTTCCCATATCACATTCTCTTGTCCATGTTATTTCACCCCATCCTAAATTATTTTCAGATAAAACTTAGAAAGAAAGCCATAATTAATTGCCTGTAACACTATGGGTGGGCTGAATCTGTTTTTTTTTTCCACATAAATCCTTGTCTTTGATTGGTCCAGATATGCATGTCGCAGTTATCTAGACCAATCAGAAGTGAGTGAACCAGACATGGGACAAATATTTCAAACAGTTTACATCACCTTCCAGCAGATTATTAAACATTTTAAGAAGAAACGGTGATTTTAAAACAATTCAGAGCAAAGTTCTTCTTTCACACGATGTGCATTTTTACTTTGTGACATGGCAAAACCCCTCGGGATCCACAGGGCTGTTCTCACATTTTACCAGGACAAACCAGGGGTGGGACTGAAGTCCAGGTGGGCCGCAGTGTCTGCAGGTTATTGCAGCTGCTTTTCAATCTGCAGCCAAATACGGCCTTTATAACAGGGTGTATGGATTTCCTCAGCCATTCAAAAACTTACGTGAATCCCTGGTGCTGAAATACACCAAAAACCAGCAGGCACCGTTGTAGTGCTGGATGCTGAATCCAAAATCCAGAATTCAGAATTAAGAACTGGATTCTGATCCCCATGATCTAAAGAGTCAAAGGATTTCAAATATGTATCTGACCCAGGTCTCAACTACAGAGACAGTCTATGTCTAATGGCTGCTTTCGTGATGAAATACCCAACGTACGCTAGCGTTTTCTAGCGCGCTAACACTCTTAAGCCCCTTTTACAGTACGTGCTTTGGCTGCCGTGTCACAAGTCACTGCGATAATCAGGATGCCCAGCCTCCCGGGTTGCGTAGCATGCAGCGTTCGCTAATTAACGGGAAGCTGAACATACGTTTGCAGCGTCACAGCGATCAGTTTACTAAAAAATCCCTTGGCGGAGGTTCGAGGGCATATGTGGAGCTGTCGAAACCTTGACACCATGGCGCTTTCTTGCTGTTTCACCATCTGAGGCCCACAGGAAGGAACAAGATCTGGAGAGGAGTGATCAGTGCGTCAGGCTCAGTCTGTCCCACAGACAAAATGCGTTTCAAAATGCAAGCCCAAATCCCACGGCGTCCACAAATTACAAACGTAACCGCGGATATTAGAATGGGGATCACGGTTTTTACGTAAATACAATGAGGGAATGACACAAGAGAATAAAACTGTAACCGATGCAACCAATGAACCAAAAGAACATGAACCAAATGTGAAATGAGTTTGTCACGCATTTTAATATGTTGTTGATTTGCTTATTATTATATGAAATTCACGGGCTGTTTTGTGTTTTGCCGGATTAAATCAAACCCGACAAAAAATCGTGCTGTTCTGATTGTAGACAGGTTTTGCCTCATCAGTTAAACAGTACGAGTCAATGACCCCCAAAACACAGAATATATAAATTTACCTGGGAATGCAAATATAATCAATACAAACAGCATCCATAAAACATGTAGTCCCCACCCCCGATGCTTCACCTCTGGAGCTGCTGTGAAGGACGGGTTTCAGAGACTAGCTCCCTGCAGTCCGGTTGCTGATGATGGACAGCGTGATTTTGCAGCTCAGTGGCTGAGTTAGCTTGAATCTCCGCCTCCAACTGGAGCCCCGCCTACAAAAAATTCATCAGGAGTAACTGGCCGCTGTGCGTCATGTGTGCTTTTCTCTCACGGAACAGAATTAACATGGCATTTACCAAATTAGCCCCCCCCCCCAAAAAAAAATAAAAAAAAATAATAATAGTAACACGTTTGGAGTTTATTACTGTTTGGACGTGAACTTAACCCCATTATTATGCGATCTTGCCACTGTTCTTCTCTTTCATATCAAAATGGAAGCAGAAATAAGAAGGTTGTGAACCTATGACCTATGTGTATCCCTCCCAAACATAAAACATGTTCACGTAGGTTCAAATTGAAGTTTAAGTTTAAGCAAGCAACTTTTTTCTGCCTATGTTTTTTTTTTTTTTGTAAGTCAAGCATAAGCACTACTTCAGAGATGACCTTAATATTAGAAGTCCAGAAGCTGTAGAGATGTGCCTGATTAAATTAGCCAAGTGCTAATGACCTTCTCCTTCACACCCGATTCTCCTGTTTCATCAAAGACCATTCAGTACTCAATTTGTGAACAACGGGTTCTCCACTCCTCGGTACAACCACTAGAGGGTGCTGCTCAGACATGATATCCAATCCAAACTGAAACCATTTAAATTCAACTGAAGCGATTTGCTAGTTTGTTATACTTAATAATAAAGTAAATTCTGACACTTAAATTTAAACTTAGTCTGTTAAAGGAGAAAGTGCATCTGATGCATGCATTGCATTTTTTTTGTGTGTTTTTTGAGCGTGTGCATAATTTACAGCCATTTGATTCAGTTCAGTTGACTCGGTACTTCTACACTAACAGCCCTCAAAGGACGATGTACTGTATTACTCGATGCAGACCCTTCAGCGAAAAAAATTGTTGCTGAGATGCATATTCATTATGCATTTGTTTTTGTTTTTCAGCTTAGATACAAAGTAACAATATAAGGGTGTTTAACAGCTCGGCTCAAAGAAAATGTCTTCCTCCAGAGATGTTATTTCCAAAGGGGTAAGTGCTTCACCGGCTATGAATCATTTGAATGAACCTGGCTGCTGTAAAGCTCTGCTCATTTGTATGAAGCCATTTCCTATACCATAATGGTAGACATTGCTTGAGGTACAGCATTCTCTTTTGCACTCTAAGCCACTTTAACTGTAAAAGGCCTGCCTGTGGTGTAATGACTTCAGTGTGAAAGCACGATAACAGAAAAATCTACCGGACACAGGACAGAAAGAGGTTCCAGAAGGAAGCAGAGATCGTGCAAGGCTGGCCAAGGAAAGATAATATTTGTGAGATGTAAGGAGGGCCTTGGATGTGAGAGAGACTCAAGGATGTAACATTTAGCTCCAGGCAAAGGACCGACCTCTGGAACTAATGGCCTTTCCATCACAGCGTGAGGTACAGCATTATATTATAGCTGTATGGGTTTGAGAGTTTTGTTTTTCCAGTCCTCAGAAAGCAGCGAATGTACATCCATGCCCCTTGCAGTCCCAAAGCCACACTCTTGTGCGCATCAGGCAGATGGACAACGCAAGAAAGCAGGTTTTGTTCCAATATTGTGTTTACAGTCGGAATACACTGAGGAATCACATGACACACTCAAGCAGATAGAAATCGCGTTCTTCGTGACTAGTCATTTTTGTCTGCTGTGGTGAAATGCCAACATTGTCAGCATAATGCATATGGAATTAAAAATGATTCAACTTAATTTAATTATCCTGTATTTTACATCCCATTCACAGTATAGTGTCACACTGAACCTCCAGGGTTTTATGATAAGCTAGGAGGGGCCAAATGATCAGTTCCCAGTATTATACCATTATTCAGACAATTATATATATATATATATATATATATATATATATATATATATATATATATGCTTAAATCAGTTTTTTCATGATTAAAAATGCTTTAAACTGTATAAACTTGTCTATAAAACGCCTATAAACGTCTATAAACACTTAATATTACATTATATGATATATGTACATATATAAGCAGATAATCTTAAGTGGATTGCATTCAAAAGTTTGATTTTTAAATGAAAATGGAAATGTTGTAATGATATTTATGATGGGGGGGTGCATTGTTTTGTTATTTAAATGTCTTGGTACATATTGGTGTTCATGATCACATCTATCCATATTCTATCCATGACCACCCACCATATTTCAAAATGCATATGGTATATTCCTACATCATTTTCACTACATGCAGTACCATATATTTCCAGTGAAGGGTAGAAGGGTGAAACTGATGTAGGAATAAATCGCAAGCATTTTGAAATATGGCGGGTGGTCTTTATTTTTTTTTAAATATGAAAAATTATACAGGTCCGGGAGCACCTGTTAAGATAGATGTCATCATGAACACCAGCACGTACCAGGATATTTAAATAACGAAACAATGCACCCCACCCACCCAATGAGCCTACACGATTTCCATTTTCATTTAGAAAATTAAACTTTTGAATGCAATTCACTTATGATTATCTGCTTATATAAGTACAGATATCATATAATGAAATATTGTTTATAGACAAGTTTATACAGTTTAAAGCATTTTTAATCATGAAAAAACTGGTTTAAGCAGATGTATCCAAACTTTAGACTGGTACTGTATATATATATATACATATACATATATATATATATATATATATATATATATATGTGTGTGTGTGTGTGTGTGTAATCTATTGGATATAAAAATGGTCAAACCAAGCTATGATTGTGTTTTTTAAATTCTGAATATACAGCAATATAAAACTGCACTGTAAATGAAACTTAATTGAAGCACTCCTAAAAAGCTATTTAAATTGAATAGTGACAGTACTATAATTCCACATTTATTTTAGATTTTCAATCCTTTTTTCAAGCTTGTTTTTTTAAAACATTAGAAACCTAGCGAATGTAACAGCACAATTTCCCAATACCAATCCAGATTTCTACGGAATATAACAAAATATGATGCCATTTTGACGGGAAAAGTGAAATAAACTTGAGCAAAAGAAAAATAACCAGAGCAAAAGAGCATGTGAAATAAGTCAAAATAAACAGAGGAACAAGAGCACGTTACACAAAATACACAGACACCAGAGCACGCCGCAGCAGCCACGATACACAGAGCAGGCAGCCATTTGTATTCTTTAAACATGCACCACAACCACCAATCAAACTGTCAGGCTCCTGCATAGCGTTAATAGTTATGATTTATTGCAATAATTACATGCCACACGCCCACAGTCGGCACCCATTAGCTACACCAATCCGACTGCTCACTGACACAGCCTTAAAACAATCATTACGCTTCTAAAAAGCCAAGCCACCAGAGCATCTCCCGAAAGCGGATTAACTCCTAAAAATACGCCGCTGCAGTATTAGAATGGGGTAGAGGGGTTGCACCACATGGATAAGAGCCAAGGATTCATTATTTCAGCCCAATTTTTCAGTATCTAATGATGTTGCCTAATGTGCTTTCTTTTTTTTTTGCACCGACAATTGATCAAGATGCTTTGAATCAATTTATTGACCGTGTCTTTTTGTTTACATGCCCACTCGAGCACACTAATGCATATTTACTCATATAGAACTTTTCTTAAATTAATAAAAACCCAACAGACACACAGTCGTGTACGTATGTGTGTAGAGGAGCATTAAAAAGGGATGAAATACGAGTATACAAGGCACATAAAACATGAAAATGAATACATAGAAAATGCATAGAAAATGCGACAGAAAAAGAACATTCGAAAGAAAAGCCTTTCTAAAAAAAAAACATGTTTTTAGAAGGGAACCTCCTGGGGCAAGGGTTCCAGAGCTGAGGTCGGCTCTAATAGCAGAGGCCTTTTTTCTTTGGTCTGGATTTTGGCCAGAAGGTTCTTTCCCCGAGGATCTGACACTACACACTGGCTCGTAGGAGGATAAACGGCTTGCAGTATAAATAGGGGTCTAAACCCATGCAGCGCTTTAAAGGCGATCCGTAAAATCTTCAAATCAATCCTATATTTCACTGGCAGCCAGTGCAAAGAGGCTAAAGTAGGGGTGATGGGAACATCTCTGGCAGCGCTAGTTTGAAAGCCTGGCGGCGGAATTCTGCACGGACTGGAGCCGAGATAAAGGCTTTAGACTGAGGTAGGAGGAGAGAGAGTGACGACAGGCCAATCATGAGGAAGCGGAGGCACGAATGACCTTTCAAGGTCAATATGGGAAAGGAGTGTCATGAGTTTCTGCATCCTTCCTCAGCATTTAAAAAAAACAGGATTGGATCCAGGGCTGAATCTAACGGGTGGTAGGGTGTGCTGCCCCATCCCCGTGCTGCCCCCCCCCCCCCCCCCCCCCCCCCCCCCAAACTTTGACCATTGACTTTGAATGATCACTTATTTTGATTCAGTTTTTATGCATTCAGCAGCAAGAGAGTTTCTGGCTCCTGCCACACAAATGCTGGGAAATGACAACTTGTGTTCGTATTTATCAGTAATATAAAGTTGCGTCCTATGGTTTCATGTTATCATTCATAATTTTACATGTAAGAGGGGGCAATTGAGTGGATGGAGAGATCAGATACCTGATATTGTTACCTTTTACAAGAAAAATGACAAGACTTCCTTACAAAGGAGCTGATCACATTCATTTGTCTACACACTACACACCAAGCAGCTGTAGAACACCCCCTCAGAGTAAACTTTGAGGAAAAGTATGCCAGTACACCGTGATATAATTTTGAACTTGTTATGCATTTCAGCTTGACGCAACAGAACAGCCAAGAAAAATGGACAAACACACAGGACACAGACCAGGACAAGCACGTACGCCAAAGATATACCACCCACCCCCTGCAACACCCTAAAAAAATAAATACATGTGTTTGTTTTATTCTTCACATACACAGTTTGGTAGATTTAGGAATTAGAAAAATGAGCTTGTCACACCGTGTTTGTGCAGGAAAAGGCCAAATCCCTGTCTGCATGAACTGCACAAAACAAATGGCATTTTTGTGGCACTGTCTGTAAAAATTGTTATTATACAAATAAAATTTAATTGAACTGAAGTGAACTGAATCGATTCCAGGCCGTGGTTATTGTGTGCTCGCCAAGGAAATGCAAAGTATTTTTCTTTGTAAACAATATAACATTTCTGTGCTGCTTGAATATTAGAGACTGCAGTGTAGAAATGTGTTGATACACAGTAAACGGATAAATATACACTACATGACCAAAGGTATCTGGACATCCCTTGATCTGGGGCTGTTTTTCGTGGTTAGGGCTAGGCCCCTTTGTTCCATTGAAGGCAAGTCTTAATGCTACAGCATACGATCACGTTCTAGACGATTCTGTGCTTCCCCAACGCACGCTCCTTCCTGTCTCCGTCATCCTGGGCACACTGTCGAAAACAGTGTAGCAGTACTTGACTGACCTGCACAGAGCCCTGACCTACAACTCTGTCCAACATCATTGGGATCATGCACTGGTAAATGGACTGCATTTATATAGCGCTTTTATCCAAAGCACTTTACAATTGATGCCTCTCATTCACCAGAGCAGTTAGGGGTTAGGTGTCTTGCTCAGGGACACTTCGACACGCCCAGGGCAGGGATCGAACCGGCAACCTTCCGACTGCCAGACCACAGCTTTTACCTCCTATGCTATGTCGCCCGGATCAATTGGAAAGCCAACTGCGAGCCAGGCCTAATCGCCCAAACAGTATTTCACTAATGCTTGTGCGGCTGAATGGAAGCAAATCCCCGCAGAAATGCTCCAACATCTAGTATAAAGCCTTCCCAGAAGAGTGGAGGTTATCGCTGCGAAGGGTGGACCAACTCCATATTAATGCCCATAATTTTGGAAGAGATGTTGGATGTTAGGTGTCCCCATACTTTTGGCCATGTAGTGTATATACCTGTGTGTGCAATTGCTTCTATTAAAACGGGTCAAAAATGCCCCTGTTCTGCAGACAGCTAACCAGATCCTACATTTATACCTTGATTCTCTGATTTTTTTAAAATCCTTTTGTATTGCACTCTTTGTGCACTGTGAATATTCCAGTTAGGAATAGTTTTAACTTTTCAGTAATAAGTTTGATTGTGAATATTCCAGTTAGGAACAGCTTTAGCTTTTCAGTAATAAGTTTGATTGTGAATATTCCCGTTAGGAATAGCTTTAGCTTTTCAGTAATACGTTTGAGTGTGAATATTGCAGCTAGGAATAGCTTTAGCTTTTCAGTAATAAGTTTGATTGTGAATATTCCCGTTAGGAATAGCTTTAGCTTTTCAGTAATAAGTTTGATTGATTTAAGCGTGTGTTTTAAGAACCATCACACTCATATCAGCTGTATATGAATGACTTCAGTTCACCCAGCAATCATAAAGCAGCAATTAAGTGGAAATTATAATATCACTATAATACCACCAAATAAATGCATGCTTTTGTCCACCGTTAATGCATTTTCAAAAGCAATTCGAGTAACATCTTTCCGTAATTGGAAAATGATGTTTATCATGTGACTTTATTTGATTATGGGGGCAGGCGATATTTGATGCACCCACAGCTGGTTTCCTGCTCCTATAATTACCTATGAAAATGGTTTTTTTTATCACTGGGGACCTCCTCAAAGCAAAACAATCACATCAGCTGCAATCAAATTAGCACGGCGACTCCTTTGAGAAATATTGTCTTCAAGTGAAGGAGCGCATAACATATGTTGACTCGACTCGAAGCACTTTTCAGCACGCATACACACATAGAAACCAGGCACGAATTTACTCTCAACATTAACATTGACTGTGATGACCATAAATGTGTGTTTATTTCTTAACAAACATGACCAGTTAAGCAATCTCCAAAAATAACTAGTCAACTGTTTCTATGAAGAGAAAAAAAAAGAGAATGCTTACATTTACAAGCTCAACCCTCCTATTATGTTTGGAGTCAATTTGACCCCATTCAAGGTTCACTGACTCTTAAAACATGGTAAACATACAATAAACTCAATGGAATTTTTTAATGTCCTGTACACATTTTGCAGGCATCGCCGTTGTTTGTGGTCATTTTGACCCCAAGCTTAATAGTTATATAAAACCTGAGAAGATATAAACTTTTTGCACAGCTCTTTGTTTTTATCTTGTTTTTGTTGTTTTGGCTGATACTGATGGCTCATTCACATTCATTTTTCTAATCTTCAAAAAATATTCTAATAGTAATATTACTTAGTGATGTTCTGAAGTGTTCTGAACCTAAACATTAGAAATTTTGTTTAGTTTTTTTCCTGGAGTCAAAATATAACACCGAACACATTAAATGTTACTATGTTTGATAATAAAAGGTGTATTTCTTTCCAAAAGTTTTTTTTTAATGAGCACCCAAAATCTATATAAAGCACATCATTTCTTTCCATGTCAGGACAATCAATGAGATTTTATGGTGATTTGCATATTTTGTCAATAGTCATGTAATATCAAAACTTGATGTATAAGGGGAGGATGGGGGAGTCATGTTTCATTTACTGGGCTATTAAGATGGTCAGTAGAAAGGCTTAAAATAGCTGAGAGAGAAACTTGGGTTACACTCTCAGTTGCAGCCATTTTCTGTAGGTTTAAATCGTTGGGGTCAATTTGGCCCACAACATGAAAGTCGTTAGTTAATTTGATCATAATTAGAGGGTTAAGACTAAGATGCTATAAACACACACCTGGAATGATGGTCAAAGTAGTGGAAACCTAGTTTTAATTTAAGTGAGATCTAACATGGAAAATGAATGGTTTGAAGATGCTTTCAGGAACTCTTAAAAAAGGAAAGCAGATTATGCAAGGGGTTTAACTTCTGGGAATTACTTGGTAAACCCCCCTGTATGTATGCATGATAACAATAGTCTACTACACAAAATAAAAATTATTGTGTAAGTGGCTATTTCAATCCAAAAAAGTAAACTGCATAAGTTTCTGCATAAAACAGTGTCCGTATACAAAGAGACTATGATATGATAGACTATAAAGTCTATTTTATAATGCTTTATAATACTATCTTGACAAAGGAAACTAGATTATAATTACTGTTATAACAAATAGCTTTTCAGAACTCAATTACTTGGGAAATCCAAAAGAAATATAAATAGTCTATCCTTGCAGTGCTTTCATTGAAAACAGTCGGATTGATGAAAAATAAATTAATGAAGAGACATTATCTTTGGTCCAGCTCTATTTTCAATAAAAGCACTGTAAGGAAAATCACAAATTACAACTCATAGCCATAGCATATCATATCATATTTAAAGGCCATTAAAACTACAATAAGCAGAATTATAACAATATCATATCCATTAAGTTTTTTTTTGCAAAACTATGATAGATACTTTTGAGTTGTCACTAATTTGAAAGCACTTTTGACAAACGCTGCAACCTCAAACTAAACCAAACCAAATAAAAAATAATGTGTAACTGATTTTAAAACGTAACACTTTACTTAAGCTATATGCTGTATAAACATTCAAGTGCACTGTTACCAAAATTGTATTTATGTGGTGAAACCGTTGGCCACAAGTTTCAGGTTTCAAATATTTGTGGAAAAATTATATAGGCACTTGGGACATGGACTAAAAAGGTTGTAATTTGGATTTCAGGATGAAGCACTAACCAAATACAAAACAATAATTTCAAGCAGAACTCAATTTCTGAGTGGATTAAGAGAAATGCATGTGACATATCACAGAAAAGAAAGATATAGACCGCCAGGGTTAAAGGTGTTTAGGTACATCAGGATGAAATCGAATGATGAGAACTATAGAACTTTAGGGCCAGACATGCACTGTGTACTGTTATGAAGCCTTCATGAAGCATGGGCAACACCTTGACGATTAAGATCATCATAAAACGATTAGAATCAGAAAGCCATACTTACGAAGGATGACGTAACTCGTGCAAAATTCAGTTCTCATAGGATGTCTGCCTTAGACATTTCAGCAGCTTGTGAATGATTTATGGCAAGGTTATGCTGCAGTATGGAAGGAAAGCTTTACAGACGCGTCATTAAAAGGCTCCATTAAGACAATAAGACAGTTCACGTAAATGGTAAATTCAAATTCAGTCGATTTAAGGAATATGAGAAAGTGTGTGAAACGCACAAGCTCCTTCGCTCCGCGTTCACGTTTGCAGCGTGAGTATGGTGAATTAAGGGACGCAGGAATGTTTCTGGCGAGGCCGGCAATGGCTCAGTGTCGGTAGATCAATAAGGCATGTGAGGAAAATCAATCGCAGCTTTGTTTGTTTTTACTCTTTCAAAATAATATAACGAATCAACGTTTTTATTTCTGCCCATGTTAACCGAGGCGAAGCCAGAAGGCGTCGCCGGGCGGACGTACAGAAATAATTAAATTGAATTTGCAACACCGCACGATCATACCGTGCCTCCGGCTTACAGTTGTGGCCAATAGGGGGCAGCAGAGAGCAAGCATATACACAGAGCTCAACAGTTGCGTTGCATAAATGTTGAGAAGGACCTCAGGATGAGTTGAAGTGAGCGTTCGTTTTCTGGTGCTCTTTAATATTATCTCAGCTTTCAGTGTATGTTTTAGTCCATGCCTTTGATTGACCCAGTCTGTTAATGTGCGATTAATTATATTTTAGGCAATCACGGAAGTTTCTGTTGGCCAACCGACTTTATGAAGGAATAGGGGCATTCAAGATTTGGTGGTGAAAAGCAAGAAAAACTCTTAAAGTATCTGTACATAATATATTTCTGTGGCCGTTAATTTCTTTAACTCCGCTTCTAATAACACATTCAAAGATACACACACACACATGCACACTCACACGCGCACACATTCGCTCACGCGCACGCACGCACGCACACACACAGATGTTAAGGAATACTGCGGGTTTTCATGTACTATCACAAGCCAGTGATGTTTTGTGTACAGTGTTGGAAAGTAAATTAAAAAATTGATCAGTCATGTCAACGATGAAGAAAAATAGCACAGATTTTCCACACTGCCATTAGCCTGCAGTAAAATCCGCTAGAATATCTGCATAAGCAATTTAATTACCTACTTTTTAATCCTGCTGGGTAATAAATAGGACAGCTTGGCAATTAAATATGTCGCGCCCTCTGGTCATTGACCATAAACTGTTGTTTAATATGAGTAAATGTGTGGTGATTTTAAAAGTAATTTTGATAGTTAAAAGCCACTTACACCACCTATATTGGTTCTGCATGGTAGAAACACATTTAGAATTTGGATTTGAACTATTAATCAAAAAATTTTCAGCGCCCACGACATTTCTTTATGTGGCCTAGTTAGTTATTTGAGTAAATAATGAAGCTAATGCGCATATTCCATGATCACTCAAAGTAAACTACGGTCACGGGACCAGGTCGTTAAATTTCTTTAAAAAAAATTATGCCAGTCACCCTTGTGAAGAGATCAAGACATAATTACAAGGTGCAGGCGTACATGGCTAGAAATATGATTCCAGGATTATGGATTTGAAAAGCTCTCCCCTGACCTAATCACACCACCTGCACGGTGTTAAAATTGAGATCAATACACAGAACATGTATGAACATGTCTCTATCTTGCACTCGACACTAAGCGACAGTAACACAAACGCAAGTGTCTTTGCCAGTTTCAGACCGACGCAGTTGCCGTTTTCCCATCCAATGCCCACGTTGTTTAAAGAGGAAATGACCTTGTTCTTGTGTGGGAAGGTTGGTTATTGTGATGGAGCAGTGAAAGCATTTGCGGTAAGACCGACAAAAACCAGGTCATGTTGCATTTGTTTTGTCGTGGTCTAGGAAAACGACAGCAGTCTGAGTCCAATCGCCAATCTGTAGAAAACAACTTCACGAGGGAAAGACAGGCCAACAGCAAGCTCTTCAGAAAGGTTTAGACTTTATTTGCACCGGTGCATGTGCACAACAAAGCCGGAACAATTCCGCCGAATTGAACCACGACTGTCAGGGTTACACTCCTTTTATACACTAAATGTACCCCACCAACTCCATAACCCCTTATACATTTGCGTAAATCCCAGACACCTGTTCTTCTTGGCACTACATGATGTTATTATAACCATCTCTTATCTGACCTGTTTGGCACCCGACGAACTTTCTTGGGTCCTAGGAGATAACGTCAGTGTGGAACACTACACCAACTTTCTTTTAAAACCAGTGGTCTTTGTTCTGTACTTTTTCAGTGTGCCTATAAGTCTCAGCTTTCTGTAATTTTTCATTAGACATACAAGTTTACATATGGGTCACTGTAAATATTAGTTATTAGTTCTAGCATTTTGGCATCAGCGTTTTTGTTAGTCTTGGATTATAGGTTTCTGCTATATCTTGGCAGTATGTGATTAGTTTTTTGTTAGTGTTCATCTGTTGTAAATCTGTTAGAAAAATAGGATATGATTAGTATTTGATTAATATCTTCTGCTCAGTAGGGAGCAGTTTAAGTAAATGTGTAAATAGGATTTCTAAAGCTACTGCGTTCTCATGCTCTTTGTCTACAGTGGATACTGTGGTTTCTTGCGTTTCAAAAAGCTTATCTACAACTACTGATAGTAAGATTTCTAAGGCTACTGTTTTGATTATATGAGTAGATGTTTATACTTGTGATCTTTTATCATGACGCATAGTGACGTCATCGCAGGCGTAAATGCTTATCATGACGCATAGTGACGTCATCACAGGCGTAAATGCTTATCTATAACTACTGATAAAGCTACTGTTTTGATTATATGAGTAGATGTTTATACTTGTGATATTTTATCATGACGCATCGAGAGTTTTGGAGGACACCTCTGGCCCAACCTTGATAGTGGAGTCAGCACAATCATGGGGCATCTCAAAATTTTCCCTACAGTTTCATTGTTATTTTAAGGGAACAATATTAAGAGAGTGATGTAAGTACATAGGCAAGTGTACAACGCTTGTGCACTCTCCTATCTGTTACACAAACATACAAAAAAAAAAAAAAAAAAATCAAGATTACAATGTGAAAGAATATTATTGTTTAGATCGATGATACACAATCAAAAAAAACAACATGTCCTCACGAATGGTCATATTTTTCATCCAAATTAGACAATCACAATAATAACGAATAAAACTGGCCATACAAATATTAGTAAATTATAAGGGAGCCCACTCCATCAACATCCAGGTGATTTGCATGCTACGAGCAAGGTTACACGTTATACACAAATTGTCCTAGGTCAAGAAATGGCTCCTTCATACTGGCCGACTCATTGTCAATTCTGCAGTCTTCCAGGGGGATCCAACCCAAAAAGATGCACTATTTAGAGAGGACGTTTGGAGTGCTGAAAAAGAGATTCGGGTGTTTGCATATGGGGAAGTTACAGTGCAGCCCTGAGAAGGTCTGAATGGTCTTTGTGGCGTGTTGCGCGTTGCATAGCATTGCCGGAAGTCACGGATGTTTAGGAAATAAATGAGGACGCATTACTGGACTTTAGAAGGCGTGAGGGTGAACTGCTTGTGCCAATGCCGGTTAATGAGCCGATATAGGCTACACCGACAGCACGGGCGAGGAGGCATGGGCTGGCAGAAGAGTTGCTTCAGCTGAAGCCTGGTAAGCAAGCGGAATGGTTTATCTGATTTTTAAAAAGTCCCAAATTTGGTCCAGGTGAATATTGCAATTATTAGGACATTTTAAATCACCTTAAATGCATTTTTGCAAATGTTTTTCAAATACACCCCGAGGATTCACAGTGAATTTATTTTATTTTTTAAACACTTTGATATAATTTTAAAAAACTAAGCTTAAGTCAAATTTCACCATTTAAACACAATTTTAACCCTATTCTTTGTCCAGCACATTTTCTATATCACAGTGACCAGGTTTCCATATTTACATCAGCTAAAACCTGTTACTCACCTGTTCGCCTGTTACTGCATAACCGACCACAAAGATTGTAAAGACAACTGAAAGTCTCATTAAGAAAAATAAACATCTAAAAAAATCTAACGAAAACAAATTCGAGCCTCATTACACGATGAATTCTGAGATTTTTTAATAGACTTGCATATGAGCAGGTCTGTTTAGTCAGAGGTAAATCCGTTGTTATATTAACAATCCGCCAAGCCGCGGACACAGGTGGCTTTAAAGAGAATGAGAGATGACGCTCTGATTGGTTTATGCGTGTTATGCCCAAGGCACAAAATTCATCAAGCCACTGATTTCAGACCTTTTGAACCTTGCGCCTTACCGCTCAAAAAATCCGCCATTTAGCTAGCCAAAGTGAATTTGGAAAATTCCCTTAAATGCACTTGTACAATGTACCTGGCTTAGACCATGCGCTAAGATAGTTAAAATAGAGCCCCAAGAATAATAAATAAATAAAATAAAAACACTTCCATTCAGCATGCAGTTCAGAGAGCCTTAATAACGAGGAAAAACACAATGAAAAATGCATTAAAAAGTCATTTTAAAAATGCATAAGCACTAAGAAAAACAGGTGAACAGTATAAAAACGTCTCTGTCCATAAAACAGAGACTTGCGAGTTGTGCGCTTACACAGTATAAGTTAATGCTCCCTGTGGAGGCCTTGGGGGAAAAGGTGGTCTCTTTCTGTAGTCTATTATAAATCCGAGTCTGTAAATAAGCCTGTTCCTGTGCGCGGCGCCCAAGGCATTACTATTCCGCACTTCCGCCGCTATCCCAGGGGGCATCGCAAGTGCCGATCCACACCCTCAATGCTGCGCGTCTAAATGAAACACAGGACTGCCTACAGGCAATTCAGCCGGGATATAGACCGGCCATTTTACCACTGGTACAGCTTAGCGCACTTCCCTGTACAACAGGCATCTCAAATGTAGTTTTCTTTTGCGTTCTTTGGTGACATTTTCCTAAGTGAAGTTTGTAAGTGAGGTTTGCGAGGGCAGATGATTTAATGGACTGAATGGCAGCCCTGGTGTTTAGCATTCCAAAAGTAAATCAATCTGAGCTTTAACAAAAGCGTTTGCTGTCTGAAGTAAAAAATAAAATATGAGTTGGACCAGGTGGGTCAGCTCGATTTCAGTAAACAGTAAAATCAGTAAACTGAAATCCTTACCTAAAACAGTAACATGATTTTTTAAAAATTCATGTGCTCAGTTTCAGTCAATTTCTTAATGGAACAGACTCCAAACCCAGCTCTGCATTTGAGGACTAATCTATGTGTCTGTGGTTCCTACAAAGTTGTGGGACAAAGTCAGTGCTGGATGTGTTACTGTGCTTTGTGGTCTGTGAGCTCTGTGTTGAGTGTGTTACTGTGTTTTGTGCTCTGTGAGCTCTGTGTTGAGTATGTTACTGTGCTTTGTGCTCTGTGTTGAGTGTGTTACTGTGCTTTGTGCTCTGTGAGCTCTGTGTTGAGTGTGTTACTGTGCTTTGTGCTCTGTGAGTGTGTTACTGTGCTTTGTGCTCTGTGAGCTCTGCTGTGCTTTGTGCTCTGTGAGCTCTGTGTTGAGTGTGTTACTGTGCTCTGTGAGCTCTATGTTGAGTGTGTTACTGTGCTTTGTGCTCTGTGAGCTCTGTGTGAGTGTGTTAGTGTGTCTGTGACTCTATGTGCTGTTGTGTGCTCTGTGAGCTCTGTGTTGAGTATGTTACTGTGCTCTGTGAGCTCTGTGTTGAGTGTGTTACTGTGCTTTGTGCCCTGTGAGCTCTGTGTTGAGTGTGTTACTGTGCTTTGTGCTCTGTGAGCTCTGTGTTGAGTGTGTTACTGTGCTTTGTGCTCTGTGACTGTGCTTTGTTGTGCACAGTGTCTATGAGTGTGTTAGAGTGTCAGTGCTCTGTGTTGAGTGTGTTACTGTGCTTTGTGCTCTGTGTTGAGTGTGCTTTGTGCTCTGTGAGCTCTGTGTTGAGTGTGTTACTGTGCTTTGTTGTCACAGGTCTATGAGGTAGAGTGTCAGTGCCAGTGACGCTGTGGGCAGCTGGACGCTGTGGAGCAGACGCTACAGTCAGTGACTCTGCAAGAACAGCCTCGGTAATACGGTACGTACAAAGTGCAAAGTTTATAAAATTACTTTTAAGTTTCATAAATTCTTTTTCACATATGTTCTCAGACTTCTATTAGACTCTGCTTCTTACAATAGCTAGGAAAAAAAACATAAAAATGGAAATAAAAGCCAGTCTCCAATAATAGAAAATTACCATG
The DNA here is from genome assembly GCA_025169545.1 of Anguilla japonica. Taxonomy (NCBI): domain Eukaryota; kingdom Metazoa; phylum Chordata; class Actinopteri; order Anguilliformes; family Anguillidae; genus Anguilla; species Anguilla japonica. The sequence continues at coordinate 5,177,962 of CM045899.1, forward strand.
GTAACAGGCCAATGGTTCATCAATTTCCCACGGTAGCACAGATAATGTGTGGCAGTTAGCTTACATATGGTTGTGGAACCAAAGAGATATTGTAATATTAAATTCAAATTAAGTATGCAAAGAAACTGGGGTGAGACAGCACTTTGTACACCTGGAAGGGGCAAAAAGCAAAGATCATTAATGAGTCAAGCTGGAAAGATATGTAACTGCTGTTGATCTCAGCCTTCCAAGCTGTAGTTAATTAAGCTACCCTTTGTAGCAGTATATTTGAACACATGCATTTTCAGTTCTATAATCTTTTTTGTCATGTCCTTATTAGACCCAGGCAAAGTCATTTTTGACCCCTGTAGGGAACGTGCGATTAAATGTGAAGAACCATGTATTCTACTATGTGGAGACCTACACTACTATTGAAGGAAAATTCAATAAAAATAAAACCATATTTTTGAAAATATTTTCACTGCAAGTTCTATTGTGTAAAAAAACTTGTTTTTCGACTGGGTCTCATTTAAAATGGTCTCTGGCACCAAAATTAAAACTGACAGCACAGTACTAGTAGCCTAGATTTACAGTAGAATGAGGTGTACCGGTGTTGACAAGCATTACAAACATCAGCCTGCAACAACAGCCAGCCTCCATCAAACACTGGAGCTTCTTTGAGTTACAAACAAAACGCAATTCAGTTTTATGGTACTTGCTATTTTTGATGCGCCGATTGTTTGTTGTAATTTGAGTTAGTACTTACCTACTTTCAGATAAGACTACATAGAAAAGCTGAGAGATCTTAGCGTAGAGGACGGGAACGCAGCAGCAGAAGACAAGACAGCACAGAGCAGAGACAGTTCTCCCCCTGTCCAATGTGGCAGAAGAAGCGAGAAGCAACTGGGAAAGGACCGTAGCAGCTTAGCAGAGGAAGTAGCGTTAGCAGCGTTAGCAGAGCAAGTAGCGTTAGCAGCATTAGCAGGAAGTAGCGTTAGCAGTGTTAGCAGAGGAAGTAGCGTTAGCAATGTTAGCAGAGGAAGTAGCGTTAGCAGTGTTAGCAGAGCAAGTAGCGTTAGAAGTGTTAGCAGAGGAAGTAGCGTTAGCAGCGTTAGCAGAGGAAGTAGCGTTAGCAGAGGGAGTAGTGTTAGCAGCGTTAGCAGAGGAAGTAGCGTTAGCAGAGGAAGTAGCGTTAGCAGCGTTAGCAGAGCAAGTAGTGTTAGTAGCGTTAGCAGAGGAAGTAGTGTTAGCAGTTTTAGCAGAGGAAGTAGCGTTAGCAGTGTTATCAGAGCAAGTAGTGTTAGCAGTGCTAGCAGAGGGAGTAGCGTTAGCAGCGTTAGCAGAGCAAGTAGTGTTAGCAGCGTTAGCATAGGAAGTAGCGTTAGCAGCGTTAGCAGAGCAAGTAGTGTTAGCAGTGTTAGCAGAGGGAGTAGCGTTAGCAGTGTTAGCAGAGCAAGTAGTGTTAGCAGCATTAGCAGAGGAAGTAGCGTTAGCAGAGCAAGTAGTGTTAGCAGCGTTAGCAGAGGAAGTAGCGTTAGCAGCGTTAGCAGAGCAAGTAGCGTTAGCAGCGTTAGCAGAGGAAGTAGTGTTAGCAGTTTTAGCAGAGGAAGTAGCGTTAGCAGTGTTAGCAGAGCAAGTAGTGTTAGCAGTGCTAGCAGAGGGAGTAGCGTTAGCAGAGCAAGTAGTGTTAGCAGCGTTAGCAGAGGAAGTAGCGTTAGCAGAGCAAGTAGTGTTAGCAGCGTTAGCAGAGGAAGTAGCGTTAGCAGTGTTAGCAGAAGAAGTAGCGTTAGCAGCGTTAGCAGAGGACGAGGGGAGGTGTGACAGAGACTCGACTGAACCCAACTCCTGCCTGTCATCTGAGCAACTACATTTCAGAGACCAGAAGGCAAAAAAGTGGGTTTTATTTTTGTAAGCTTATTTTTTTTAAATTATGGTAAATGGTAAATGGACTGCATTTATATAGCACTTTTATCCAAAGCACTTTACAATTGATGCCTCTCATTCACCCATTCACACACACACACACACACACACCAATGGTGAAAGGCTGCCATGCAAGGTACCAATCAGCTCGTTTGGAGCAATTACGGGCTAGGTGTCTTGCTCAGGGACCCTTCGACACGCCCAGGGCGGGGGATCGAACCGGCAACCCTCCGACTGCCAGACCACCGCTCTTACCTCCTGAGCTATGTTGCCCCATAGTAACATGCTTGGCTAAAATTAGCTCACAGGGAAAGTGGCGCATATAACCTGTAGACAGTATAATATGCATCGTATTTACCTGGCTGTGAAAGCATCATTATCGTACTCAAATACGTTTACTCATATTTCTAATGAAGACCTTCAGAGGGCTGTCTAAACCCTGCCTTTAAATGTTTAAAGAACGTTTAAATAACTTAAAAAGGGCATTTAAGACGAAGCCAGTTATCCTTGAAATAAAGCCCTGATCTCTATTCTAGGGTGGACTCACACCATTAATATCGACTCCCCCAAAAATAAATGAGGCGACGTGTGTTAAATCGGCCCGAGTGTAATTATAGTTGGGTCGGAGTGGTTCATTTAGCGCGATTAAGAAGGACGATCTTCAGCGTAAAGCACTATTTGGAGAAAACGTGGCTATTGTGCGCCAAATAAGCCTTCGAGCTGAGGCTCATTAATCCTTTGAAAAGGCAGCATCACCATGGATTTCAATTTGGGGATTTCCACCAATCACAAACAGGGATGGAGAAATGAGGGGGTGGGGCTTAAACAAAGGCGTGTGAAGAAAATCAGTGGTTAGACGGGCCTGTTCCAATTCAGTTTTCTCAGTTCTGAAAAAGGTAAAATTGTCATATGAAAAACAGCAACAGGATTAAAAAAAAAAAAAAAAAAAAAAAAGATCATGAGTTGAATTTCATTCGGTTTACCTGGGTGGAATTGAGTCCATCCTCAGCCCTGCCTGTGAGCAGTTTCTGTGTCGCTGTGGTAATTTCTGTGCCAAAAGCTGCAGGGCGAAGGTTTGTAAAATGGAATCTTATGACTGTTTGCTGAGGACTTAGCTCCAGGGGGCTCTGTGCAGGACAGTTTGGTGCTCTACCTCAATGTTTTTCACACGGAGCACCATTGATAACTGTTTAACATCAAACGACTGCATCCGTTTTGCGAGCGTCGAACGTGTCGCTGCGCTTTGTTGTCTGTGAGATCTGTGCCGCGTCTGTGAGCTCCAGAGGACACCTGGTGGAGCTCCGCATCCCCCCACAGCTCAGCCTGCAGGCCCGCAGCAGGGCTGGCGTTACGTGTCCTCTATGAAGATGTTTAGAATGTGCGGTAGTAACAAAGAGGCGGGAGGCCTGATGGGGTCTTTGGTGTTTTGTCTGCTTTCCTCTCGAGCTGAAAAGAGAGCTGAGCCAATGGAGGGGAAGGAGCTGACAGAGTAGGAGAGAGAGAGAGGGAGAAGGGAGAGAGGATAGAGAGAGAGAGAGAGAGAGAGAGAGAGGAGGGGCAGAGAAAGAGAGAGAGAGGGTGGGGGCAGAGACAGGAAGAGAGAGAGGCAGAGAGAGAGAGTGAGCAAGAGCGAGAGTGAGAGGGCGAGTGAGAGAGCGAGCGAGCAAGAGAAAGGGAGAGAGAGAGAAAGAGCGAGAGAACGAGAAAAGGGAGAGCGTTCTAAAATGTGATTATTATTTCAAGTCACGCCGAGGCCGTGGCAGTGCTGCAGGTCCCAGGCTGCTCGGCATGTTATCACCGCTGAAATTAAATCAATGAAATCAATGCAGGAAACCTTGAAATTCAGCTATTGTCTTCTTTCACAAATTACTTCCCATTTTAATTGGCCAGGTACCAATTACTATGTATCTTAACATTTACAGAGGGAAGGTGGCACTAAGGAGTTTGCAGCATATAACAGAACTTAAGGGAATACTTAAGGGCATAAGGGGAAAACTGAGAGGACAAAGGGTTGCACATTACTACATGTTAAGGAAACGCTTAAATTTTATGCAGCTCATGTTTTCTAATGGGCTCCTCAAATTAAATTTTAAGGGCAACATTAGCCTTAGAAGTTTTATGCAACGGGCGCTGGTCTATAACACTGGCTTTGCATCCTAACCCAGATTTATATGCTTAATGAGAGAAGGATAGTCAGAAGAGAGTAGAAAGAAAGAAAGGAAAAAGAGAAGAAGTTAGAGAAGGATAGTAAGCAAATTGTGTTCAACCTGGGAACTGCCCATTCATTAATCTTAATAATTTTACATTAACGGGGAATACGAAGCTCAAGTCCTGCTTTTTTGTATATTTCAGTACGTATCTGTATGTTGTTAGTCGAATTCGGTGATTGGCTCTGGAATCTGCCCACATTGTTTCCAAGGTCTAAATAAGCTGCTGAAACCACCACACCAGTGATATAACAATGACAAGTTGCTGTTGTTGGATAATATTGTTGCTGTGGGATGGGGGGGGGGGGGGGGGGGGGGGGGGGGGTTAGAGTTGGGGGTGTACCTTTGCTGATGGCAGGTCTGTACCTTTTGTCTCCTAGGGTGAGTACAGAATCACCAGTGTGGTTCTCCCATATTGGATCAATATGACATGATAAAGTACATTCATCTGAACCACCACCAATCTGTAGCCCCTACCTGTGTGACCCAAAGGCAGGTTCGGCAGCCATCTTGCACCAACCAGGACACTCTCCCACGTAGATGAGCCTGAGTGCTATGTCCTCAATCTGATCAGGAGCCATTTCAGCATTTCATCAGCCTTCTACCGTGACCACATTAAGCAGGTACAGCTGAACATCCATCTATTTAATCCCGTAGGCCATTACGTCTGTGAAAGCACTGACTGCCACACAAAATGGCGGCTGTTTGATGATGGGAGAGTGAAGCGGTTGGACCAGAAGTCTGTGCTGCGGCAGAGAGCAAACTCTGCCTATCTGCTGTTTTACGAGTACAGGTAAGAGCTCATCCATAATGATAGCCCTGATGTTCTGTGAGTGTGATACAGGTACAAGTACTGCTGTATGAACACAGGTTAGGACAGTCCTTTCACCTGCAGTTCTGTGTTGGGGGAGATTAGCAGGCATTGTGAGTGGGGCCGATGTCTGTTGTGGGGGTGCTGGTGAAAAGAGACAATTTCCAGCTGTATATTTAGGCGGCTACATCCATGTTAGCAAACAGCAATCATCTTACAAAGACATCTTCTGCTGGCCAAGCAAAATGTCGAGTCTGAAGGAATTGCAATGATTGCAGAGCACACATGACAGTGAAAGGTGTCTCTCAGTGTAGATTCTATTCATGAAAAGCACACAAAATAAGAAATGACAGCTAGAGTGTTTAGCGACCTGTTCACAGATGCTAATCGCCATGTAAACGGGCTAGCTATATCTCATGTGCACGCATTTCCATGCAAGTAGTAATTACAACTTTTATCCATCTTAACAAAGTGGAAAATCCAGACCTGGGTCAAATAAGTATTTGTTTTGGATTCAAATACTTTTCTACGCTTTACTGATCTTGTCTGGTGTACTGGAACCAATGAAATACTCTCAAAAAGTGCAAACCTCACCTTCTGGTCATATGGGCAGGCTCAATTACACCAGACAAGATAAATAGAGCACAGAAAAGTATTTGAATCCAAAACAAACATGTATTTGACCCAGCTCTGGTAAAATCTAATATAGTTTCAGTTGTATATAAATTTTATGTAAACAGATTTGAAGGGCAAACTATTAGGATAATTATCAGGTAAGCTGCTCTCAGATCTGACTGCAGCCCTCGTTTTAAACTGTATAAATTAGCTGAGATATTAAAACGGTGTGGACGGCGTGGAGTGGTGCGCTCCTGCTCACATCAGAACATAGATGCGAAAAGCACTCAAGCCCCCTTCACGCTGCCCACACCCTGCCGAAACCTGAAATCAATAAACGATTTTGAAATAAAGAACTGGGTTTGGAAAAAAAAAAAAAAAAAACCCCTCCTCACTCACCATTCATATGAACCTCTTATCACCCATGCCAGACAAAGGGATGAAAAATGCATTAAAATTCATTAAAAATAATCGGAGGCAAAAAGAAAGGCAGGAAAATGGTATCAAAAAAAATAAATAAATAAAAATCCGGTACGAGAATAATAAAACCGCCTGCCCTCGGCTCGCTCAGAGTCGAGTCACGTGTCTTCCGCGTGACGGTAGACCCACGCGCACCGAACGTTCTGTCACGCGTGCGAGATCCTCGTTTACGCGTGTTAGCCGGTTACCGTCCGCGGCCACTGCCCTTACAGCTCTCCCTCTCTCTCTCTCTCTCTCTCTCTCTCTCTCTCTCTCTCTCTCTCTCTCTCTCTCTTTTCTGCCTGTGGTTAGTTTGTTAATTGTTTTTCTGTGTTGCTTGTATATTATTTTTATTTTGAAGTACAGTAATTTTCTGTGGTTGAACAATGTCCCAATAAAAGGGTTTTTTAAATCTCAAATCTCTCTCCCTCTCTCTGTCTCTCTCTCTCTCTCTCTGGGTCAGCTGACATACACGCTCAGGGACCCGGGCGAGTGCCCATAATTGGAACAGGAATATCGATGTGAATATGGGATGCGAATTTCGAGGCTCCCGTGAAACCCTGAGGCGTTTGATCGCTAACCCCTGACCGCGTCTCGAGGGCGACGGCTTTGAGAACGAACTCCAGAAGAGCAAACGCGTTAAGAGCCACAACAGGGGAGGAGGGGCCATCTTCATGTTACGGCCATAATATAATATAATACCGTGAAATAATTCAACAAATGAAGAAAACATGGTGTCTGGACCATAAACGTTTGATTAAATGTGTGTGAGGAATAATTTGCAATTGTTTGCTGAAATATAATGTGGATTTTTTCATTCCCTACAGTACAGATACATTCTATTTACAGTTAATATGTCTGAGACTAAGCATTTTCTGCATGCTTACAATTGGCTACGTTCTTCTTATGATGTCAGCTATGAAGATGACTCCATTCCACGTATCTCACGGACAGATGGATAATGCTAAACCAGTCTTGAACTACACCGATTTCTCACACTTCACGTGACACCCTAGTTGTACGCTGCAAGGTGAGAGTAGAGTATAAAGTGAATGTATAAGTGCTCTTAGCTGCTCTTTCACACTTTGAATGTGTCCTTGACTAAAATCTGAAGAACCTCCTTGTTTCAGTCCTTGCTCACCCCCCCATAATTATTCATAATTACTCCCTCATCCTTGGAATGTCCTTGTCAACCTGCAACCCTCTCACTCCCCCAGAAAGGGATTTTTCATGTCTTTCACTGACCTCCCCCCCCCCCCCCCCCCCCCCCCCCCCCCTTCCACCCATAAATGTTGCATCTGAGTGCCCTACAGTGTTATTTTCCCTAGGACTCATCTGATTGGACCACTTTTAGTGTTCCCATTTTATTGTTCAGCACTTGTACTTTCCCATGGAGTGATCCAGCACTGCTTTCCCCGTCCGACGGCACCCAATCTGGAGCGAGAGATCTTAATTATGATTTCAGGGAGATTATATTTATAAGGCTTTAAAGGGCTCTGGTAATTAGATATGGCTGCCAACGAGACAGGCCAGGAAGGCTGCGTCAGCGCCAGTGACATCTCTTCATCTTAATTCAATTACCTGTAGAACTCGGGGAGTCGGAAGCCGCGTGGAAACTAGGCTCAGAAGTGAAACGCTCAAACTGTCCGCAGCTCTCTCGACTTGCGATGCTACTGTACCGCTTGCCTCGCCCGCTAGGTTTATACCTGGTGTAAATCTGCCAAAAACGGTGCAGTTCAGAGCTATAAACCCCTCCCCCTCTTCTGGATTTAACTTATATTTTCAACCAATCAAATCAACTCTGTGAAGGGGGAGTCGAAGGTGATTCGAGCATTAACTACTGCACAGGGTAATCATTGAATAGCGAGAGGAGGGGCTTGAAATATGCCACACGTCTAAGATGGCTGATGCCAGGCAATAAATGTTATATCTAGACAGCAAGGCCAGTGTATATGGAGACTTATCAATATCTGAATTCAAATACTTCTTTACTGCTTTAACTCATTTTGTATGTTTCCCTGAGAATGCAATACAAAAAGAAAAGGATTTCTTATGTATAGTTCATGATTTAAAGAGCACATAAATACAATTCCAGACAGACAATTTTCCCGACTGGCACATTACTGAAAGAAATCTGCAGCAGCTACTGCCTATCCTATCAAACAATGAAAAAAGAACTAAAGCACTATAGGCATCTCTCCTGTCAAAACAAGCTTTTCGATCCACCTGGTTCTAAAGGAATTAATTGAGCACTGACCAGCCCCAGCAAGGTTATCGCTCATTAAGCTTGTAGATTACAATCCAATTTTCTGGAAATAATTGCTGATAAGGCGATACAGTTTCAGGCTGTTCCCAAGCTCCTAAACAAAATGAATACCATGAAAGCCATCAAAAACAAATGGAAAATAATCTATTCTTGAAAAGCAGAGACCAGTGATGAGAAAGTGTATCAGGAACATGTCCTTAAATTTGTCTTGAAAACCAGCCAAAGTACTGTAAATTGTACATTACTTAAGGTCAGTGTTTGAATTAGCATACGTCAGGCACATTGACCTTACTGCTAAAAATAGCAATATCATGTTTTTAAAAAAATATTTTGCGGCAAGCCAGAATTTTTTCAGTCAGTCTACAGATTGGTGTATCTGAATAGGCTTTTCATCTGCTTCTCAATTCCATTGAACGGGTTCTCTGTCATGAAGCAAAAAGCCACAAGGGATCAGATAATCTACAGTACTTTCAATATCCAAACAGGGCGGCTGTTTGTCGACGGAGGTGTCTCACATATTTCCAGTTGCGTGCTCATGGAAACCCAACAGACGGGGCCGCTGGGCTTGTGAACAGAGTTTCTGAACATCTGACATCACGTCTTTGAGCAAGATATTTTGAATTTTGATTGGCTCTGGTCACAATCCTGCTCTGAATACCTTTCGTAGACGAGCATTGAAAACCGTTCATTATCCCGCACGGTGCGAATCATTCATGGATCCGGTTGACGGTAACCATGGCGGTTCTTGCACGGTACAGTCTCACACTGATTGCAGGCCACCGAGAGGCCATGAGACAGGGACTACTTCCCGCTCCCCGCTACGGGCGCGGCCGAAGAGTGACGGTGATTCGCTCGAGCCGCGCGGACGGACCGGAGAGGTCCGACAACGACCCCGGAACGCGTCGCGTTCACTGCGGGGGGCCGCGGCGGCGTGCCGGAGCGACGCGGCGACAGGGCCGCCGGTCTATTAACCATCAGGTGACGTTCGAGGCGAGACACCGCCGTCGTACCCCCCGGGGGAACGGCGCTTAGCTTCAACTGACGCCCGCGTCTGACGGACCCGAGCCTCGTGCGTAAGGCACAGAACGCCGGCTGCGCCAGTCGGCCCCCAGCCTGTCAAGCGGGTGTGCCGCGTAACCTGTAATCTGGACGCCCCGCGGGGCGCCGCCGACTGGGACAGGGGGGGGGGCTGGGGAGGGGGTGACCTTCGGGGGGCTCGGCCGATCTCGCCTCGCTGCCAATCCGCCGGGGGGCCGACCCGTTAGGTCGGTTGGAGGACAGCTGGCCGCCTCCTGTCTAGACAGGCGCCCATTTGAATTCTTACGTCCTTCCGCAAGGATGGTCATCAGTACACGGCTCATTTAACACACTGGATCTGTACTTAACCACAGCTCGCCTTTAGTTAGACAAAAAGATACTGTTACACTTTACCTCCTCTTGGAATATTCCGGTTTCTCTTTTCAGGGGTTATAGGCCAGTAATATCCCAAATTAGCCCCCCTCTCTGTGTCTGCTGGTTTCTGGTGTATTAAAGTACTTAACCCTTTAACGGTGTGAGATCACAAATATGCGATTAGAAGGTTCTTGACTTTTGCATGTGTTGTATGATTTCTTGCTTTTTGACACATAGGCCTACCTTCCTGGCCAGGTGAGTGTTGTAAATGAGAATTTGTTCTCAATCACTTTTACTTTACAAAATAAATGTTTTTAAAAAGTAAAACACTCAATGGATGTAACAGTCACGACTCATGATTGAAAACAATAGAGTTCCAGAACACTGACTTGAAATATTGAAAAAAAAAAAAAAAAAAAAAACAGAAAACCTACTCTTATTAAGTGGTTATAATTTTGGCAATTGATTGATTGGCTGTATGAAATCGACATTTATCCTTAACTTTGACTTGCAATTAAATGCAAGTGTTGTTATTTATTCTTCAGAAACTCTGTTGGTTTAATTTGTTGGTGATTGATGAACTCGACTTTGCTTTTAACTCAGTCAAAGTTAAGGACGAATGTTGATTGAATCCCAGGCCTTGCTTCTGTAACAATATAACTGCCGTTCACACAGGACATTTTAGCTTCTGGCTTCCTGACCACAGGACTGACCCTCCCCTGAGTCACGTTCACAATTAACATCTATGGTCAACCAAGGAATAATAGAGTGCCTGCCCGCTTCCTTTTGTGATCATAAAATAAAAAAACTTTTTGGTAAAGACACTGGTTTAACTGACCGGATGCACCCCTTAAGAACCTTGACGGACTTTTGCACAGCCCAACTATCACCGAGACAGAGTTGGCCTGCTACCGTCCACAAAATAAACCAAGCTTTTATTTCCCTCTGACAGCTTTTTTGTTGAACAAGTACAGACTCTTCCTCCATGTCTCGCTTGCGACCAGACACAGGTGGGGACCTTTGCTCATCAAAAGTCGTCTTGTCTGGAACCCGTCATGACCCCAACCTCAAAGAAGAAGTTTCCCTGGAGTCCATGCACCTGTTGTGACCTTAGACCAGCTGACGCATCACCTAAAAGAATTAAGAACTGGTTTCCCCTGTTAAGTATTGAATCGCAATTTACTTCAACACTGACATCAAACAATGGGATCGCGTAAAACGTGTGCAATACCCGATTGGGTCATTTTACTGCTGTGTTTTGTTTGTTATGTGTGTGTTGGTCTGGAATAGCAGATTCCCTGACCCTTGTTGTTATACCTTGTTAGAACTTAATTTTATAAGACTGATGAAACAAATTAACCACATAATATGGAGTAGCGTGTCACTAACCCATAACATTAATTAACCTTTGTTAAAAGGTAGTACTTTTAACCTTCATGTTTAGTCATCACAGAATTATCATTTCCTGTGATTAAGAAGTGTATAATATAAACCCTCATATTATGCAAATTATTGTTTTCAATTAGTCTATTCATATATTCATTATCATAGCCAATAAATACTGTATATATCATTTTTCCAAATTATTATTGTGTCCATGTTATTTCACTAAGTTGGGCTCTACAGACGTACAGAATTCTGATTGGTTGTTGAACTTCATTTGTTCTGAATAAACCTGACCAAACCTCACTGCACTTTCCAAAGGCCTGCATTGTCTACTGATTGGAAGAAAAGCAGTGACCTGACTGTGGCATATGAGTTTTATGCTGTGGTGGGGGTAAAGCCAATCGCATGCAAACCCTGCTGACTGTCACCCACAGTGCGGACGCTAATGGCGTTGCTGCAGCTGGAGCCCGCCACCCATGTGGCTCAGCCCCCCCCCCCCCCCCCCCCCACCCCCACCCCCCCCCCCCCCCACCCCCCACCCCCACCCCCACCCCTGCTCACGGTGGAAAACATCGCGTCGATTGAGCCACCACTTCACAGCTCATTTCTCTGCTTTTGATTAATAATGCCTGGCCCAGCGGTGGCACGCAGGAGCTCAGGAGCCTCCACAAACTTTTTTTGGCGAGGACAAATCGCTATAGAAGCCCCCGCACGAATGAGAGTCATTTTTTTTTAAATTTTCATATCATGGTGATTTCTTCATTCTAAGAAAATGCATACTGAAAGCGAATGTAAATATTTTAAAAGCAAAAATCCCACACAGAGAGAAACTAGCGAGAGCAATTCAAAGTTTTTGCTCGGCTGCCATTTCCCAGCGTCTAAAAAACTCCATGAAAGTCAAAAATAAAATTGTCCTTCAGAACGCGTCAGCATTAAAAATGGAGACCTGCCAATGGATTCTCCTTATTCGGGTCTGCTTTCCTTTTCCTGTCTCTTACTTTGTGAAGTTTCGATTGACGCCGCTGAAGACTCACTTAGCTTTCCTTCTGCAACGATGCGTTCAGTCACAAGTAAAGGAAGATTTGACATTTTGACAAAATGGTGATAAGGTAACTGACATCGCAAACCTTACAGATGCTTTGTACTGCTTTCCTGCAAATCTCAGTGTATTCTGTGATAAGAACCTCTTTACTCTTACTAGTTTACCCTACTCTACTCTCTGACCTCCATTTTGTTTCACACTCTGAGTCCCATAAAGACAGCAATTCTGAACATATAATGGCATTTAGAACAAACTTTTACCTCACAATCAAGATTAAATAACATCATTTGACTGATAAAAAGAAAACAGATTTAAGTTCTCAATGTAAACACATTCTTGAAAAGCAAACACAAAAGAAAATACAAAGTTTCTACTAAGGTCATGGGCATTTTAAAAACTGTTCATCTCTGCATCTTCATGAGAATTAAAAATTATTCAAAAGTACTGCATAAGGCATATCAGCTAGATAACACATTAAAACACATGTTTATTAATTTATTTTTAACATTTTGTCCCGTCTCATTATAGCAGTATACATATGGTCATGAAAGCTCTGAAGCTTTATGTGACTTAAACCAATGCGTGTAAATGGACCTTCCGCAAACTAACACGGGAGACATGTTGTTCACTGTTCTGAAACAGAAGACGTAGAAAAAGAATGAAAACAAGAACCCACAATCCTTGGTAACAAAAGGCTTTCGTCTCTGTGAATAGGCTGGAAGTAGATTTCCGGTGAAATCTCTCTGTGAGGCAGGCAGCCGGTCAAGTTAACCGCACGCACTCAAGGACAAAATGGAGGCTGGCGCTTCAAATCAGGTTTGTGCACCAGCAGTGGTAACAAAACAAAAACAAAACAAAAAAAAAACCAGGGCTTCACAGTCCTGTGATGCTCCCTAGCTATTCCGACACTTTTTCTCCCAGAAAACAAAAAAGGTTAGAAAAGGGTTAATTAAGAGAGCTTGACATTAACGCCCGCCGCCTGCCAAATGCGGGTGGAATTCGTGTAACCTCGTCACTCCTACCAGCCGCTTTGGCTGTTGACCTTTCAGTAGCATTTGCTGCGAAGAAAAAAAAGCGTGAGAATCCACTCAGACGCACCGAAACGGCGGAGGGATCTGATTGGCCGAGGAACGCGCGCGCTCTTATCCGGCGCACCTGGAAGAGGATTAATTTAACGTTGTGTCCGCTATCTGACTCCAAAGCAACGCTTTAACCTTTCCCCTGTGCCAGCAGTCACACGGAGGAGGAGACGGCGAATGATCTGCCGGTAGTGCGGCTCCGTACGGATCGCTATCTATCTTGGTCGATGCTGACGTGCCTCTGGCGTGTGTAGCCTGCAAAGACACAACTGCGTATCTTGCTTACATATACCTTGTATGTTAGGACTCTAAAAACTGCTAGGCATGCAGTGGTGAGTCAAAGAGGAATGCCAGGTCAAAGTGAATGCAGTTTATTGTACAGCATGTTCAATAATGGCAATATATGTTGGCGTAAAATGTGTGTGTAGTGGAACAGCTATACATGAATGGCAGGCAGGAGTCCGTGTTGACAGAGGTAGAAAGACCTTTAGTTAGTGCCCACAGCACCAACTTGTTCCCCATGACGTCAGCTTTCCAACAATACAAAACATGATTACACTGTATTATGGAAAACCAACGATTTCCGTAATGCTAATCCAGTAGAATGTTTTGAAACTGAGCACCGTCTCTTTATCAGAACTTGCTGGCTCCCTGTAAACAGTCTGTTTTCCTTTGGGGATGTGATAAGGGGCACACTTCTCTAAACCGCCCCACCAATCCTTGTCGTTTACAAAAGGCATCTGAAATAATTAATTCAACTCGAGGTGATACTACATGGTACTACAACTCCCATGAGCACTGGGCGCAATTTTTGTGCTCATCCCATTGGCCCATCCAATTTGCCTCTCGCTCTTGCCTCTTCAGTCAGCTGGGAGTACAGTCTACTAGATAAGAAGGTGAACTCGGTCAAAATCAAACCACAACCGACCACAGCGCTGCATACAAATATTCGCATGGTGGCTTCACACTGTTAGTTTAGGCCCGAAACATACCCCACATAAGTACGTGACTGCAAATGACAACGCCGCGATGATGCACTGCGAATGCACGGCCTGGTTCTGCATTTTTATTTTCGCGCTGCAAAATGGAGCATATTTTATCGACATTATTTAAAATTGAGGTTACTCTTCATTCTTCCCACTGACATTTGGAGAATATTCATGGCAAAGATCTGCAATGCGCAGATCTGTTTAAAACAGATTTTTCCACTCACGCACGCACACATGCGCACACACACACACACACACACACACACACACAGATAAGAGACATTATGCTACTCTGCAGGTTTTCACATGGTACTAGAAGCCAGTGACGTTCTGTGTTCTGTGTTGGAATGTGAATTTCAAAATTGATACGTCATCTTTGATCATGTCAACGATGATGAAAAATACCATTGATTTCCCACACTGCCAATAGCCTGCAGTAGAATCAGATAAAATACCAGCATGAGGAATTTAATTACCCACTTATTAATCCTGTCCAAACAAATGAATGCAGTTACATTCTCCACTTACCTAAATTCATTTATTCATTTTGGGGGGGGGGGGGGGAGGGGGGGTTTGACTGCAGGAAATGCTGAGTGGCTAGTGGCTTTAGGCTGGTGAGCCTAAACGTTAATGTCAAGCCCCGGTTGATTGGCCGGTTCTGTGAAGCCATGGGCTCTGTGGGACAACCCCCTTCATCTGAATGCAAGCTTCTCAAGGGTTGCCAGATTGGGAAAGGGGAGAAAAAGACACAAGGTTCCAGTTGTGGACTACCAGTGTTCCTGTATGTGCTGTCCCTTTCTAAATGACATTCACATACCAACTTACTCTTATAAGCAGGCATTTTAAATACATCCATGCGTGCCACAGATATATTTCAGAGAAAAGCACAAAAGACTAGACCAACAGAAAAAACACTCCAACAGAAAAACTGCGGTAATATAAAAAAACACTCATCAACATACCTGTTGCATATAGAGACTTCGAAGCAATAGGTTTCTACATGTGGAAAATACACAATGGTGACTGAAACTAACAATTGGAAGGGCAGAGCTTCAGCACACAACAAACAAAAAAAAAACACAAAAGTAATGTAAACCCAAATTAACAAGGCTACACTCAAATATGCACTGATCAGGAGTAGCGCTCCTAATTTCATTCTATTCTATACAATGACAATAAAGGCTTTCTATATTCTATATTCTTTCATGTCTAACCGGTATAAAGTGTACCTAGTATACGAAAAAAAGTTGTGCTGCATGAAGATGTTATTTAAATGATGTAAGCTGTAGATTGATAAACTACCATGCCAGTGCATAATGGGAATAGAAATGCCAGAGACAGAGGTAATAGTATCATTATAAACGAGAGAAATGCTTTTGCACAACTGTCACACAGCCAGAATTACTGGGTGATATTCTTACCTGGAGGTCATTTCGAATGTTTACAAGTAAATTAATACCTTAGGGCCCATCCATTTTCTCAATTTTTATACCTTCTATTCACATACTTTTATTTATTTATTTCGCGTCTTTATAGTATAGCCAGTGTTTGCTTTCAATAGATTCGGGAGATCCACAAAAAAAGAATATAAAACTATAACATAAACCACTGTGATTCTCACTTGATAAGAGGCCAAAAAGAAAAGAAAAAAAACTATACTGATGAAAGAAAAAATGGAAAGAAAACCCCTGTCTCTGTTCATAAAATATGTTACAGTATTAAATTCAAGTATACCAGGCATATCTCTGCCTGTTTACAAGTAAATTGGACAAACATATATGCCTACTGTGAGATTATAAATGAAGAATAAAGGTCAGAGATTTAAATCTTTTCTGTACTGCTGTAATCATAATTATTGTTGTTGCTTTTGCTGTCGCTGCTGTTAATCCATGTGTAAACCTGTCATTTACAATTACGATTATTTAATATCACTCATTATTGTATAAAACGTTGTGTTGAAAAAATGTTGATTTTCTTCACTGAATATATTTTCTATGACACACAAGCCTACTTGGGAATGGGTGTTCAGCTGCGACTCCACGGGGAGCTTTATGACTCATCATATTCATAGCTGTTCAGAAGAGAAGCCGGCAGCGGTGTTCAAAAACTATCTGAATGAACGCGCAATTACGAAACGACGCCTGATTTAATGTCAGATGAATCATCTTGGCATCGTGTCTGAAACCACAGGATGAAAATGATTCAGAAGTTCAGAATGACTGTAGCCTACTCGTTCTTTGTTTTTGAAACGTACGCCAGGGAGCGGATACGTCCGACTCTGAGTACGTTCACACGCTCAATTAGAAAAAAAAAATGTCGTTTACAGATGGGTAAATGAGCTCTGCCTCCTGGCCAACAATTTCCGTGCACAAATGCCGCAACGCAGCGGCTCATCACTTGGATCATCGCGAACGCGTGCCTAGCGATGAAACCTTTCCGATCGTGGCGACGTCGTTCGGTTTTGTTTTTCTCGAAAAGGCGCGCGAATCCGAGCGGCCGCGGGTAATTTACGAGCCGTCCTCCGCCCCCGGGAGCGCCCGTAAATAATTCGGACGTCGAGACGTCTTCCGCGCCGCGCCGGCCGCGGAGACGGCTCCCCTGCGCGCTCCGTCAGGGCGGTTCCCTCGCGGACGCGAACAGCGAGGTAGTCGCGAGGGATAATTCCGTCCAGCCGCGCGGAGCGGCTGCACGAGCGCGCCGATGAGGGCCAGGAGAACGTAGGCTACTGCGCCGCGCAAATTAGGAGCAGTTCAGCGCCCTCGCTGCGGAAGTCCCGCGGCGATAATAGAAAGGTGGCGCTAGCTGAGCAATCACACTGCATTCTGTGGTACGCGATAAAAATACAAACCATACATATACACTCACCACTTTATTAGGTACACCTTGCTAGTACTGGGTTGGCTTCTGCTGCTGTAGCCCGTCTGCTTCAAGGTTCGACATGTTGTGCGTTCAGAGATGCTCTTCTGCATACCTCGGTTGTAACAAGTCATTATTTGAGTTACTGTTGCCTTTCTATCGGCTCGAACCAGTCTGGCCATTCTCCTCTGACATCTGCCATCAAGGCATTTTCACCCAGAGAACTGCCGCTCACTGGATATTTTCTCTTTTTCAGACCGTTCTCTGTAAACCCTAGAGATGGTTGTGTGTGAAAATCCCAGTAGATCAGCAGTTTCTGAAATACTCAAACCAGCCCGTCTGGCACCAACAACCATTCCACGTTCAAAGTCACTTAAATCACCTTTCTTCCCCATTCTGATGCTTGGTTTGAACTTTAGCAGATCGTCTTGACCATGTCTACATGCCTAAATGCATTCAGTTGCTGCCACATGTTTGGCTGATTAGATATTTGCGTTAACGGGTGCAGTTTGCAGTTGAACAAGTGTACCTAATGAAGTGGTCGGTGAGTGTATGTAGTGTCTGTATTTGCGAAGTGAAGAGAATGTATCATTGTTCTGAAAGCAAAATGTCAAAATATTGAATTGAGAAGGGGGCTAGGTTTCGGATTTGTTATCCATTTTAGGCGTGCTGGCTAAGGAGACAATGGCGTAGTGCATCCTTACCTTACAGCCCTCCATTAAGGCCAGAACTGAATGAGGCTTTTTAGTAGGCCTGTTAATATGTGAATTCAATATTGATTGATTGTATTCATAAAGTATCTAAAAGTATGAGTGTTGATCTAGGATCTGTTTGCCTTTTGCTCATAATTGATAAGGTTAGGAGATGGACATGGGGGAAATTTGATCCTACATTGGCTCTCCTTGTCTGAGTTGCTTTATACATATGGGCTTTGAAATACTTTATATCCTCAAAACGAATACAATTAGGAAATGGACGGGAGAAAGGCGATTCCGTTAAAACGATCCTACGCCGAGTCGCTTCCAGCCAAAAGTTCTTCAATACAGTTAGTTTCGATTTTTTAACCACACCTTTTCAACAGTGCAAAATGTACTGTAACACTTCCCGTTTCAAAATAGATCTGTCGGCACAGAAAAAGCAGATCCAGTTTCACTTCATTCTCAGAGTGAGACACAGAGCTTTCCTTACTGTCACTTTGGTTTTCCTTATGACTCAATTAACATGCTTTATTGATTTGGCAATTCATCAGAGACAATGCTTTAGATCATTAACATGAAAGATGCAGTTCGAGCGGTTCCACCTCAAAATGGCCATCCAAATGAGCGCAGTCAAATGTAAACGTCTGAACCGTTCAGATGTTTGTGTGTCCGCTCCACTGGGGGACAGTGAACCGTGACACCCTTCCTTGGCTGTCACATGCTGTCACACTTACAATTCCTCAAATAGACATTGTGTTTTCAGGTCAGTCAACCGCTGGTGCATCTTCCGGTGAAAACCTTATTTCTTTGTGCATTTGAAGCCTAGGACAGTCAAGCCCACGACTGGAAAACAAGTGTATTCATCAGAAAATCAATATGGCACATCCTCCAAGATACAAAAACTATCAGAGGCTGAAGGTTGTTTAGAACTCTGAAGTGTTGCTTTGAAAGTGAAGCAAAATTATAAAGATTTAAGAATTTGTTCATGATTCTTTAGTTTTGCAAATTGCACATTTCTTTTGATAAAGCCCAACGGTTACTGCTGAATGATTTAAAAGGGAACATTCCATTTTGTTTCTTGTTTAGTTTCTTTGACAATTTTCAAAGGATTGAAAACTGGTTAAAACATTTAGAAAGATTGTCAAGAGTAGCACAGATAAGTCTGAGATTTATTTCCATCATGGTCTTTGATGATCCTTGATCCCTAAGCAAGATGATGACAGGCGTCATAGATTTAAGCAATGATGATACTGTACATAAAACAACACATCACATAATCAAATATTACATATTTTTCATAATGGCATCAGCTCATTATAAAATATAAAATGCAACATACAAATCCTAAATTTGGAATACTTTCTAGCAATCTCTGCTGGATATCTGTCTTAAAACCAGTGGGTTCTGGACCGGTTTGATTGCGAGAGACTCCCTCATAAATAAACCAAAATAAAAGAAACCTTACCCATCATACACTCAAATCTATAAAGATTCAACTTTGATACACTTGCTGTGGTGTTGAGACCATGTACTTCTCCCACCTTAAAATGGTTGGCAAGGTAACTACGGGCTCTACTATTTAAGAACTATAATAAATTCAGTTTTTGACTAGAGATTCTCCATACAATGAATTCAATTCATACACTTTACACAATTAATTATCTCAGTTTAGCCCAGGGCTATATTTATTCTGTGTCTGTGTATCCGGCCAATTAGGTTGCATGAGGCATGTTCTAACCTCAACAGTCAGGCTGTAAAAACAGACCTGCCAACATGGCTCCTTTGATCCACACCTAGCACTACCAAGGTTATTATAGAATACCTGAAGCTTCTGCTTCAAGGCTTTGTTCAGTACCCAATAGTAAGAACCAATGGTGCAGTCAAGGTGACATTGGACTTGGCTGGAGGGCAACAGTCATAGACACAGACGGATACGTCTAGCCTTTGCCTCGCCCAAAACCTTCAGGCCACACTTTCTCCCCCTAAGTTCCTATTCAGGATGCAACCAAGGTAGCTAACCGAGGATGCAGAAATGATAGACTCCCCTCCTAGTTTTATATCCAGTTCCAAATCTTTATTCAGCCTAGTTTTTGAACCAAGCAAGGTAGACTCAGTCTTGCCTGAGTGTTGAAGGATCCCTACTGTCTGATACCCAAGTCCTTATCCTACCCAGCTCATTAACTAGTATTTCCTGTATCCTTCTTCCCAGGTAGCGCAAAATGTTCTCACAATATTACTGGCATGTTTTGTCCATGTTATAACATTGCCACTACTTGCTGGAACATTGTGAGAATGTTTTGTGTTAGCTGGCACTAGACACTAGAATAGCTGAATCGTCTGCATACGTAAACAAAGAGTGAGTGCATCCTGCTTTCATATCATTTATATGCAGCATAAAGAGGCCTATCTATTTTGGTACAAGATGTACTTTGTTTTAACGGTTTGGAAAAATATTGCATTCATTAAATTCCTTTGCTGATAAATAATTGCCATACTTGTTCTCCAAGTGTTTCTATTATAGCGAACACCTTTGACTTCCCCATCTGTATTCAGTAAAAGCCATGCCCCCTTCATTTAATTTCGGAAGTATTTTGAGTTTTTTTAAGCAATGGAAAGAGCAACTTGTTTTCATTTGCTACTTGTATTTTTGCATAAGTGATAATGAGAAGCTTGGCAAATAGCATACGCAAGTTTGATACCAGGCCAGTCTGTAACTAAGGCTCATATCTCTCAAGTTGTTCTCTATGCAGTTACTGAAATGCTTGGGAGCGGTATCCTAAATATCGCACCACGACACCTCACCTGATGGTCGGGGGTCAGGGTGTGGTGCAGAGGCTGAGGATGAGGAGGCTCTGATGAAGCTGGACCTGGCGGGATCTGTGGCGGGAGAGCCGTCCGGCGACGGCCGCCTGGCGACGGCCGCCTGGCAACAGCAGAGCGGAGGCGGCTGAGAGACATTGGCTCAATCTCAAGGGAGAGACGTCCGTCAGCGCTCGGCTCCGCCCCTTCCCGCCACTTTCTCCTCCCCCTCGCGGAACACGGAGAGTAAACGTAGGGAGAGAGAGAGAGAGAGAGAGAGACCTACAGTAGACCAATTATTTATTAGACAAAATTATAAACGAGTGCAGCCAGGAACGCGCACACAGAGAGAGCTCATCGCACACACATTTTTAATTAACAAAGAAAGCCGTCCCAGGGTGCAACAGTCGCGGGCGGCGGCCTCGTCAAAGAGCCGGGCCCGGAACGAACGCACGGCGCCCCGCTTTACAAGCCATACAGAGAGCGAGAGAGAGAGAGAGAGAGAGAGAGAGAGAGAGAGAGAGAGAGAGAGAGAGAGAGAGAGAGAGAGAGAGAGAGAGGAGAGAGAGAAACAGCGCAAAAGTAAGCAGCGTCATTAAAAAGAACGGTATCCAAAGAACCCACATGCAAATAGGACGGTTTGACAATGTACAATTTGGCAGTAGACCGTGAACAGACGTTACAGAGCGACTCGTGTACACAAATCTTATATACAGACGCGCGTCCTTTCGGCTGATCGAGCTGCTTCGCCGCGGCGGACCTCTCCGCGGGACGGAGAGAGAGTGGGAGGGCTCTCGCTCGACCGCCGGAAAAAGGCCGCGCTCGAGTCCGGGAGGCGGGGCCTCGCGCTCCGACGTGGTGCTGTGTGCGGTGCAGGACGGCACACGCCGGGGCGCGTGTCTTTTATTTGGCTGTGCCTCGAAGGGCTTCCGCTCCGAGGAGACGGTGCAGTCTGTTGAAAGGGGGGGGGGAGGGTCAGCTCCCCGCCCCTGCGTTCCTGTGATCTCCGCCCCGGTCAGGGGGGGAGCGCGCGGAGGAGGCGCTGGCCTGGTCATTAGCAGGCGATCTCCTCCAGCGTTCCCAGTGTGGACTGCAGGGGGACGCTCACAGTGTGGCTGATGGCTTCCGAGTGATTCCCCACTGGATCGCAGGTGCTCTGGGCGTGGAGGGACAGGGACAAACGCGCACGCACACACACACACACACACAGACACACAAACACACACACGTGCACACACAGACACACACACGCATACACAAACACACATACACAAGCAAGCACACATACACACGCACACACACACACACGCACACACAGACATGCATGCACACATGTTACATCTAGGTTGTTATCCTAGTTATTTCAACATTTGGCGAAATAAATGCCTAAGAAAATGCTACCACTATGCAAACACACACACACACACACGCATGCCGTTTTGCCCTGAACTGAATGAAAAATAGCTCTAGAACGTTTACAGTCTGTTGAATATAGGAAACAGGTGCTGTGAATACACCACCTCACATCGCGTTCAAGTTCAAATTTATTTATATAGCACGTTTCATACACAAGGAAGTCCAATGTACTTTACACAGAAAAATGCACATTTGCGTATATACATGTTTAAAATTAAGTGAAAAAAGATGCATAAAATATACATATAAAAGCAAACATAAGTGTTATCTAAGTGTCATAAGTGTCCAGGCGTTGTTCTCGAGTGCCATGTAAATCCTGCCAATATGAACTAAACTCTTAAAAACACAAGTTTATTTAGCCTGAACCTTACTCACCACGTCCTCCCCGTGACTACCTTCCTCATCCTCTCTGCACATCAGCTCCAGCAGCCTCTCCTTCATCACCTGGCGAAAAACAACACCGTTTACACCTGCGTGCGTACTGGGGCGGTGACGCAATATTTTTGCTTTTTTTTATTGGCTTCGTTTTCTAGCACAGTGGATTTGAAGTAAAACGATGAAAAGAGGTTAAACGTGCCTTCTGTCAGCTTTCATTTGATGGGTATTTACATTCACACCAGGTGATCCGTGTAGGAATTACCGCCTCTTTTACATACACCTAAACGGCAGTTCGTTTAATGAACAATGCAACCGTTTTGACTCTTTGCTCGAAATGAATGGGAATCATCTTCGTTGCTAACGGCAAAACCGAAAAAACTGGAAACCTGGGAGGGGGGAGAAGCAAGCAGCCTTTTGAGGAAAAATAAACGGCAAATTTGCGGCACGGCAGTACTTCGGTTTAGTCGCAGAAGACGCAGGTGGGGCTAACCTAATTTACCGTTCGTGTTCGAAAGCTCGAACGTAATGCATCCGATTTCTCATTCACAAGATCATCACCCATCTCAAACCACAGGAAATGTCAAGTAGCGTCGATAGCTGACTGTTAATTCATAACTTCATTCATTTCAACGGTGAGCTGACTGGCTGGAAACGTGTGCTTTTGGATTTGATTGCGTTTAAAAACAAAATATAAATGTCGATCAGTAACGTGAGCCCTGTTTTTCAGCTGAGAGGAAACCAAAGAAAGTCAATGAAATGCTGTTTGACAAATTTGAATCGTACTTGTGCCAGCTAATTGGCTGATGTTAAAGCTACACGAAAGAGCATTTTCCCCATGGGAAGTTATCTACATAACATAGTGTGTCTGCTTAATTAAGAAGTGAGGTCTGAATTGCATTTCTGCAGCCACTATGAGCTGACCATCGTCCGTTCTGGTCAAAACGTCCATGTACCGACATGACCCAAATGCGTAAACAAGCAAACATACTACTTTATAATAAGCATAATTTCAATAACTAGACTCTAGAGTCTAACTATTTGCTTCTGCATTTATTCTCTAATGCACACCACTAATGAAGTAGTGTCCTTGCTAGGAAATTAAATAAAAATGTTTATGTATCTACATCATAAACTCACATGATGGTGACCTTATAAACTCACCAGAGGTAACCTTATAATCTAGTGGCAAAACATTGACAGAAAAAGGCCTCTTAAAAAATATATTTTCAAAATGTTTCTTAATCCTAGTCAGCCTCTTTTATTCCCAAAAATATCTGAGGGCTTGTGCTGTCTGGGCCAGCCTGAACTCGGAGAGAGTGCCTTTGCTGACGGAGCCACATTTGAGCCAGCTTTACGTCTTATCCAAGGAGAAATACTTCACAGGGCCCCGCATTAAAGCACGAACATCAATTATTATCTGTCGCTGGCATTCTATATCCAGAGAGTTGAGCGCAATGATTAACTGCTACGCTATGCACAGATGTCCTTTTGAGATGGGAACAGAATGTGTCTTGGACTGAAGCAGATTAAAAAGATGTCGCACCCTATCGGCGCGACGCGTTAGCCTGAC
This sequence comes from Anguilla japonica, assembly GCA_025169545.1. Lineage (NCBI taxonomy): Eukaryota > Metazoa > Chordata > Actinopteri > Anguilliformes > Anguillidae > Anguilla > Anguilla japonica. Next base: position 5,201,827 of record CM045899.1, read on the forward strand.
ATTTACATTTCTGATACAATGTTCGGCGCATCACAAGAGCTCAGAAATGTGGAATTCTATCCGCAGATGGGCCAGCCTTCAGATATTAAGCTTTCAAATAGGACCAAAATCACAGCATCATCCCCCTTCACACATCGCATCTGTTCTGGTTACAGCATTGAAAGTTTATTTCAGCTGTTTCATCTTCGGTATTGTAAAAAAGACAATACCGGTTTTTCAAAATTTGATCTCCTTGCGTGTTTTTTTTTAAGAGTCTGATAAAAACACCACACATGTTCTTGCTGTTAAAGATAAAGTTCTCTCGACCACCTTTTCATTGAAATCCTTTCCGTTTCGTGGTTGTTATTTTTTATTGAACCGTGCTGAATTGTGTTTCGTGCTTTGTGCAGTAACCTCTTGCCCACGGCTCTTTTGAACAAAAATACATTTTTTTTTTAAATCTCAATGGGACTCACCAAGGCAAATAAAGAGATCAAAAAATAATTCAGTGTAAAAAAAAAAAGAAAAAAAAAGAAGATAACTCAGGCGCTTATGCAGTAATTCTAAGCCCTTGATCTCCAAGTTAAAAAAAAACTGACCTCGTAGGCGTAGTCGAACACCTCCAGTATCGTCAGGATGCTGGCGCCAATGAACAGTCCCATCTGGCCACCGATGTCGCCTGCCAAACAGCACAGGTTGAGGACACGTTCTCATTGGTCGCTGTCGACAGGGGCATTCGCTCGGCAACTGCGACAGAGAGCCGATTGGCTCCTCAGCACATTCTCACCCAGTAAACCCGCCACTTCATAGGCCTTCTTCTGTTCTATGGTCTCGTAGTTGAGGGCCTCAAAAAACACATCCAGGACCAGGATGTTGTCCCTGAAACAGGAAGAGTGGATTACCTGCAGTGCAGATATTGCTATAAACAAAATGGTGGATTGTTGTTTTCATTCCGTGTTTCCATGTTTTTCTTAGCTACAGGAGGCTCTGGTCAATAACAGAGCTTCTGCAAATCCAAAGTTCGGTTGAAACGGTATTGTAATTTTCAGAAGACGCGGCAAATTTGAACGTTTCGGCGTTAACGGAAACAGAACTCTCGGTGCTAATAAAACGGAGCCGACCGTCTGGTTTGCCTCTAATAACATTACGACTGCGGCACAAACGTAAAAGAACGAGCGAATGCGCCAATGTGATAAAGGCTGATTTCTCCAAGTCGAGAGGGCGGATTTCATTTGTAGTTTTAATTTCATAATTGACATTAATAAAGTCAAATTAAGGCTATTTGGGTCAGCATTCTGTCAGCATTGGGGGGTGTAGGCAGAAATTAGCTAAGGGTAAATTCCACAAAGTAATTTTTTTTTTAAACATTTTTTTTATATTTTAATAAATAGTTGGCAATGCCTGGAACAGCTTGAAAGGCTATTGATCACTCCAAGGCAAAGACCCCAGGGGTGTTCACAGAGCTGGATGCTCTATAGTCTCTATGTAAATTGCAAGTCAAGATGGGCTGCATGCCCTATTCTCATCATTATGTACAGTATTATGTTCTAGCTGGACCGCATGCCCTATTCTCATCATTATGTACAGTATTATGTTCTAGCTGGACCGCATGCCCTATTCTCATCATTATGTACAGTATTATGTTCTAGCTGGGCCGGATGCCTTGATGTTCTCATTTGCATGTGTTCTTGCGCTCTGAGCTGGGTCTAGTGGCCCGTCCTCATTAATATGTATGCGTATGTTCTTATCTGCTCGTGTCTTGCGGTGAGAAGGCTCGTCTACAAAGCGACCTTTAAGCGATGGGTTGGGTTCCCCGCCGCCGGAAGGTTGGACCTCACCGGCGTTTACACGTGCCGGCGTCGAAAAGCCAAATTCGGTCGACAGACCGTTCAGTTTGGGACCCGTGATTGGGATAATTCCATGAACTCAAATGTTTTTTTTTCCAGAGATGGCAAGGAGAAAAAAATACTTTGAAACCTAATAGGAAAGCCACGGCACCATTATAATATGCAAAGTACATTCCTATTATACAGAGCGCTTGGATGATGCAGGACGAACTGAAAGCTGAGCCATGGTGGAAATAAATCTGAGCATACGTCGCTTATGCATTACAGGCATTCAGTAGAGGCTGTATATAATCATACAGCTGGATATACGCTGGAGCAGTGCAGGTTAAGTACCGCGCTCAAGGGTACAACGGCAGTGTCCTACCGGGGAATCGAACCTGCGACCTTTATGTTACAAGACCAACTCCTAGCCATTATACTGCACTGCCGCCCACAGTTGCATTGGCTAATTAGCCTAACAGCGTTACATGTGAGTTCGCAGTGGCTAACACACACACACAGGCGTTCACGCGTGGCACACTTACGATATGTACTTCTCGGATTTGTTGAACTTCTTCTCCAGGTACCGAGCCGAGGTCTTGCTGGGGATCTTCACCATGGAGAGCTCCTTGTTGTAGCGCGTCGTGTTGCACGGAGTCCGGCACAGGCAGTTGTTGTTCTCCTCCGACAACGTCGCTGGGGCAGCCGTGACAGTCGGAGAGGAAGGAAGGAGGATGAAGGAGGGGAGGGAGGGAAGGAGGGAGGACGGAGGGAGGGGGAAGAGATGGTGGTGGGGGAAGGGAAGCACGAGAGCGTGAATGAAAAAAGAGGAAAAGAATCACATAAATGTCATTTCATGTCAGCTATTTTTGGTAAAAGAGCATCATTTCTGTTACAGAAGGGCTGTGACAAACATTACATACTCTACGGCCTCTGAGGCATGCTGCCCGTGTGATTAGCTAAGCTAAGCAAAACTGCTAAACTCTGCCAGAGCACTATCAAACAGTTTTTGTGGTCCACTTGGTGCAGTTTGAGAGGAATTGATTTGAAAGTGGGGTTTTTTTTAATGCAGTTCAGCTGTTGGTGTGTTTGTTTGACTCGCATGTCTGGTTGAAGAGGTTGCACCCGGGGACTTAAGAACTCGGGCCCAGATTTACCAAATGCCTGCAGGAGGGATGGACTTGCGATAATCCATCATTACAGCCAATACGGCGCCTGAACAAATTTACTGAACAGGAGTACCTGCATTAGTAAAAATGAGGGGCTGAATTTTTATAGGTTGACCTGAAATCCACATCCGATCCACTCTGAGACCACAAACATCCAGAGGAGAACAGATGAACGCCTACAATATGCATGCATGCACGCGATTCATCACTGCTGGCGAAAAAAATGGCATGTTTACTGCTTGTTCCGGCAGACGGTGGGTTCTGGAGGTGAAATCTCTCTTTATTGATCTTCCGGTGCCTGTTTCCACAGCTCTGAAAATAACACACTGCTGTTGTGACAATGCAGGCGTGCTCCGCACTGCGTTCGTTTGCATCACGGCCCCAGAGGGTGGGCTGTAGTGAAAATATAGGATTGAGTGCGCTTGAGTAATTACTTTGGGATTGTTACAGCACACTTTGCGCTTTTATATGGATGTTTAGCAGTGTGCACTCATGACCGTGTTGTATTTTGGTTTAAGGCTGATGTAAGTTACTTACATTCAGTCCTTTAATGAATCTGTGATTCCTTTCTTCCCCCGCATAGTGCTTTTTTTATTGGTCGATTTTATAGTTAAAGTACTGGGAAATAAACACTAATTACACCTCGATAACAACTGAGAGAAGGGATCTTTTTTTCAGCTGCCAAGCTGTGACAGAATGCCTACCTTTCAGCACGTTGCGTGGATTTAACTCCAGAAATAGTTTACCTTGCCAGATAAATAAAAAAAAAATCCAGTCTGAGCAGAGGCAAAGGGTGCGGCAAAGGAAGAACGGCAAACTCGGGATACGGATGAGAGAGAGGGGAAGGACTTTGAGCGCCGCCACAGAACATGACGGTTTGTGCAAAGAGGCCGTCCGCTAAATCTACGCTAAAGCTCTCAATTAAGATGCCAGCAGCTGTCTCCCACAGCGCACGAAGCGTTCCTTGGACTCGCCCGTACGAGCTCACACGCGCTGATAACTTCCTTCTGATTTTTTTACATAAAACGTGACCTGCGCATAATGCTCCCAATTAACCAGGGCGCACGCTTCCAGAATAATTAATTATGCTATATACAGAGTGCTTCGCTGAACAGTAATGTATACACTATTTTATTGTAAAATTACCATGTTGTTGGAATGGTTATTGACCTTTACATACGTATCTGTGATCTTGCAACAATGTCAGAGCATATAGGTTGAATTTAATTAAGGCACAATTAAGTAGTAAAATAATAATTAATACTAATTATGTGACAAATATACAAATCAACAGCTTCTGTACGCTAATAAACCCATCCATTTGACCTGGCACGTTCATTTAGGTCAAAGAAAATGACAGATCACTGATGCCTTTTGGCTTTAACAGTCTCCATCTTCTAAACACATCTTAATTCTCTTTCCCCATATGTGAGGTTCAGTCAGATGCATAAAAATTATTGGACATTTATGGGAAAGAAAATACACATACATTTATTAAGTTTAAAAAATAAAATTCCATTGTATTACGCTTGTCTAATCGCTAACATTTGCTTCAAATTCAATAATGGCCTGGTATTCAGCCTATGCTTAAATTTGACTCACAAGTAAACATAGGTATTTCACATTTTTCTTCATGAGTTTTAGTGATCTCTGAACTGTTCGCTATGCTGTCTGTGTAAAGTAAAAAAAGAAATAATTCTTTCTTTGAATTGTTAGCCAAGGACAAATTTTGAAGTACAAATGTTACATGGAACTGCAGCCGATGTTCTACAATTCTACAAATTTGCGCTCGCCCGGTGAACATACGGTAGGGATTTAAAGAAGCAGTGAAGATATTTGAATTATGCGGCATATTCATATTCTTCGTTAGTCGGAGAAAAGAACACTGTGTTACACCGACAACAGAGGCGCAACGCATTTCCGTTCTTTCTGAGCCGAGCCGAATCCCCACCGGCTTAGCCGTAACCGAGTCCCCCGCGGCCCGGTAATTACAGCAGAAAATGCAATATGGCATGTGTCCGCTCGCATTTTCATTATAATAAAGAGAGATGATTGGATCTCGGCTCCCATAGATATTAATTTCTCCTGCTTTATGGCCCTCATCTACAATGCATAGTGAATATGACGCACCAAAGGCATATGCGGTATTTGTGATTGGTGTGATTCGCGTCAGGTTGTTGTTATTAGCTTTATATTGCTAGTGTTCCTTGGTGACGGAATTAATGTTTTTTCTTCTTTTTCTTTTCTGGGAAAGTAATTAAATGATTATTTTCATACTGAACCTCCTAGAACTGTGTGCATTTAATATATTTTCTTGCCATTTCATGTTTTAAAATAAACCACTGTTTCAACTGTTCACATTCTAGTTCTCAGAATTGACCGATTTTCTAATTCGTTTGGATAAACATCAGTTTGATTTAACGCACTATGTAATCTTTGCTGTTGTTTTCCCGTAGCATTGTTTTAGCCTTAACGATGCACAGATGCATAATCAGTGAACCAACCAACGTTAAAAAAAACAGCAGGGTTCTGCTTCTGAATGTTTTCCCCCTAAATAATGAAGACAGCTCATTTGTTTATATAAATTATGTAAATTATATACCATCAATATTTTAATGAAATTTAGCATTCATCAAATACTTATCAGCAGACTGAAGTATAAACATCAGTTCACCAGAGGCAACTCAGTGCACCAGAGCAATTTCAGAATATTTTCATAGAACATTCAGCAAATAGCACAAACAGCTTGCTTGGTTTCTTGCCTGTTGCTTGACTTTGACACCTTGAAATCTTGTAATGTCATGCCCCAGACTAATAAATATCACAAATGCATATATAATTACAGTCACAATAAAAAAGGGTAATTCACAATAGATTTTCACAGAAGATGCGGAGTACGAAGTATACTTTCCCCCCTCTGCAACTCACATTGGTCTTGGTGCTACTTTACAAATACTGCCCATGACCTCATTAAAACACAAACACAATGTTCCTGTGTTTTGCTTCATGCATTCTTTTATAAATGTATTCTCTTTTTTTTAAAGATTTACTCCCTATTTTGCACCCGTTTGGAATGCCTAGTCACGCTGCCATTCGAGCACCAACGCTCAGCGCGACCTCTGTTGTTGATATGGGAGAGCGCGGAGAATCATACGATGTCCTCTGTAGGATGTGATGTCAACCGGAACTTCTCATCACACCACAGTTGGAAAGGCTCACACAGACATGAGCCAGAGGAAGACCCTTCATGGGCGACTCAACGGACAAACTTGTGGGCGCCCGATGGACTGGCGGGTGAGCGCCAAGACACTGCCGTCCCGCCCGAATGAATCCCTCCCGTCCCAGGTTGAGCCTACTGTGTGTGCTTCTGACTGGTGCTCTCTTTAAATCCATTTCACTGAATATATCTATACTGAAAATCCATCGGATAACTGCCTTTTCACTAACAATGGAAAATGTTTGGTCAGACCCATTCTAAATTCAGTACTATTACTACTAAAACACAACTTGATAATCAACTAACAGCTATGTTAGTACCCCTCCAGATTTATTTAAAAAACTTAAAAAATACTCCACATTCAATAATAAGTTGTTTCCACCAAGAAATGATCAATAAACTACTGAAAATGCCTTGGTAACACCTCTACACCTTTACCCTCATTGACAATGCCAGAATCTATGAATATGCAAATTGGCAATGCTTGCTGCTGTGGTCCTGGGATATGGAGTAGGCACAGATTCAAAATCAGTTTCTTCACGAAGCCCACAGACTTCAGCCTGAAGTTCTGGCAGCAGTCATCTGTAAAATGTGCACTACAAACACAGATTCCCTCTATGCTGTCAGGTACATCCACGCAATTTTGAAAACAAACTCCACCCATTTTTGTTTTAGAATGGGCTCCTTTGGTAACAAGTGGAAGTTCCTATCTTGGGATTGCATCCTAAAACTGTGGCCTGACATTCCTTCAGCAAATTCCTCCAGTGGATGTTTTACAATAACTTGCTATTTAAAATCCTTTTTGTGTATAACTGGTTTAAGTGATAGCATATACAATCACCAACCTGTCAGACCATTCAGATCAGATCTGTCATATAAGTGAGTAGTACAACAGAGCTAGTAGACATTTTGATCCCTCAACAAAAACAAAGACGAAAATCTCATTAATAAATGAACAGCTTCTACACACAAAACAAACTGTAGTCATCCGTCATGTGGAGATATCTACATTCAGTCTACAGTAAACTACTGTAAACCACTTTGTTTTTTCACCACTGCTACAAAACAGAAAAGCCTCAAATGGCAATGTTTTCTCACATAACTAGATATCAAATATGACCTCCACAAAGCTGTAAGCATTAGAAATTTAAACAGATGTAAAGATTAGCAATGCAGTTTGTATTCATACTGAGCAACGGCACACAATCAATACAAGCGAGAGATGCTTATTAATTGCTAATGCTTATGAATACTGACACCCTGCTCAGCAGTATTCCATGAAAGAGCGAGATGGAAGAGGACAGCTAAGGAGTTAGGGAATAGTGAAACACTTGGCGTTAATTCAACTTTAACATAGCGATAATAGAACATATAGAACCAAATGTACAATCGGGATCACGTGTACTGTCTACCACAATGTAACACTGAACATTTTACTGTGCTGTACTCAGGAAAGTGCATATATTTTACCTTAAAAATAAATGAATAAACAAAGATTGCAGAAGGTATGAAAGATATAAACAAATGTATTAACTGTCTTTAACCCAATCCCGTTGAAATCCACACGATCAATTATTCTACTCACAGACAGACCGACAGGCAGTAACACAACCACCAGCTCTGTATGGAGGTAAAATAATAAAAAAGTCAAACAAATAAAAAGCACAAGAGAGCAGAGATCTCTGGGGGACGGAGCCTTAGAGACGCCGCCCGTGAACAGCATGCAGGAGGCTGTCCTTAGAGGGGGGCACTGAAAATTCAGCACAACACGGAGGCTCATGGGGAAGACAGGGGCGCGAAAACACAATCCGAGACCTGAAAATCGATGAGATAAACCTGGACAAGAAACACAAAAAACCCACAGCTCTCCAGCAGTGTGTACAAGAAAGCATAAGAAGAGCCACCCAAAAATGAAGGAATGAATGGATAAATAAATTACTTAATAAAACAATAAGCAGATTTTTCCTTTTTTTAACATTTCATTGTGTTCCGGTGGAGGAGTGTCTGATGCACTTTAATATTTGTGGACGGATATGCGGATGTGCCGAGAACAGATGGAAAAGCCTCCCTTTGTTCTGTGGAAAGGTCTGAGATCACACAAAGCCTGAAAAAAGGCTGTAAAACCAAAACACCCTTCCGAACAGAAGGGAAAAAAAAAAAGACGTTGATGAAGCCGGTGATAGAAAAAAAGACATAATTATAATCTTCAACTTAAATCCAAAGCACTCTTTACAACATTTGGCAGTTGGTTTTTTAAAAAAAAAAAAGGCTTTGTCATAATGGCATATCTGTAAACGTAATTTAAAAGCCGGAATAAAACGTGGAGGACTGCAGAGGACTCAGCATAAAAATACAGTGGTGCTCTGACACTGGCAATAGCCTTTCAAGCATGATTAAAGATATATAAATACCTTTCAGTCTTGTTTTTACCATTGCCATTGTCAAAGGGAAGAAAGTTACCATTTGAAGTTTAAGACCAATGAGATGTGAAATGTGCAACCAGCTATTTCATACAAAACGATAATAACTATTCAACTATAAGATCAGTAGAGACCTGGGCAGTAGAGAGCCCTTACGTGGGTGTGTCTGTGTATGTATATCGGAAGAGCACGATTATGTGATATTACTGACAGGCAAGAAGTATAATAGCCGGAAGCCCAAATTCAAGGTACTATTGCAGAAAACTGTTCCTTGGCCATATGAAGGCTGCCTGGGACATTATCCTCAGTGATTTTGAAGCTTGACCTCTTGTAAAAATAGTAAGAACTTTATGGAGACAGCACAGGCAAACTTTTAGCTATAACAGTGGCTATTACATATCATACTGCACAAAAAATGCTTGGAGATTATTGACAGCAATCCTGCTGTGAGTGATAAACTTTTTAGCTGTCTGGAAACTGTGGTAATTTATTAAGCTATATATATATATATATATGGCTTATTATTCTTACTGTTCATTTAGAAATTCAGCATACTAATCTAACTGTGTTCCCATTGACATTTTTAAAACCATTTTTGTGGGTGTTAAATAAAAATAATTGTTTTGTTACTTTTAAATTCAATTAATTGAAATCACATTTCAGAGCTTAGTGCCAATTTGTTTCTGGTACATTATCAACTGTTGAATACAATATATTTAATTTACATAACTGTCATCGGACGCTTTGATGAAATCTGAATGTATTGTTATTGAATTATATGAATGAACATTTTGACATTATTAATAAATGAATAAACATTGTTTCGTTTTAAACACATGCACAATAATGAGTTTTTAATGAAAAAATAGTGTCCCACTTTGTCTACAAAAGACTCCCACTCAAAGTTACACTTCAGGAAATAAGGGTGTCAGAATGTGTTAAAAAAGATATGTCATTAATTTAGAAACAAACTATAACTGTATTTCACCATAAGGATGTTGATAAGGCCCTATTAAAAATAAATAGTTTGAGTAGCTCTTGACTCACTTTGATGGTCTAAAGAATAATTTGGAAAAATGTGCTTCACTTAATCACAAAACACCCTAGTCATTTAACAGTGGTAGTACTTCAAATACAAAATAGTGAAGACCTACATTAAAACTGATATAGATTGAATTATAGCTATGTAATTATATCTATGGGTATTACAATGTTGCCATGATACAAAGCAATGTCTAAATAATCTCTTGCATTGATACAGCAAAGTATGATCTGGCCATCCTGTGAAACATGTAATAATAATAATTGGGCGATATTTGGGGTGATCCACGTTTTGGATTTACATACATTATTAGAATGTTTTGATGCCTTCGACCAGCTGTTTACAACTTTACTGCCATCCTGTCTATGCACAGCTACATTCTGTTTAAGGTGCTGTTTGGGTGATGTCTCTAAGAAATCAGCAGCCACATCCTGTTTCAGGAACTGTTTGGGTAATGCCACTAGGAAATCAGCAGCCACATCCTGTTTCAGGTGCAGTTTGGGTAATGTCTCTAAGAAATCAGCAGCCACATGCCACTAAGAAATCAGTTTCAGGTGCAGTTTTTGGGTAATGTCACTAAGAAATCAGCAGCTACATCCTGTTTCAGGTGCAGTTTGGGTAATGCCACTAAGAAATCAGCAGCTACATCCTGTTTCAGGTGCAGTTTGGGTAATGCCACTAAGAAATCAGCAGCCACATCCTGTTTCAGGTGCAGTTTGGGTAATGTCTCTAAGAAATCAGCAGCCACATCCCGTTTCAGGTGCTGCTTGGGTAATGTCACTAAGAAATCAGCAGCCACATCCTGTTTCAGGTGCAGTTTGGGTAACGTCACTAAGAAATCAGCAGCTACATCCTGTTTCAGGTGCAGTTTGGGTAATGCCACTAAGAAATCAGCAGCTACATCATGTTTCAGGTGCAGTTTGGGTAATGCCACTAAGAAATCAGCAGCTACATCCTGTTTCAGGTGCAGTTTGGGTAATGCCACTAAGAAATCAGCAGCTACATCCTGTTTCAGGTGCAGTTTGGGTAATGTCTCTAAGAAATCAGCAACATCAGTTTTCAGGTGCACATCCAGCCACATCCTGTTTCAGGTGCAGTTTGGTAATGCCACTAGGAAATCAGCAGCCACATCCTGTTTCAGGTGCAGTTTGGGTAATGTGACTAAGAAATCAGCAGCCACATCCTGTTTCAGGTGCAGTTTGGGTAATGTCTCTAAGAAATCAGCAGCCACATCCCGTTTCAGGTGCTGCTTGGGTAATGCCACTAAGAAATCAGCAGCCACAGGTCCAGTGTTTCAGGTGCAGTTTGGGTAATGTCACTAAGAAATCAGCAGCCACATCCTGTTTCAGGTGCAGTTTGGGTAATGAAATCAGCACTAATCCTGAAAGTCAGCAGCTACATCCTGTTTCAGGTGCAGTTTGGGTAATGCCACTAAGAAATCAGCAGCCACATCCTGTTTCAGGTGCAGTTTGGGTAATGTCTCTAAGAAATCAGCAGCCACATCCCGTTTCAGGTGCTGCTTGGGTAATGTCACTAAGAAATCAGCAGCCACATCCTGTTTCAGGTGCAGTTTGGGTAACGTCACTAAGAAATCAGCAGCTACATCCTGTTTCAGTCCATTTCAGGTGCAGTTTGGGTAATGCCACTAAGAAATCAGCAGCTACATCATGTTTCAGGTGCAGTTTGGGTAATGCCACTAAGAAATCAGCAGCTACATCCTGTTTCAGGTGCAGTTTGGGTAATGCCACTAAGAAATCAGCAGCCACATCCTGTTTCAGGTGCAGTTTGGGTAATGTCACTAAGAAATCAGCAGACATTCTTGTGAATGAAGGCAATGGAAAAGTACAGGGTTGATATGAGACGGGCAGCAGCTTTAGCTTTTAAGCAAAGCTCATTTTTACAAGGAGGAGGCGACTGGAGTTTATCCTCCAGTGACCTGGTAGAAAAAAAATTATTCAAGTGTTCTAGTTTTGTTGACATAATACTTGGAAGTTGCAGTGAAAATATTTTCAAAAATGTTACTTATTTTTATTGATTGTCCTTGTAGTGTAGGTTTTTGGCATAGTGTAATACAATCAGAAGGCACAGAAGTTAATGTTCTTAAGGGCTGAGAGTCTATGGTCATTGAGGTTATTTCTGAAGGAAACCCTGAAATGTGCCAAACTCTCGATGCTGTATACTGTAGGTATGGGGCATTTCAATATATTACGTTTCTTGAGATTAAGCCCAGATATATATAACCAGATATATATGATTCTTTTCTTGGAGGAAACCCATCACCGAGGCAACAGACTGTACTGGGTACAACATACTGAAGCCTTGGTCATCTTCGTGCCAGGAATATAAACGTTTACAAGGGTAGGTTACCTGGAGACAGAGGGTGTGTTAAACATTCACGGGGCACTGCGAGTCAGTCGATAATAAAAAAAAGTGCAAAGCATATCAAATTATAGCGTGTCGAGCAGGTGTCCTTCTCTGATCCCTGCGTGAAGAGCCCGCACCGGAGTGTCCTCCGGTCCCCTGAAGAGGCTGCTCGCAAGGCTTACCCAAGGCAGGCTCGGCGCAGTCCTTGTACTGCTCTGGAGTGCAGAAGGGAGAATCGCCTGCGGACAGAGAGCGGCAGAGTTCAGCCCGGCGGGTTTTCATTTTCGCCGCCCATGAATTAATCACGGACCCGGACCCAGGTCTTAACACCAGAGAACCAGACGTAGCGCCGCCGCCGCCGCCGACAGGAAGCAGCCCTGCTCGCGGGATCCCGAGCGTTCCGGGTTCGTTTTGTTTCGTTTGTTTTTTTTTCGGTTCCGTACGCCGCGGAGATAGCGGGCAGAACTCGGCTCCCTCTTCGCCAGCATCTCGCGGCTCGCGAGGCGCAGACTTCACACTCTGTCTCAAGTTTCGTTTTTTTTTTTTTTTTTGTTCGACTTTTGTTTCGATTCGTCGTGAGCTCGAATGAGCAAACGCGTTTAAGCGCCTTCGCAAATATTTGTCTACCTAGAGCTCCGGAAGTAATGCTTGCATAAGATACGCCCGGTCTAAGGCTACAATCTAATTTAACACCAAGCCAGATTCACGGTAATGGAACAGACTGAGTCGAAGTCTATTTTAGTGATATGATTCTCCATTCTTAATTCTCCGCACGGTTTGGTCTGTTTGTATCTCATTAATACTGCAAGGACGACAAAGTCTGAGGAAGCCAATAAACAAGGGCAGGAAATGCTGTCCGTAGTATTCTAATTCAGATTTGAACTCCTTCCTGCAATACAGCGCCTCTTCATTATCGCCATGGTGATTTCTTTGTGAGGAATGCTTGTTGGAGGGAGAGAGGGAGAGAGAATGCCCCTTTTCTGTTGTCAAGTTTTCGACTAAAACGTACGTGAGAGCTCATGAAATTCCATTGTTCTTGTGACTTTTGAAATCCTTTAATAAACCATATCCCCCATACACACTTAAACTACCTATGACACATACAAATAAATAAATAAATCCCCCCCAGTCTCATAACCAACACATACCTGCACCACACCTACACACCACCACCCATCAATCCCTGAAACCAACCAGGCTACTCCAATCACATACAAACGACCAGTTCCCTGCCCCTGATCACACAAACAGCCCCATCTACACACCACACATTCTGAAAGAGAGACAGGGAGACAGCGAGAGAGAGAGAGGGAGATAGAGAGACAAAGAGAGAGAGTGAGAATTTTCCCTGGATACAAGATTTGCACAACTCTCGCCAGCCCCCAAAACCCACCCTCTCAGCCACCGCACCTGTTACACACATCTCTTATTGAGTCAGGAGTATTGACTGGTCCAGACAGGGGCCGAATCGAACAAAAGACACGCCGGCTGCAGCAGGTGGCCGTTGCTTTTCTCACACAAAAGATATCACTGTGGCTGTCGTCGGGACAGCCTTTAAAAAAAAAACATGTCAGATTAAAAGAGAAAGCGACGGAGAGAGGGTGGGAGAGGGAGAGAGAGAGAGAGAGAGGAAGAGAAAGCGAGAGAGCGACGCGGCGTCAAGAGAAAAACACGGCGAGCTTTGAAGGGTGCGAAGAAGGAGAGGAGAGCCCAGAGGTGGGAAAAGAAGAGAAAGCACAGGACAAGGAAACGAGCGGAACAAACATAAAATAAATAAATAAATGAACGAAGAGGGAAGCGCGCTCCACCTGGCATGTGCACCATGCGGCAGTTGCAGTTCTCCACGACGTAGCGCGTCTCGCAGTCGATGCGGCACGCCGTCACGCTGTAGACCGGGAAGAAGCCCGAGTCCGGGGCCTTCGACTGGCACTCCCCCCACGGCGGGGGCAGGTACGTCAGCTGCAGGGGGCAGAAAGGGCGGCGGCGTGGCGCAACGGGTTAAGGAGCTGTACCGCAGCCTAAAGGTCGCGGGTTCATTTCCCAGGTTTGGACACCTGTCGTTGTACCCTTGAGCAAGGAACTTAACCTGCAATGCTGCAGTATATATCCCAGCTGTATGAATGGATGCAATCTAAACGCTATGTACGATGTTGTGGAAGTCGCTCTGGATAAGAGCGTCTGCTAAATGCCTGTAATGTAATGTAATGCGCACACACACACACACACACACACACACACACACAGATTCTCCACACGTCTTTCTCGCATCAAAAAAAAAACAAGCCTTTCCACGGTGGCGAAAACTGCAAACCTGGCTTTCGGGTTGCGTGTAATTTACCAACAAATGGAAAAAGATAAGCCCTAAATTAAATTGAAACTCTCAGACGTGTCCCGCCCTTCATACTAAATAAGAAAGTCAAGCTATTTAATTCTGTTCTCTTTGTTGCTTATGCTGCATTGTAGAAAACACTCGGCATGAATGGAAAATGCGATGCGAGTAATGGAAACTCACGGATGAAGCTTTCCGCTATTAAGATCGCTACGCTAATTTGAGTCTGGACCCAAAAAAGGATTCAGCCCAACCGAGACACACCGCCACTGTGATTCTCTTTCTAAACATAGCAGCAGCACCACTGCCGCCGCCCAACAGGAACAAGGACTCGAGTGATATCCCAGCAGCCCCTGCGGCAGAGCGGTCAGGGTCGCCGCGGCACAAGCCGCGACACGCAGCCTGCGGGGCGATCTGATGTACGCGGTGGAAAAAACCGCCAAGTAAAAAAAAAAACACCCCGCCAGCCTGCCTCTGCAGATCCGCCCCGCCTCACTCTGAATCTGAGTGGGCAGCTTGCACACTCGCTTCCCCCTCCTTCCATTTTGATTTCAGATACACAGACTGTGAACTGCTTACGCCTGGACTAGAACAAACTTTTTGGTCTGGTCCTGAAAGCTGAAGGACGTTCGTGAAGCCCGCATTTAATTTTGAGATCTTACACGCTGACGATTGTCAGTTGCTGTGAAATTAGTCATCTTGAGTAAAAGCGTTTAATGCACATTTTCATACGCTTTAACAATTTTGAAGACTTCTCTCCCCATGTATCTAAAAGAAACGTGATTGAATACAAAATAGGTTAAAATAAAGGAGTACAGTCAAGCACTAAATAAATTAACTGAGGAATTGCCCTGCCTTAACCCTAACCCTAACCCTAATAGGAATTCAAATCCTACACTAAAAAGGTTTTTCGAATGGCTAAAGGTTTTACATAGAACCCTTTCCACTCAAAGAGCCCTCTGTTCATAAAAAAGGTTCTTTACAGCTCCAAAGGGTTCTTTGTAGCTGCAAAGTGTTCTTCTCAGCTCAAATAGGTTCTTGGCAGGTCAATAAGGGCTTGGTTTTTCCGTTGGAGCACTGATCCAGAACCAGCAAACTCCAGTGCCCAAAGAGTAGGCTATATTTCATTCAAGCAGACATTCTAACCATCTGAAAATGAATTTATCATCTTAACATTAATGAGTTATGAGTTATGAGTCATGAATGAGTTATGGGTTATGAGTCATGTAAGGGTGACATCTGTTCCCACAAATTAGCCATGTACATATCTCCATGAAATAATAAATGAAAGAGGCTGAAAATATGACACATGCACACGTACTGCATTTGTATCACCAGTGTACACTTATAACCCTTAATTGCATACATGACTTGATTTTAAGATATGAATCAGTTATTTTGGTTACCCTTGTAATCTTACAAAAGAGCAAGATTCTTATCCCTATTTTTCCCCACAGATAGACATTCGAAAACAGGTAGGTAAGGAGCACGTTCATTAAAAATGGAGAGATTCTGAGGAACAAGCCCCACAGCCTTGTCCATTTCCCGTGGAACGACTCTGTTCACCAAACCCTAACCCTTGCCTTACCCGACCCGTAACCCTAACTCTAACCGTAACCCTAACGATTAGCCTGGGAGTAACGCGACATATCTGGCTTGTCTTTTCAAATTGAAATTTAAACCAGTAATTTATGTGGTTACACTTGACACTGACTTTAAAACGGGCAATTGAATTACTTAATGGAGCCCCTTTCCGTCCCCTCCTAGTCTGAGCGCGCTCCTTCTGCGAATGCGTGAAAATCTACATATTTACCGAGGGCAAAGCTACGGCAAAATGTCACCTCCGAGGGCCAGCTCTTAATTGCATCTTTAAACCGCTTAAAAATCAGTCGGGGGGAAAAAATGACATGCGCATTTACAATATTTGCCCTTAAAATCTCTCCTATGCATAATACATGCACTATCCTTTTGAAAATGTGGCCCTCAAGGATGGATTTATCAAGGGTTTCATTGTAGGGGCTGGATGCTAAATGGCTGTAAAACCACTGGTTGGCAGAAATGCTGGCGGCCGCTGACCGCAGAAAGAGAAGCGTTAGCGTAAGCTTTAGCGTCCACGCAAGTCCATTTCGGCATATTGCATAGGCATTCTATGAAAATAGGACAAGGGCTCCATATACTTACAAATGCACTTACAAATGTGCATGCATACATTTATCCCACTCCACCGTGTTAGTGAGGGTGGGGGGGGGGGGGATTTCATGTGTCACAAATTCATGGCCCCCCCCCACCACCATTATGGTAACCATAGCTGAGACTGATAACATTAAATAGATTGTTTGTGGTACTTATTTGGAGCACACCCTGCATCTCCCTTGTGTCAATCTTCCGCTGCATTGTTTCGCTGTTTAGTTTAACAGTGAACGTTCATCTAGGCCAGACCAGTGGGTCATCTGCCAATCATGGAGCGGCGCTGGTAAGTCCTTAGATGCCATAGGCTGCTGAAAGACCGTTCAGCTGCTGAATGACCGTTCAGCTGAAGCCGTAGACACCAGCATCGTCAGAAGGATACTTAACACCCAGTGTATTGGTGGAATAAATCTCTACAGTGTTCTCTGATAGTAGGAGATGGGAATGCACGCTATTTATTCAAAATTTGATTCAGAACATGCTCCGATTGGCCCTCCATAAGAGCTATACAATTTCTTTATAGGCGCTACAAAGGCCTTCATACTGTCTTACTGACCAAAGCAAAAGTCAGGAGCTGCAAATAGGCATGTAGCGTGTTACTGTAAGTCACAACTGATGCAGCGAATGACATATCCATGACACACCAAGTGGCGCACACGGTAAGCCTATTTGTGGTCACTGACATGTTTCTGAATGTTCATGTATAGTAGTGCTAGGTTGTAGGCAATGCCTATGCAGGAGATATATATAGTTCTTATGAGGAACTATTGAAAGGAGATGTCACTAAAGTCTTTATGGTTTCATTCTCATAAAAAATATTTCTAGTTCGTGTAGTCATGATTTTATGTGCGTTATGTATTTTTAAATCATATCTAAAATATATGAAACACTTTAAATCTTTTATATTACACTGAACACATTAGCAATTTTGAACCTCGATATCTCACCCAGTAGTGACTACACATTGTTTGCAGTTGTCAAAGATCTGTGCTTGATACTCCTAGTTATTTGTGATTAATTTAAGATATAATGGGGGCAGCAAATAGTTACATGCTGGGGAGTGTCAAATTTCAAATGACTGCCATTATTAAAAATATGCATTTCCCCAACAGTGATTTTTCCTCAATTTGTATCATTACAGTTTAAAAGGGAAAGAAAAGATTTTTTTTATCCAGTAGAGCCAATCAACACCCAATGGTGCTGCATTCTTCTGAACGAGGGACCTGAATTCTATCAAAACAATTAGAAAAAGCCATTTCAGTGACTCCATCTAGTCGACTAGACAAAGGCTGTGTGATGACAATGTGAAAAGAAGCAATAAACAATAAGCTGAAAATTACAAAATAATAATGTAAGAGGAGAAATGTGATAATTATCATAACAGGAGCCATTCTATTGCAAGCAGAGTCAACTGTGTAAAAAGAGTACACAGTTCATTTTGCAGAGACCTACCAGGCTGCAATTCAGACACAATTAGCAGAGTACATTGTGTCACTGAACCGTAGGAGAACCAGGGCCAAGTTTTACCCAACGGGGCCAGTCTGTATTATTTATTTATTCATTTATTGTTCATACCAAATGCCACTAAACATTACAGTATGTTAACTAATTTGTCTGAAAGCATCCACTTATCCAACTGAAAATTTCACCCGTCTCATTCGAATAAATTGTATACAATTCCATAAAAATTATTTTGAGGCAGATCATTATAAGTTTTTGTATTTAAAAAACTTAGTTGTAGATATATTTCTGACGTTACAATAGTTTGCAAAAGGCCTTGGGGCTTTTGTACTCTAAAGCTAGAAAATACACTTCAATTAAGTAGCTTGTGTGCTGTAATGTTAAATATCTTTCATCACACAAAACTGTCTCGGCCAGTCAGAACCATGCACTAAATATGAACTCAAAAATAAATAAATACAAATACAGTTTTTGTCTCAAAACATATCAAAAAGCAATAAATGTATATTTAGGATTGTTGGTATGACATGTATTTGTCACTTGCACTGTTAAAATATTTAAAGGCAGCACATGGCTCAATGTACACAAAATGGCAGCAAATCTGGTATTAAGTTCATTAAAATGTTGAGTGACCATGAATGGGCATTCGCATACCTGCGACAAACTGAGGATTTAGCTGACAGTCGAACGCAGGACACCGTGTTATCTCATTGGATGAGGAGATATACAATGGCTGTGCTCTAAAGGTATGGGGGATATCGTGATCTGCGATTGTCCAATGCTGCCATCACCGTAGGGAGTTTTTTTTTATTTGAAAGGGAAAACCTGATGGAAGGCAAGAAGGCTGAGCTTTGTCCAAAACACAGAGCCGGTGCCCTCACCCCTGCCAGCCAATCATCTCTCTTCCGCAGAGCGCCGGGCCAGCAGGCTTTTCCTTCCACAAGCAGGCATCCATATGCGCTAATGCATTTTTAAAAGTTCAGCTCATCTTGCGCTTCTTTCGAAATGAACTCTCCTCGCAATTTTGTTTCCGGTTAATTTAGAATGTCTTAATGGCACTTTACGAAATCTTTAAAAAAAAAAGCCTCATTCTTCTCTCTCTGTTGGAAAACAAAAAAATCTATTCCAGACAGTGACATTTTTCTTTTTTCTTTTTTACCCTTGCATGCATGTTGTACACTTACGGTAAAGTGCTGTTGAGTAAGCTTCGTCCATTCACCTGTTCCCGAACACACAATATGTGCAACATATTTCGAGACTTGTCACTAGGAGATCCTGGGACATTCTAAGCGAAGCGTTGAGGATTTAGCATTTAAAGAGCGAGGCGAAAGTGCTGCAATTAGCCGGAGCTGAACGTTACCAGCATCCCACTGTGCCGACGGTCGATTTAAAGTGCCGTAAAGCCCTCGCTATCACAGGCGTTATGAGCTGAAAAGAACAAAGTCTGCCTTGAACTTCTCCTGTCCGAATGGGAAGCAAGGCCATTCGCGGGACCCTAAATACCTCTCTCTTTCCTCCGGCTCTCTCTTCCTTACCTCCTCTCGCACCGGCACATTCGTCCTCTTCAGGTTTATGCTTTCGACCGGCTTATTTGTTCATCAATCTTTCCTCCTTTTCTGGAAGTTTACTGCTATGTACACACTGAACACGGGTTTCATTGTGAAGACGGCAGTGACGGCAGTTTATGGGCTGATGGGAACAGCAGTTTTATTGACTGGCTGATGGACTTATTTCTCCGTGGTCTCAAATGACAGGGAGGACAGCGAAAGCTCTTTGTGTTTCCGGACATTTCTGCGACGTGTACACCAGAGGTGAGCATACAAACGAGAGGACTGCTGCTCTTTTCGCATCCAGACCGAGTCAGCACATAGACAAGGGCTCAATTCAGGCAACCGTAGGGGGAAAAAATGCCAATACTTTACAGTAATTTATCTAGCATGATCCCACATTCACAGAAAGCGAAAATAAACAAACTCTCTGCTTCCATTCGGTGCTTGTCAGAAAATACAGGGTCATTCTTCTGTGCTGCCTGGTAAATTTGTCCAAAATATCTCAAGGGGGGAAAATCACTGGGACTGAGCACATGAATTTCACAAGGCTTCTCACCCAAATGGCTAAAATAAACACACCCCCGCCCCCCAATACATAACGGATAATATATGTAATTATTGATTGGAACATTTGTAATGAGCGGTGATACATTTGGCAACAAAGAGAGTGCAACATTGGGTTGATAATAACAGTAAACCGTGTGTCAAATTTAGTTCTCAATTTCATGCCATACATTGTTAATGTTTAGGCACAAAGGTATGCATGTGTAAGCACATGCATACGCACGCACGCACGCATGCACACACTTGCACACACGCATATGCACGCACACACACACGCACTCGCGCACACACACACACTTTTGTACGTTACAGTCCATTAACTGGACCCGGCAGAGTCCATTCCTAGCTGTGTGAAATGATGATTCAGGCTCTGAATTCCCCCTACGACTCCTGTTGGCTCAAACATTGTGCAGTAAATACTGGTGACTCTCTCAGCAAGTGGCTTTGCCTGAGGCGGCAACAAGTCTGAGCCCATGAAATAAATAAATCCAAGAGGCAAACAGACGTGGGTTGCCACTGGTAACAAACTGATCAGCAAACAAAAAAAAAAAAGATATCACAGAAGCACAATGCTTCAAAATGAAAAATGACAACCAAGGACCTCACACCCACACCAAAAACATCAAAATTACAATAACAACCCAGTCTGTCATTGACTAAAGAAACCAGGTCAGGATTATTGTTATTTTTTTTCCTCTCTGTTTGCGTAATTCACAAACAAGATCTTGCAGGGGGAGGAAGCAGGTCGTCGAAAAGAAGAACATCAGGTAAGAAGAAAACAAAAAGAAAGTTTTTCCTTCTTTGTTTACAAATTTAACACTTTGCACTACAGTTGTGACTTACAGCGAGCCAGGTAGTTGAAAGACTACACTCTCCAAAGAGGTGTGTTGGGTAATCATTTTAATAGATGTGTTTTGTGTTTACTCAGGTTTACTCAAATATTACTCTTTGTTTAAAGATCTGAAACATTCATTGTGACAAATACGCAGTAATAGATGAAATCAGGGGAATTTTACCCATTTTTACTTCGTAATAGTTTCTCCTTCTTCACTATCTTTGTAACTTTAATACAATTAAATATTATATATTTTTATTTCATATGCTTAGCAGACTTCCTTCTTTATGCCATTTCTTTATCTTTCACTTGCTCTTTCTACAGTATATATATATATATATATATATATATACACATATATATATATATATATATATATATATGTAAACACACACACACACACACATATATATCACTGTTCTTGTGATGTAAATGAATAGATAGTTCTGAATGGATAAAGATGGTAATGTTGGATGACACATTGCAGCTCCGCTGACGGATGGCTGTAATTGTCATGCATGCAGACCAACAGTGGTACCTCAGCATTTACCGCCCAGGCATTGAGCAGATGCTCTTACCCGCAGCAAATGACAGTTTACATTTCACACACAGGCCATTTTGTACAGCTGCATATCAATCAAGCGCCTTGCTCAACGGTGCCCCAGCACTGCCGCACCCGGGAAGTGAACCTGCAACCGCTCGGTTTCCAAGCCCAGTTCTCAAACCATTACAGTACACTGGCACCAGTATCAGTAATGAATATACGGGTGCATGCTCCCTGTTATGACATGCATTGCGCTGACGCATTCATTTCCTCGGGTTGCATTGTGATGCAGCATGGCAACACGCCAGCTCTGTCCAGCTGTTACAGTATCTTAGTGAGCGAATGCATTCAACCTGACACCTGGCGAGTAGCAATAAGCTATCTAGCGAACATTATCTCACATCTCTATAAAGACAGATCTATATACTGGCGTAGCACTAATAATCGGGTGAATATTTTTCCACACGTCATTGTAGGTTTTGGCCTTACAAGGACACATTTGATAGCTTTCTCCATCTTCCAGGAGATATGCACAGTTTGTTCATGAAGCATTGCAACAAAACTAGACAAGTTTCTATTTTTTCAATGGGGAATAATGCATAAAACTGTTGCAAAACTTTGCCATGTGTTGCTTCCAGACCTGGGTCACATATGCATTTGTTTTGGATTCAAATACTATTCTACGCTTTACTGATCTTGTCTGGTGTATTGGAACCAATGAAATGCAAGTAAAGTAAAGACGTACAAGCCCCGCCTTCTGGTCATATTGGCAGGCTCAATTACACCAGGCAAGATCAATAGAGCACAGAAAAGTATTTTAATCCAAAAACAAATACGTATTTGACCCAGGTCTGGTTGCTCCAATGGAGAGGCCCAACTGAAAATGAACAGTGGCCGCGCGTTTCTGTAACACATCCATCGTGACTGTGCGTAGGTGACCGAAGAGGTCGCGGGTCGTAGAGAAGAGTCACGTACCCTCTGCTCCTGCGTCGCGACGAAGGTCTGAAATCCCGGGGCCACTCCGAATCCCAGCTCGTGGACGAACGGGGGCTCGGCCTGGCTGTGGATCTGAACTCTGACCCCTGCCTCGAACGCGGTCTCCTCTGCAAAACACACAGGGCACAGGCGACACTTTCACCACTCCAGCTTTATTGAAGGTGTTCACCGGCCTTCTCCTTCACTGTGTATGATGTTATCATGTAGTTTAATCAAACATTATACAGTGGTCTGGAAGAACAACCTTCATCAGATGCTAGCTCTTGATCATATATCTCGGTTAGCCTGCGGTCTGGAATATCTGAACACACAAACACACACAGTAGGGTGTGTAAAAAGAGACCACCTAATAAACCCAGGTACACACAAAGAAGGTACAGTTCCCAAAGTACACACACACACAGATACGTAAACGCACATACACAGATGTACTAAGCATATGAAACCCAACAACAAACAGCTCACAGAAATTCACCTATGGCAGCGAACGTGCGAATACGTGCTGATCGTATTAAAGGATAGCTTTTCACAAAACTAATTATTCCCCCTACCAAGCACCCCCGCCTCTGCCTTCTGTGCAAACATCCGAAGCTCACGACATCACCCCCCCCCCCCCCCCATGGGTTAGCGTGTACGCTAACTTAACTATATGACTTAAATAGAAAGCCCTCTGTCATGAGCAGCGTGAAGGAGTTAATATAGTAGTAGTTCACAGAAAGCCTGTCATCCACCAAACATCTATTCAGCACTTGAGCATACGATGAGTCACCGGGGGGGCTGTGGAGCTTGTGCTTCTCTGCTTACCGACCCACGAGCCAGCGACCGAGCGGCACTGCGCAAGGGCTGCCGAAAATCGCACCGCTGTCAGCCTGTGGACGCCTGGGGTCGTTGTTGGGAGGAGGTAATTCAATGGAGTCCAGAGGAGCCCTGGTCAAATGAATCCTGCCCCGCCCCAGGAGGGGTGAGGCCAGTGCTGCCATGTCACTGTGGACTCCAGGTCTAAGTCAGCTAATGACTTAGCCGAAGCTCAAACCTGTGATTTCTCAGCCATGTCACTGTGTACTCCTGTCTAAGTCAGCTAATGACTTAGCCAAAGCTCAAACCTGTGATTTCTCAGCCATGTCACTGTGTACTCCTGTCTAAGTCAGCTAATGACTTAGCCAAAGCTCAAACCTGTGATTTCTCAGCCATATCACTGTGAACTCCAGGTCTAAGTCAGCTGATGACTTAGCCGAAGCTCAAACCTGTGATTTCTCAGCCATATCACTGTGAACTCCAGGTCTAAGTCAGCTAATGACTTAGCCGAAGCTCAAACCTGTGATTTCTCAGCCATGTCACTGTGTACTCCTGTCTAGGTCAGCTAATGACTTAGCCGAAGCTCAAACCTGTGATTTCTCAGCCATGTCACTGTGTACTCCTGTCTAGGTCAGCTAATGACTTAGCCAAAGCTCAAACCTGTGATTTCTCAGCCATATCACTATGAACTCCAGGTCTAAGTCAGTTAATTCCTTAGCCGATGCTCAAACCTGTGATTGCAGTTAGGACTCTGAAAGCCTGCACTCACATCCACCCCCTTTACTGAATAAGCCACTGGGCCCTCAGACTACCGTTTACCATGAGTGAGAACTAGACAAGTTGGACAGAATAACAGAAGAACCCAACATTGTATGAATATTAAGTAAAATATCAGGAGTATGGCCACCCTTTGCCTTCATAACAGCTTAAATTCTTCTCGGATGCGATCATACAAGTTCTGAACGTTGTGCAGTGGGATATTGGACCATTCTTCAAAGACCTTTTCTTTGAAGGATGAAGGAGACAGAAATCCATAACTAATCAAACAAACATGCTATCATATTCAAAAAACGCACGACTGTGAAGGATATTTCTCATTATATGATCAACTTTGTAAATGTCATTCCAAAGTATTATTTTATTGGGTTGAATAAAAGTCACCGGCTATTTTTTAAATAACCAACCCCTTTTATTGCCAAGAAATTTTAAAATTTGAATCAGTTCTTTTGCACAGCACATTCACTCTGACTATATCAAACCAAAACACATCAACAGGATTGGATTCTTTTTAATGCAAAACAAATCCTTTTCAACAGGCTTTTTGTGGCTCACTTGCTTTAGGACTCGTTTCCTCTGCTTGGCTTCTAAACAACGGCCGCACTGACAAAAAAATTTTCACAGTCATAAGTCATAAAAACGCTCGCATCATAAAATACTCTCAGATTTTAATTTGCATTGCTTCGCAGGTGCCATCGAAAATAATTTTCAATTATACCCGACCGACGCATCTGGCTTCCGAGAAACACAACAACCCGCGAAATTACGTTCGCCTTCGGCATTAAAGGACCGTTTTGCAATCCGTGACCTCTTTTAACGACTGGAACGAAATCAGACACGAACGGCGTCTGCCAGCGAGTTCACGCAATTTAACACCTGTCTGAGAAGCAATTAGGTGTGAGGCTTTTCTATCTTTGTGGTTTTTATAGGCAATTTCCTAATGGAGAGGCAGCATAACTACACTGGACTTAATGTGGGAAAAATGTATCGTTTGGACATAAAAATAATTAAATGCTAATTGTTAATGTAATCTGCTGTCTATCCCGGTAGCTCAAACAAAAGCCTAATTGTTTCAGCCTACCGAAGGAAAAATGCGCTAACAAACTAAAACAATGGCTTAAAGACTGCTGATTGATTTCATTTGTTTTCTGATGAAGCCAAGTTTAGTTTGAACAGGGTGTGCATAAAATGACAGAGAGACCGCACGAATAAGGACTTCACTTCAAGTAGCTAAACCACAATTAACAAAGGCTGACACTCTGGTGAGTCATATTAAGTTGAATGCCAATTAGCTGCATGTGTTATACAAGAGGTCTAACAATCAGTGCTTTGATATGTGAGTTACTGAAGCTACGTTCCAATGTGGCAATTAACAGAATTCCACAGAGGCCAAATCCCCCATTTCTGGTGCAAAAACTGCAAAATTATTCGATGTGGCAAGGTAAGCAGTACAGAACATTATGACAACATACGACAAACTCCAGCAAACTGCATTCATATAGGGTTTGTTTTTGATTAAATCTGGCCAATTATCTTCAAGATCTTTAAAAATGGGATACATTACTGAATTCTTTCTTATGCCAAGGCAGGATAACCCTCCCCACACACACATACTGCACACACATACAAATATGATCTTCGGCAGACCTGAAAGTGCGGTGGAGCAGAGTGCCTAGTGAATTAGTTATCTCACAAAAGTACTCCCGGGAGAATCGCACTCCCTTAAAAAAAAAAAAAAAAAAGAATCACGAATGTGGGTTTTCTGAAGCTTTCCTATGCAGAAGAGAGCCACACAATGGGCCTCTGCGGGGAGATCAGGCGCACCGCTGCGCCATTTCCCATCGATTAGCGCCAGTCCCGTAACGACCCCTTTCACGAGCGCGCGCTGTCTGGCGGGGCGGAGCGCGTGGCGAGGAGTCGAAATGACGCCGCTCGAAAGCGGCCTCCGTGTTTTCGTGCTGAAAAGATGAAAGGGAAAATCAAAGTCAAACACTTTGCTTTCACGGCAATAGAGCTATCCTCGTTCCCCCTCGCCTCCTTTCTTCTCCCCACCGGCTTCAGAATGTGAATATCTTACCGTAATGGTCTCCACCGAATTCGGAGAAGAAGAGAACTATGGATCGGTCTCTGACGCGGGCAATTGAGACTCATTGAGACTGCTATAACCCCCTCACGCCCCCCCCCCCCCCCCCCCCCCCTGCAGCCCATTACCTTTCCCATTGTGTCAGCAGTCAACGTGTCAGCTCCATTAAAACCCGCGCTCGTGATACTTTTTGAACTCGATATCGGGAATTTGCTCATCGCATTTCGAGGCTCAGCCGACTTTACCGGCTTACTTTTCACACGGCGATGGCTGCCGGGATCTTTTTTTCAATACTTTACCCAGTTGAGCTAATGAAGTCTTCAAGATTTCACAAGCTCGGTCAAAACACTTGACACAGAACATCAATATTTTCAACTGGCAAACTACGAACATGCTTTTAACACTTAATCCTAATGGGATTTTCTGATAATAATTAATAGAATTAAAATGAGTTCAACAAAAAAATAAGCTTAACCAGATTCAGTGTAAAATGTTCAGTGTAAATTAAACTCTGCCACTGTTTATACAAGTCCAGTTGGGATCACATGTACTGTACCATAGAACCATCTAATCTATTACAGTTGATTTCACATGGAACACTTTGCTATTTTGACCATAATATGGGTAGGCCTAATGATGTATTGTACATGCATGTCTGAATATAAGTGTGTATCACACAGCTTCAGTGATTGCTGCTACTGTTTCTCCTCAACTATTCCTGTTCACATCCACCTTCTCTGCAGAAAACTGCTTTTCTTATTCAAATAAATACACCGAGTAAATGTCACTGTGCTCCACATCCTTTATAAAGATATGAGAATGGATGGTAATGATGATGATGATTATGTGCAAGGGGCCCATTGGAGGCACTGTATTTAAACTCCAGTACTGAACAATACAACAGTGAGCTACCTGTTCTTGCAGCAGCGGACGTAAGCTAAGGTTTGGATCACAGCAGACGTAAGCTAAGGTTTGGATCACAGCTGACGTACCCTAAGGTTTGGATCACAGCTGACGTACCCTAAGGTTTGGATCACACGGGAAAGGGATTTGTTCTGTCAGAAAGCTTCTCCTCACCTCATCATCCTCGAGCAGCCAGTCACCTGTAAGTCAAGCTGCCCCCGCCTCCAGCCCTGACAATATTTGCAGGTCGCTATTTTTCCTGTTCATAGGATTTTTCAGACAGCATTAGCTTAGACTTTCATAATTTCATAGATATGGACTTTCGTAGTTCATAGACTTGAAGAGCTTTATTTCCTGTTTGATTGAATAGCATACATCCTTAAACAGGCTATGTACATTTGATTGAATCTAGGGGAGGCTTGATGTTTTTGCAGAGTGCACAGCTCAGCTGGGGGCTGCGGAGAGAAAGGAGCTGGTGGCTAGCGGGCCGAGGTTCGTGAAGAGATGGGGGGAGTTTGCAGTGGCTGCATATTAAAGGTTTCACTTACAGGATGGAGAAAAAGGTTCCCTCCCCCAAGCGTCCCCCAAGAAAATAACATTGGGTGCAGTAATTCATCCCAACACGAATGAATCAGTTTACCTGTGACTACCTATTTCAGCTATGAAACACTTACGGAAATTGGCATCATCAAACCGTCACTCAGCTGCAACACCAGCTCCTAAACTTGATTTTAGTGCTCGTCAAACTACAGTGGTTGCTTATTTACAGCTTTTCTAAAGGTTCTTGTTTTAACTAAGTCACCAACAGAAGTGACAAGTTTTGCTTTTTTAACACTTGACACAAACAAAGATGAAAACTATGTGCACGGCGTCCAATTTGGCCTTTCCGGGGCGGAACGGGTGCGGAATACATAGATTCCCTCAAAGTCTTTTCATTCACACAACTGTAAATATCGGACAGGACAAACAGGACATTTGGGCGTGGGAGATGAACGGGCATTTCGGGAAGAGCTGTGGGTTGACCGCGGAAAAAGAAAACACAAGCAGGGAAAGGCATTAACATGCCTGGGAGTGCACCAGTCAGAGCAGGAGAGAGAAGCTCTCACATAAACTTCAGCTGACCTCCCCCACAAAGACCTTGGCCAATTTCAGTATGCACTGTAATTCAGTAAAGACAAACAGACTGAAACGGGCATTTAATCCGATTACAACCAAGTCGAATCCCTTCACTGTAAAACAACTCCAGCCGCAAAAAGAAAAGTGGAACAAAAATGTCTGCTTGCACTGTCCCCGTGTTCCTGTGGATGGGCAATATGGAGCTCTAAAGTATCACCTCCTGCTTTTATTGGGTCAATGCCATAAGGTTGGAAATTGGATGCCATTTTGAATGTATCAACCAGTTTTCGTCACTTTAGGTCAACGTGTTAGGAATTTTCGAGCATTTCATAAGCAATGTGCACAAGGAAGTTTGTTGGCTTTTCATACAAGTCATTCTTCGACAAGATCGCAGGAAATTATTAGGCCTTGTATACAGGGAGGACCTCACTACCGACCACTTTTTTAATGTAAATTTTTAATGTAAAAATCAAGCTCTACAGCATCACATTTGTTTGAGTCTGTACTTTACGGTTGGGTCTTATTGTGAATATGAATACATGCACCTCATTTCATCAGTTTATATCAAACTATTCGGGATTTCAAAGTAGTTTTGTGATGGGCTACACCCACATGCAAGTTCACCGGCTTGCCATTTGAACAGTCTTTGATAAAACCACAACTGAATGAGTATCTATATTTGGAGCTATATCCGTAGATGCAGCATGTTCAAATTGATCTAAACCAGTCAATTCTCGTAGTTGGAAAAGAATTTGAAGTGCTCTTCAGAAAAATCTAAATGGCAGAAAATAACATATGATGGAAGCTATGGTTCATTCACCACTCTCTTCACCCCCCCATGAGGAGGGGGACCTATGCACCGCAGTTTAGCGCTGCAGTTTTGCAGCTCTCAGTCAAAAGGCCAATGGGTACTTTGCTCGTATCTTAGAGATGCAAATGTACTTACATATATTTATTTAAGAAACACATACAAAAAAACAACAATTTGACATTTCTACATAATGATTTTCTGTCTCTCTCCATCTGCCAAACAGACTTGTGCATGCCCACATATGTGTGCATTGGTAATGCCACCAAAATAGCACAGAGCAGATGTGTTTAAGTTTAAAAGGTGGTCTGGGTGGGTTAAAAAAAAAATACTTTTTTGCTGAGGAAAAAACAATTTTGTTTGTGAAGGATGAAACAAGCAATTCTACAAATGCCCACATGCTACCACTGCACCACATTAGGGTCCTAAATGTGCAATTGGCCGGAGTGCAAAGGTCACGTGCAAATGCCCTCTAGGTCGCCATACCTGTGACCCGCAACAGGAAGCTTAGTTCAGTTCAGTCACGTTTCTACATTAAAACGTTCACCTAAGATTTTGGTGCACCTGAATACACCTGAGGTCAGCAACGATCATTCGATGGGGAATACGCAACTGAACAGATACACTGCTGAACAAAAGTAACCTGAACCTCAACACTGAGCGCACAAAGTCGAATTCCCTGGACTGGACCCAACCCTCAGGTTTTACAGCCTTTTCTACTGGAAATCAGATTGGGCCAACAAAGTACGAGAACAAACAAGGCACGCAGTTATTATCACAACCCAAATTTAATGAGCTGCATCAAAGCATTAAGGTGATTTACTTTTCTAAATAGAGGTCACATGCTATTAAAAGCTGAATGTTCATGGCAAAAAAACATATATCCAAGCAAATTGGGATTGGGATGGCAGGTATGCCATCCCGCCAAGTTACGCCTTGGCGGGGGCATGCCCCATACCTATACAGCACCGAGAGTTTGGCACTTTTCAGGGTTCCCCACAGAAATAACCACACCAGCCACAGACACTCAGCCCTTAAAAACATTAAATTCTGTACATTCTGACCCCATTTCAACAGACAGATTTCATAAACAACTTCACATGTCCACAGAATAAAGCCCCAAACTTAGGGGATTTTGCGTTTTCTCCTTTTCTTCTTCTTCTTCTTCTTCTTCTTCTCTCATTCTTTCTTCTCATTCTTATTTTTCCTGCCGCCTATCCTACTAATAACATGTCTCCCCATTGGACATTTTACCGACACCCGCCAAATCTTCACCTACACGACCCAATGAAAAACTCGCATACACACGCAAAATACCCATGCCTTCTTACTCTGAAACATTTTCAGTACAAACAGCTAGTCCGCCTTTGGTCTAGTGGGTAAGGTTACAGTCTTGGGAATACAGGGTCGTAGGTTCGAGCCCAGCGAGGGCTATGTTTCTTTGACCTGCTTTTACCCTCACTAATAATTGTCTACTACTTCTCAATTATTGCTTTTGCACCATATCTACCAGCCGTTCCCCGAACGTGTACACTGTATTATGACGTACCGTCTGCACGTTCAATTGTTAACCGGCTGAAATATTGCAAAGCCGTATGGATTCAACGGGAGCTCTTCTGTGCTTACTCGCCTGTGTTCTTCTTTAAAACCACGGACAGGTTTGCTAATGATATTTCACGCATTGCATAGCTATGTCATGGTGCTGCCCTAACAAAGTGACAGACCGGTAAACGTCTGGTTGAAGGATCGAATCCCGCCTCGCCATCAGGCAGATAATTTCCTCTTTTACACTAACGTTCTCTTACGCTTATATTTGCTTTACCAAAACTCACTCATGGCCACCCATATGCATTTCATGACGGACAGGTTTGCTAATGATATTTTTCACGCATTTCATAGCTATGTCATGGTGCTGCCCTAACAAAGTGACAGACTGGTAAACGTCTGGTTTAAGGATCGAATCCCGCATCGCGCTCAGGCAGATAATTTCCTCTTTTAAACTAACGTTCTCTTACGCTTATATTTGCTTTACCAAAACTCACTCATGGCCACCCATATGCATTTCATGACGGCAAATGTATTCCTTTTATTAAAAAGTTACACCAGTTCACCACTGTGCCATTTCTACTAACTACATTTCTTCACTTGGCTACCGTACAAAACCTTCTTATCAGCAAACGCCACGTTTCTACATTCATGTTACCTCGCCGGTTCTCTATCTAGCCACATACAAACAATGACTGCGTATGTACGTTCACCAACTCCCCATTAAAACATTACATTTAAAATCATGATTCACTCATAATTATAACTACTAGTACTGAACATGAAAAAAACACTGCAGTGCAATAAATTTCACATGTTACTTAACCCTCCACTTTAACGACTAACGCTTTATAGCGACTGTTATATATATACCGTTCGATAAGGAATATAAGCTCGCTCATGGTTACTCCCATTTACTTCGCACTATACCCCGTGATCATGTCAACCTTCACCTACATGCCCATTCTGCTAAAAACATATTGTTTTCAACTACGCTATTTCATAATTTCATCCTAATTTCTCTCACACTGTTGTTATTTTCTCATAAGCAAAGCCTGCTGGGACATACGCGTCTGCTCCTATTCTCCACTATCATGTTTTCCGGTTCTAGTTTAGCAAAACAGCGAAGAGGATTCCTACCTGCAGATAAGCCTATCAAAATGCCTTATAAACCTTACAAACACTGAAAGTGCATCTCCACGAAATAACAGACAAAACGGAGCACGACAGAAGGCTACACAAGTTGCGACCTAGGGAGTTATAATTCTACGGGCTTGCTGATTCTTTTGTCAGTCAAGGCTCGTTGGATGGACGTCAAATCCGTGAGTACATACACTGGCCATATTCCATCTGCGTTTCTCATGCGTTTACACTTATACGCCACCGCACCCTTTGTCACAGCCACTGTTTTAAATATATAGCAAACCGAAACTGCTGAACGGTACACACGCTCATCAGACTGTATACAAATTCACACAACGATAGCCATAATCCACAAACCGTTTCTTACAGGGTCACTTCGCATTTCTCACTCTCATAATAAAACGCTTTGCAAAAAGAAATGATATCTCATAAAAAACACGTTTTCAACGTACAAAAATGCCAAGTTACTCAAAAGTATTGATATCAAAATGACGCCAAGTTACGGTACTACAAACAATATAGGCTATCTTGCCTCACCGAAATGACAAGATGTATTTCAAAGCAATGCTACCCAATATTTCCTCAATTCTTTCAAGTCACTTGGCCCTGTGTTTTGTAATCTTACCATTTTACAATGTCATGCAAACTTTGTGTCAGATCAAAGAGTCAAATATTTCGAATTGCCTCATGGAACACATTAAAATTAATGTACAAAACTGCTGCTGAGTAACTACAGGAAGCATATTTCTCCAGAAAACATGTTTATATTTGCTTCTGAACTGAATTTGAGTACATGTGCAAGTTATTGTATATTTGCTACGTACAATAAATACTGCATGTAAAATGCATATTGTACATACATACATAGAGAACTTCTTTATCCCCATGGGGACATTTCCCTCGCAGCATGTTACATTCACATTTACGAACACACACTTATACCAAGAAACATACTATCATTCACGCAACAGAAAGGCTGGGCAGCGAAATACATACATACCAATGCAAATTGGACATATACACACCTATTCAATCAATCTTGACTGTGAGAGAGCCATCCACACATATGTTTGGCCTGTCCATGTAGTGCATGCTTATACACACAGGGCCAAGTGACTTGAAAGAATTGAGGAAATATTGGGTAGCATTGCTTTGAAATACATCTTGTCATTTCGGTGAGGCAAGATAGCCTATATTGTTTGTAGTACCGTAACTTGGCGTCATTTTGATATCAATACTTTTGAGTAACTTGGCATTTTTGTACGTTGAAAACGTGTTTTTTATGAGATTAGATTTTATGCCAGACGGAATAATACAGAAGCCTTTTCCTGCCTGTAGTTTGTTTCCGTGTAAAACTAGCATCTCTTTTTTTAAGAAATCATTTCTGCCTGTCAACAGGTCTGTGTCAGAACATTTAATCACCTGCTCTATCAGCAGTACATTTTAATTTGGGAATTTGCATAGAAAGTGCTCCACCACCCATGTTCAATGTTCAGCAACCATTAATTTAATATTCGTATTTTAATATATGCGAAAAGATAGGCTTTAATGGCATCTCATTAAGCTGTACAGGTAATGAACGAGGAGCTGTTTGAGTGTAGGAGCACGCCACTGAAAGAGGAAACGATTTAATTGGACAATAACGATTGTCAGTAAATTAAGGGCAACCCAATTCCCCTTCAAATATTTAAATCAAAGTAATTCAAGAGAAACCAAATTTCCTTTCAAATATTTAAATCAAAGTAATTCAAGAGCAACCCAATTTGCTTTCAAATATTTAAATCATAGTAATTCAAGGGCAACCCAATTTCCCTCCAAATATTTAAATCATAGTAATTCAAGGGCAACCCAATTTCCCTCCAAATATTTTAATAATATTAATTCAAGGGCAACTGAATTTCCCTCCAAATATTGAAATCGTAGTCATTCAAGGGCAACCCAATTTCCCTTTAAACGTTTAAATCATCGTACACACTTTGGAACTATCGGGTTGATTTGATGGACACTCCACGTCGTTCTCGATTACTCGAATTTGACATCATCAAAACGCGATTCCATTTGAGCGGCGTCTATTAGACCTCCATAAAGCTGTGCCGCATAGACGCGTGGGCAGAATTAAAAGCCATTACAGGAAACCTGTGAATACCACACTCCCAAAAATGAGCAATAAACTCCCAGTCAGGGAGGCCACCCGAGGCAGAACTATAGCACATCCCTAAATCATTTAAAATGAAGGAGAATGGATTCCTGCTCCGAGCTAACTTTAGTGCTCTCGCTCAACTCCAGCCCGGCAACATGAATCAGTGCCCTCTGGAAATATGGCACCAGCCTATCAACCGGCCCTGATTTTATTTTTTTTTTTTTACCCCCATCAACTTGTTTATACGATCAAACAAATAACAGATGTCCCCGGTGAGCATGGGAGAAGGCAATAAGACAAACTGGATATTGGCTCTCCAGTCTCTGGACTACAGACCAACGACAGGCTGGGGCAAGAAAGAAAGAAAGAAAAAAAAAAGAAGGAAAAAAAAAAGCCAATAACTTGTGATTATGTGAACCAGAACATTTGTGTCGTTCTCAGGTGTCTCGACGCCCGCCCTGATGAAATTTTAATGAAGTTGGGTCTGTTCCCGGAAGACTGCACCTGGCGAGCTCCAATCAAATCCAATATTTTTTTTCATATACAAATTATGAAAAAATAAAAACGCAATCGGTTTATTTTTTAAACCCTCATATTCCGAAAACGCATCCTTAGCATATAGATGTCGCGGGTAAGTGCATTTTAGTGGAAAGTGTTAAAATAAATAGCTTTTCTTTATTTGTGGTGCTGCGACTCAATTTTCCAGCCGTGCTGTAATGAAAATGCATGGCACATTGGCTCCCTTTGCTTGTGAGATTGGGCTAACCTTAAAATGAAATCCAACTATATAACCTACCAACAGTGAATCTACCTCAGCTATTAGATATCACTGGTTTACTGGAACAGGTTTTTAATTTTTAAAAAGTACATGCTGGTTTCGGTTCTAGCTTACCTGTTCAGTAATTCAGTGCGTTTGCTTAAAATGTGTCCCTTCCATAATGTTTTCCTTTAACTCATTTAAACAAGTTTGTTTAACAAGTTCCAAGTTTGCCTTGTGGCCGTTTTCTTCCTCTTTGACTTCATCATTTGTCACAAATGACCTAGTTTCAGTGACTGGATGTTCACATTTTCAGTACTTAGGATCTCACTGATTCCACCTGTCAGTCTATAGTATAATAAATCTCATAAAAAACACGTTTTCAACGTACAAAAATGCCAAGTTACTCAAAAGTATTGATATCAAAATGACGCCAAGTTACGGTACTACAAACAATATAGGCTATCTTGCCTCACCGAAATGACAAGATGTATTTCAAAGCAATGCTACCCAATATTTCCTCAATTCTTTCAAGTCACTTGGCCCTGTGTGTATAAGCATGCACTACATGGACAGGCCAAACATATGTGTGGATGGCTCTCTCACAGTCAAGATTGATTGAATAGGTGTGTATATGTCCAATTTGCATTGGTATGTATGTATTTCGCTGCCCAGCCTTTCTGTTGCGTGAATGATAGTATGTTTCTTGGTATAAGTGTGTGTTCGTAAATGTGAATGTAACATGCTGCGAGGGAAATGTCCCCATGGGGATAAAGAAGTTCTCTATGTATGTATGTACAATATGCATTTTACATGCAGTATTTATTGTACGTAGCAAATATACAATAACTTGCACATGTACTCAAATTCAGTTCAGAAGCAAATATAAACATGTTTTCTGGAGAAATATGCTTCCTGTAGTTACTCAGCAGCAGTTTTGTACATTAATTTTAATGTGTTCCATGAGGCAATTCGAAATATTTGACTCTTTGATCTGACACAAAGTTTGCATGACATTGTAAAATGGTAAGATTACAAAACACAGGGCCAAGTGACTTGAAAGAATTGAGGAAATATTGGGTAGCATTGCTTTGAAATACATCTTGTCATTTCGGTGAGGCAAGATAGCCTATATTGTTTGTAGTACCGTAACTTGGCGTCATTTTGATATCAATACTTTTGAGTAACTTGGCATTTTTGTACGTTGAAAACGTGTTTTTTTATGAGATATCATTTCTTTTTGCAAAGCGTTTTTATTATGAGAGTGAGAAATGCGAAGTGACCCTGTAAGAAACGGTTGTGGATTATGGCTATCGTTGTG
This sequence comes from Anguilla japonica, assembly GCA_025169545.1. NCBI lineage: Eukaryota > Metazoa > Chordata > Actinopteri > Anguilliformes > Anguillidae > Anguilla > Anguilla japonica. The sequence goes on from CM045899.1 coordinate 5,237,698, forward strand.
TGAATTTGTATACAGTCTGATGAGCGTGTACCGTTCAGCAGTTTCGGTTTGCTATATATTTAAAACAGTGGCTGTGACAAAGGGTGCGGTGGCGTATAAGTGTAAACGCATGAGAAACGCAGATGGAATATGGCCAGTGTATGTACTCACGGATTTGACGTCCATCCAACGAGCCTTGACTGACAAAAGAATCAGCAAGCCCGTAGAATTATAACTCCCTAGGTCGCAACTTGTGTAGCCTTCTGTCGTGCTCCGTTTTGTCTGTTATTTCGTGGAGATGCACTTTCAGTGTTTGTAAGGTTTATAAGGCATTTTGATAGGCTTATCTGCAGGTAGGAATCCTCTTCGCTGTTTTGCTAAACTAGAACCGGAAAACATGATAGTGGAGAATAGGAGCAGACGCGTATGTCCCAGCAGGCTTTGCTTATGAGAAAATAACAACAGTGTGAGAGAAATTAGGATGAAATTATGAAATAGCGTAGTTGAAACAATATGTTTTTAGCAGAATGGGCATGTAGGTGAAGGTTGACATGATCACGGGGTATAGTGCGAAGTAAATGGAGTAACCATGAGCGAGCTTATATTCCTTATCGAACGGTATATATAACAGTCGCTATAAAGCGTTAGTCGTTAAAGTGGAGGGTTAAGTAACATGTGAAATTTATTGCACTGCAGTGTTTTTTTCATGTTCAGTACTAGTAGTTATAATTATGAGTGAATCATGATTTTAAATGTAATGTTTTAATGGGGAGTTGGTGAACGTACATACGCAGTCATTGTTTGTATGTGGCTAGATAGAGAACCGGCGAGGTAACATGAATGTAGAAACGTGGCGTTTGCTGATAAGAAGGTTTTGTACGGTAGCCAAGTGAAGAAATGTAGTTAGTAGAAATGGCACAGTGGTGAACTGGTGTAACTTTTTAATAAAAGGAATACATTTGCCGTCATGAAATGCATATGGGTGGCCATGAGTGAGTTTTGGTAAAGCAAATATAAGCGTAAGAGAACGTTAGTTTAAAAGAGGAAATTATCTGCCTGAGCGCGATGCGGGATTCGATCCTTAAACCAGACGTTTACCAGTCTGTCACTTTGTTAGGGCAGCACCATGACATAGCTATGAAATGCGTGAAATATCATTAGCAAACCTGTCCGTCATGAAATGCATATGGGTGGCCATGAGTGAGTTTTGGTAAAGCAAATATAAGCGTAAGAGAACGTTAGTGTAAAAGAGGAAATTATCTGCCTGATGGCGAGGCGGGATTCGATCCTTCAACCAGACGTTTACCGGTCTGTCACTTTGTTAGGGCAGCACCATGACATAGCTATGCAATGCGTGAAATATCATTAGCAACCTGTCCGTGGTTTTAAAGAAGAACACAGGCGAGTAAGCACAGAAGAGCTCCCGTTGAATCCATACGGCTTTGCAATATTTCAGCCGGTTAACAATTGAACGTGCAGACGGTACGTCATAATACAGTGTACACGTTCGGGGAACGGCTGGTAGATATGGTGCAAAAGCAATAATTGAGAAGTAGTAGACAATTATTAGTGAGGGTAAAAGCAGGTCAAAGAAACATAGCCCTCGCTGGGCTCGAACCTACGACCCTGTATTCCCAAGACTGTAACCTTACCCACTAGACCAAAGGCGGACTAGCTGTTTGTACTGAAAATGTTTCAGAGTAAGAAGGCATGGGTATTTTGCGTGTGTATGCGAGTTTTTCATTGGGTCGTGTAGGTGAAGATTTGGCGGGTGTCGGTAAAATGTCCAATGGGGAGACATGTTATTAGTAGGATAGGCGGCAGGAAAAATAAGAATGAGAAGAAGAATGAGAAGAAGAAGAAGAAGAAGAAGAAGAAGAAGAAGAAGGAGAAAACGCAAAATCCCCTAAGTTTGGGGCTTTATTCTGTGGACATGTGAAGTTGTTTATGAAATCTGTCTGTTGAAATGGGGTCAGAATGTACAGAATTTAATGTTTTTAAGGGCTGAGTGTCTGTGGCTGGTGTGGTTATTTCTGTGGGGAACCCTGAAAAGTGCCAAACTCTCGGTGCTGTATAGGTATGGGGCATGCCCCCGCCAAGGCGTAACTTGGCGGGATGGCATACCTGCCATCCCAATATTTAATTATTACATCCTAATTATTGTTTGGAATGAAACCCAGCATACATACTGTAGGCCCCAGGATCAAGCCTGGAAACACTGGTACTGAAGACCGTAACCCACCTGGCTACTATGACTATGACATCATAGTACACAATCACAAAGTTTGTAAGACCTGTAGCGAGGTTCACGGTAATATACAGTGTCGATATGTTAGTACACAACAGTCTGTGGCAATAAGAAACTTCATTTGTCAAAACATTTGATGCCTCAGTGGTAGGAAATGGTAGACAACATTAAAAATGTTAAAACCAAATTGGCTCAATTACCTTTTTTTTTGGTCACGCACCACAAATTAATTTCATATGACTGTCATAATGTAAACGTGATTTAATTTAAAGCATGAGTGAACGCAAGCTGCACGCTACCTGCTTTGCTAACGGGCGCAGATCTGCAGAAGCCTGCGTCTGTATAAGCCTTCTAATGGCTCTGCAGTAATCCATCCATACTTTCTGATTCAGGATATTACCATTGTACTATCAGACTGCACGAACACAGCTGGAGTGCCGCTGTAAGCAAAACGATCTGATGAGCCCGGCGTGACGAGAACCGCATTTATCTGTGAGAATAAACGGCGACTGGATCAGAGCCAGCGTGTATTTACGACGGCAGAGGGGAGGCTGTGCAGGACTCACGCGTTCTTTCAGACAGCCTAATAAATCGCTCGGGGCTGCATGCGGTCTCCATGATCCGTGCGAATAAGCTGAGGAAATCACCCCGGTCTATCTCCCACTGCATCGCCTCCGTGTTTCCTCCTTTAAATGCCTGGCCTGGTAGCCTTGATGCGCTCGCGCTAAGAAAAACTGTAATACGTGGCTGTAATCTTGCTTTTGACATTCCGTGTTTGTGATATTTACAGTGTAACATTTTTGCTGTGAATGGTGATAAGTTGTAAGTGATAAGTCTTGGGGTCACAATTCCTGTCATAAAATGATGGATTCATGAGAGAAAATAGTTCCAAACTAAAAACTTTAGATTAATGAAAGCAAATGTAAACTTTTGATGTTCAAATTCCTTATATATATGGAACATAACACTGCAGAGATAAAAAAAAAAAAAAACATTTCTGCAGTCATTGTAAATTCCCTCACATTAATGAAGCTGCATGTTCATTTACAAGATTTGAAGTTTGTAAAAATGACATTTGGGGAAGTACTAAATTGTGAAAACTTGCAGGACTAAGGGCAAGTACAGAACTGCATGTAGGGTGTTTTGTTCACCCTTTAATTTCAGTGTGTTCAATGTGTTTTCATTTCATTCATTTATTTAGTTGTTTAATGGGCTATTTGCCACTATCTTTAAAAGACCATCACCAGGTCTTCTCTGTATACGGCCAAGAAGCAGATTTACAGAGTCCAGTGTTTTCAGCGAGTCAGCGTGTGCGGTTTAATTAATCCGAGCCGAGAGATGAATGAACAAATCGACGCGGGACTGCCGTGCGTCAGGACCCCGTGAGCTTCAGACGAAGGAATCCGGACTACGAGACGAAGACCTCGAGCTGAGGAGACCGTCTCGGCTTGGCCGTCGCAGGGAACAGAACTCAGAGCAGCCGGCCTTTCATGAATATATGAATATCAAAAAAAAACATTGGGCGAAAGAAATGCAGACCTACTTCTTTGTTCATATTTTGGAAGGCTAAGTTAGAAGAAATGCAGCGTGTGCAGCAGACTCAGGAGCAAAATTTCAAAAACCACGAAGGCGCAGACTTGCGCAAGCTAACCGGGCTCTATTTCTGTTGTAATTCAGCACTTGCCAAACCATTTCCAAGCATAGCAAATGACTTGGTTCATCTTCAAAGAGTGCTCCTTTTTTAATTAACTTCCTCCTCGTTTAGTCTTGGCAATCATTGCCTCTCTGGAGACTGATTTGCTGCCCGCACTTGCTTAATAGCGTGGCGGATGAGGTGACATTTTGCCTGGAATTCTGGGTTTCATAGTAACAGCTTTCACACAGAGCTACGGTGGAACAAGTAGCAGGAAAATGGCGGCCATTTTTCAAAACTAAAGTTCACTGAGCCATAAGCTGATTAATAGTTGGACTGTAGATAATACTAACAAACACCTCAGGTATCATAACATGTAATACCGTCCTAGCCCAGCACTAAGACACCTGATTATATTTAACAAGGTATTGACTGATGATCGTGATTGGTTAGTTAGTTGAAAAATCCGCCACCACATTGGCCTTTTTTTAGATAAGATTGGAAAGCCCTGGTTTAGAGATTTGACTGAGAATCTCATCCCTTGATAAGCAGGATAATGATGATGATTTTTCAGTGTCTCCAGCTCTGAACCAACAAAGCTTTCCTAAATCTTTTTTTTTTTTTTGACAGGCGCTGGCTCTGCCTATGTGCCGATCACACATTACAAACAGATTCTATTGCCTTCCTTCCCCCCCCCCCCCCCACCCGTGCTCTCTCCATCGCTCTCTAACCCCGATTTGTGTCTTTTAAAACTGTAAAGTGGGTGGAGACAGGCCAAAAACCGTTGTTTCTGTACACTTAAAAGATCACAGCTATTTTTCAGGCTTAGATCAAATGCATATTTGGTAAAAATCTACCATAAAAATGTGTTACTGGTAAAATTTGAGAAATCTGACCCAGCAGATCTTCAGGAATTTTGAATAAAACATGTTGCTAACCAAAACTAGAGGGATTTATTAAAAAGAAACTTTGTTCTGAATATTTAGGAAAATATATCTGTATTTCAAAACAGTCTGTAACCAGATTTGTACTGGTATCTAAGGGGTTACAGTATTACAGCCAGGGGAACTGAGTGCATATGTGTACTGGTGTCTAAGGGGTTAAAGTATGAGCCAGGGTACTGAGCACATATGTGTACTGGTGTCTGAAGGGTTACAGTATTAGAGCCAGGGGAACTGAGTACATATGTGTACTGGTGTCTGAGGGGCTACAGTATTAGAGCCAGGGGAACTGAGTACATATGTGTACTGGTGTCTGACGGGTTACAGTATTAGAGCCAGGGGAACTGAGTACATATGTGTACTGGTGTCTGAGGGGTTACTGTATTAGAGCCAGGGGAACTGAGTACATGTGTGTACTGGTGTCTGATGGGTTACTGTATTAGAGCCAGGGGAACTGAGTGCATATGTGTACTGGTGTCTGACGGGTTACTGTATTAGAGCCAGGGGAACTGAGTACATATGTGTACTGGTGTCTGACGGGTTACAGCATTAGAGCCAGGGGAACTGAGTACATATGTGTACTGGTGTCTGAAGGGTTACAGTATTAGAGCCAGGGGAACTGAGTACATATGTGTACTGGTGTCTGAGGGGCTACAGTATTAGAGCCAGGGGAACTGAGTACATATGTGTACTGGTGTCTGAGGGGTTACAGCATTAGAGCCAGGGGAACTGAGTACATATGTGTACTGGTGTCTGAGGGGTTACTGTATTAGAGCCAGGGGAACTGAGTACATGTGTGTACTGGTGTCTGATGGGTTACTGTATTAGAGCCAGGGGAACTGAGTGCATATGTGTACTGGTGTCTGACGGGTTACTGTATTAGAGCCAGGGGAACTGAGTACATATGTGTACTGGTGTCTGAGGGTTACAGCATTAGAGCCAGGGGAACTGAGTACATATGTGTACTGGTGTCTGAGGGGTTACTGTATTAGGGCCAGGGGAACTGAGTACATATGTGTACTGGTGTCTGACGGGTTACAGCATTAGAGCCAGGGGAACTGAGTACATATGTGTACTGGTGTCTGACGGGTTACTGTATTAGGGCCAGGGGAGCTGAGTACATATGTGTACTGGTGTCTGAGGGGTTACTGTATAAGAGCCAGGGGAACTGAGTACATATGTGTACTGGTGTCTGAGGGGTTACTGTATAAGAGCCAGGGGAACTGAGTACATATGTGTACTGGTGTCTGAGGGGTTACTGTATAAGAGCCAGGGGAACTGAGTACATATGTGTACTGGTGTCTGAGGGGTTACTGTATAAGAGCCAGGGGAACTGAGTACATATGTGTACTGGTGTCTGATGGGTTACTGTATTAGAGCCAGGGGAACTGAGTGCATATGTGTACTGGTGTCTGACGGGTTACTGTATTAGAGCCAGGGGAACTGAGTACATATGTGTACTGGTGTCTGACGGGTTACAGCATTAGAGCCAGGGGAACTGAGTACATATGTGTACTGGTGTCTGAGGGGTTACTGTATAAGAGCCAGGGGAACTGAGTACATATGTGTACTGGTGTCTGAGGGGTTACTGTATTAGGGCCAGGGGAACTGAGTACATATGTGTACTGGTGTCTGACGGGTTACAGCATTAGAGCCAGGGGAACTGAGTACATATGTGTACTGGTGTCTGACGGGTTACTGTATTAGGGCCAGGGGAGCTGAGTACATATGTGTACTGGTGTCTGAGGGGTTACTGTATAAGAGCCAGGGGAACTGAGTACATATGTGTACTGGTGTCTGAGGGGTTACTGTATTAGAGCCAGGGGAACTGAGTACATATGTGTACTGGTGTCTGAGGGTTACAGTATTAGAGCCAGGGGAACTGAGTACATATGTGTACTGGTGTCTGAGGGGTTACTGTATTAGAGCCAGGGGAACTGAGTACATATGTGTACTGGTGTCTGAGGGGTTACAGTATTACAGCCAGGGGAACTGAGTGCATGTGTGTACTGGTGTCTAACGGGTTACTGTATTAGAGCCAGGGGAACTGAGTACATATGTGTACTGGTGTCTAACGGGTTACTGTATTAGAGCCAGGGGAACTGAGTGCATATGTGTACTGGTGTCTAAGGGGTTAAAGTATGAGCCAGGGTACTGAGCACATATGTGTACTGGTGTCTGAAGGGTTACAGTATTAGAGCCAGGGGAACTGAGTACATATGTGTACTGGTGTCTGAGGGGCTACAGTATTAGAGCCAGGGGAACTGAGTACATTTGTGTACTGGTGTCTGACGGGTTACTGTATTAGAGCCAGGGGAACTGAGTACATATGTGTACTGGTGTCTGAGGGGTTACAGTATTAGAGCCAGGGGAACTGAGTACATATGTGTACTGGTGTCTGACGGGTTACAGTTAGAGCCAGGGGAACTGAGTACATATGTGTACTGGTGTCTGAGGGGTTACTGTATTAGAGCCAGGGGAACTGAGTACATGTGTGTACTGGTGTCTGAGGGGTTACTGTATTAGAGCCAGGGGAACTGAGTGCATATGTGTACTGGTGTCTGAGGGGTTACAGCATTAGAGCCAGGGGAACTGAGTGCATATGTGTACTGGTGTCTAACGGGTTACTGTATTAGAGCCAGGGGAACTGAGTACATATGTGTACTGGTGTCTAAGGGGCTACAGTATTAGAGCCAGGGTACTGAGTGCATATGTGTACTGGTGTCTGAGGGTTACTGTATTAGGGCCAGGTGGCTCCCTACCTGTCTCGCCCCAGACGGGCAGGTACTCGTCCTGCTGGATGTCCAGCATGATCTCCAGCCCGTTCCCCGTGCCCCCCTTCACCGTGGTGCGGAGCGTCTTCCCCTCCTCCGCCGCGTTGAACATGTAGCACTTCCCGTACCTGGTGAAGACCTGAAACAGAGAGAGAGAGAGAGAGAGAGAGAGAGAGGGGCGGGTTACTTCGGTTAGCCACACCCAGTTTTAGAAGCACTCCGCGGTTCGGCCAGTTTTTTCGGACCCGTCGGCGCGTTCCCGTCCGGGGCTGTCGGCCGCATTCGCGGACGCGCATTGATATGCGGCTGCCCTTCGCGCCGTGCTCCGAGGGCGTGGCCCGCGTGCGCTGACATTCAGCGAAGCGCGCGAGACCGGCAGCGCCGCTCCCGGAGCGGACGGGCGGCCATGTTGCGCTCGCGACGCGAGTTCGGAACGAGGGGACGGGAGAGGAGGGTAAACACAGTGGCGTTACGGAAAAATACGACTCCTCTCTGATTACACACGTTAATTTCATACGTGTGCATTATGTAGTCTATTCATTTTGGATTAGGGACTGAACAAACTGCCGCCCGGAGGCCGTTCTTCAGGCACGAGCGGCCATATTTGACGCATTTTGCATTCATTCACTGACTTGAACAGGACGGCAGAACGCGGAGACCTGTTTGGTGGACACGCGCTTTTGGACGTTTTCCGTTAAAGCCGCAGTGTGACATTCCAAGGTGCTCCAAGGCTGTGGGAATCAGTGCAGACGGTGGCGGCGAATAGCGGCCTCAGACGCTACCGCAGCGGCTGCTTCGATTGGGTTAGACGTTTCGTGCTTTTCGTTAATTTGCCAGGAGCTTGCTTTTGCGGGTGGCTCTGAAAAAGGCATTCGATTTAGCCGCCCCACCCATTCCTGTTCTGTTAAATACTGACCGAGTGAACATAAAGTATCCTACCACAGATTCTGCTGAAGCAGAAATCCTATATAATTCTTTCTGACCTTTACCAGCTTTGGAGGGCTTATTTTCTGTAATGCCAGATTGGCCTCTTCAGGAAGACTGAGTCATATCAACTGCGACCACTTCCCAAATGATTACTTCCATCCCCGGATTTGAGTGCCATTTCAATCAGAGAGGAAAATCACAGTGAAAAATGGTGGCCAGGGAAAGTCTGATTCTGCTGAAGCTTCACAACCTCATGGACCCAAAGGTCAAGAAAGAAAAAAGTAAGAGTACCCTTCAAAATGCTGATATCAGTTGTACTAAAAAATAAATAAATAAAAAAAATAAAAAAAAACAATAGGGTCTCTCAAGCATTTCCTCATACAATTCAACAATCAATATGGGGCCTCACAGCAAGAAGGTCCTGGGCCTTTCTGTGTGGAGTTTGCATGTTCTCCCCGTGTCCACAGGGGTTTCCTCCGGGTACTCCGGTTTCCTCCCACAGTCCAAAGACATGCAGGTAGGTTAAGTGGAGACTCTAAAATTTCCCACAGGTATGACTGTGTGTATGAGTGAATGGTGAGTTTAGGATGTGTGCGCCCTGCGATAGACTGGCGGCCTGTCCAGGGTGTATTCCTGCTTCATGCCAATGTATGCTGGGATAGGCCCAGCACCACCCCCAGGACCTTGCCCATGATAGTCGGGTATAGACAATGGATGGATGGATGAACGTATCAAAATAAAGGGGTGTGAATATAATTATAATTATAATTTGGATGGATGGATGGAATTCAATAATCAAAAGAACTGGATGGATGTGTGGCTCAACCTCAATTAAGCTGGTGATTTGTCAAATGTAAATCCGATGTCTCACATTATCGACACAACTGTGGTCTGCTAATAGGCCAATGTCACAGGTGCAGTAAATCTAATGTTCTGTGACAAAATTTACGATTCAAGTATTGCGTACTCTAAAACCATTCTGCACTCAAAGAGAATTCACAATCATTCATCACGTGCTCCCTACCCCTGGAACCCATGCTGCCATCTGAGGTTCTGTGACTGCATGTTTTACGCTCTTGAATCCTGGATTTTAAAAAAATTACAAATAACCAAATAAAGGTCACTGGCGTATAACTGCAGGATAAAAGGCTAGTTTTCGATGGTCAAAACAAAGAGCATCCAAATTTAGGGCTTCGCTTCAAAGTCTAAATTGTTTTTGGAGGTTCGCACAGCTCATGCAGAGCGAAGCTGCTGCTGTGGACGTGAATCTGCCTCTCCCTGCTCTCAGAATTACAGCGGAAGAGCGGCCTTCATTCATACAGGATGAACACCGCGTAGGGCAAGACGACTGGCTCCCGGCTTTGTTTAAAATGTCGGAATTTTGGCGATAACAACCACCGCTGTTCAGTTCCTGTTGCAACATACAGACGTAGGCTATGATACGTGTATTTTTATTTTTTGAATAATCAATGCGCATCTTTTTGCTTTGCGTGTGAATGCATCAACATTTGGCTTCATCGTGCCTTTTCAGCAGTGGAGTGGCATCTGTGGATGCGCACGAGACTTCATTTACAGATACCGCCAGCTGTAGGACGTTTAGCGGAAATAAAATGCGCGCTGATTGTGGCGAAATGTTCTCGCTAGTTCGCCACTTGAGGAGCCACTCGGCTCCCATTTGCGATAAAGCTCTTCCGCCGACTCTCCGCAGAGAATGATTGTGTACTCCCGACCCGGGTGGCCGAGAAGCATTCAGCGCCGTTTCCTCCCAAATTTTACTTCAGCTGCAGGCCGGGTACTTAACTTTCTGCAGAATTTAACCGCAGCAGCTGTGGTTTGGCACCAGGGGGCGACGGACACGTTAACATGTTCTTAATTCATACGGAATGGATTATCGTTCAAAATTTATACCAATTATAGGCTCAACAAAGCGGTACGTGCAGAAGCAGCCACATGCCTGGCTGACCTTAACAGCACATCACAGCGATTAATGAACTCCCATCTGCACACGCGATGTATTCTCGCTCTAAATGAAAGGCTCTAGCAACTAATAGTCAGAGCAAACACCCACAAAATTGGTTAATTGACTTTACTCTAAATGCCAGTCTCTATCACACTTTGGACCAAATAATTGCCGCAGAATCCTGGAAATTATTTTTGTAAGTACACAAAACATGCCATTACAGGCTTTTTGGGCTCAAAGGCGCTTGCAAATATTTAGAAATGCAGTTCCTTCGATGAACTTAAGTCCAGAAATATGCAAATTGAAAAATCAGTTTATTTGCCACACAGGCTGATGAGAATACAAACTTGATACTGAATAGGAGCATGAAAATAAGATGCATCTTCAAACAAGTAAGATAATATAATGTCGCAAATGGAGGCTGAGAAATATTCCCAAGATAATGACTTTTATGTATCAACATTGGACAGAAACTTTACAATTTTACCATGTGGTATGGAATGTCGCTATCATATACAGTGCACGGATGTTTTTGCCTTTTTTAGGCATGGCTAAAAAAATTTTTTTAAAGGACATTACATTGAATTTTATGGTGCTGAGAGTCATTTGTCTATTTGTGCCTCTTAACATAATTTGTTGCTTTTACTCCTCTGTGAAATTAATTTTGCTTTTCCCTTTCGGTTCTGCCCAGCTTCTGATAATGAAAGCTCTGCATACGAAATCAAGTTAAGGGGATGTAAAAAAAAAAAAAGAGGAATGCACAGACTTAATCACAGTTTAAGTGATTAAATGCACACCCTCTGGTAATAAGCAGGGAGAGAGAGGTGCTTTCCAAAGTCGGCATGGCTATTCACCTGCTAATGGAAAGCACAAAGCGCACAAACAAATCTGCATCGGCGAGTCATTCCGGAGCTACCTGTCTTCAGCGATCTCGTCTTTATCATCTCGTTGGTGCGCTTATCTTTTTCAGAGGTCTCCCGTTTCATTTAAGGAGGAGACGAGCAAACGCGACGTGTTGTTTACTTACCCCCCCCCCCTGTAAGAATGCTGTGATTGCTCTCTGCAAGCAATATATTTCCCATTCATTATGACAGAAACCAAGTGAGCTTCCAGGGAGAGTGAATATGCCGGAAAATAACAAAGATACGAATATCAAACTACATAATATAAGCCATTTATTCTACAGGCCAGACAGTATCCAGCACTTTTCCAAACCCGGAGAGGACATTTATCGCCTTATTAAGCAGACTGGTGGTTGTGCATAGCGGAGCATAGGAAACCCACGCGAACACAGGGAGAACATGCAAACTCACAGAAAGGCCCAGGGCCTTCTTTCTGTGAGGCAACAGTGCTACCCGCTACCCCCCCTGTGCCGTCCTGTCACATTTGTATTATGTCAAAAAAAAATTTAAATAAATAAAAGCATAAACTGTTTTTCTGTCGGCTCTCAGGAGGATATACAGCCGGACATTTACTGACACGCCTTGCTCAAGGGTGCAAGTGGCAGTGCCCCCACCTGACAATCAAACCTGCAACCCCCCTGAGCTGCAAGTCCTGTCCCCCAACCACCGCCACCCAGATAATTATTAGAGTGAGGCAGAACGTGGTGTAGTCTGACGAGTAAGTCACGGCAGGGCTGTCCATTGAGAATACCCCCCACCCCCCGCTCCCCACCCCCCACCCCCCCCCTCAGAGGAAGTGAGGGTAAAGCTGTATCTATACTGCACATGCAGAAGCTGCCCAGGATCTTGCTAGCGGTGTTCAGCTACACCGTGTTCAGCTTGCTTCTCACCTCCGCACCTCTTGAGTGGGTTTTCCAGTGGGTTACGTTTGTGACACAGTTTTATATTGCTGCAGTTGTGCTTTGCTTCAATCATGGTCAAGCCACCATTTCTCGACAAATTCCTATGTGAGTGGGGATTTTGTCATTTCTGGTTTATTCAATTCATATTTTATCTCAAAATTACTACAAGATGCGAGGCTGCCATTTTGAAAAAGTTGAATAGTTTTGCTGATGCTCCAGGTCATTGTCTCTTTTGCTCCTCTCCATTTTCTCACATCCACAACGGTAGGTCAGCTATTTTCAGAGCAGCCTCTCTGCTTGTTCGCTCTCTCTCTCTCTCTCTCTCTCTCTCTCTCTCTCTCAGGTAGACCTATGAATTCATAATTTGCAGGTTAGGGACTACCGACACAGCTCATCGAGCGAACTTTCGAACTTTAAATCCCTTAAGCAGACGAGCTCATCACCGAAACACACGTTATCTGTTAGAAATTCACTTTCGCCTCACACACGGGAGCTTTCTCTGGTGATTCGCATTATTTGGGGGAAGGGATGCGGATGCATGTGTTTCATTTGCAGTTTGGTCCAAGCTGGCTGGGACGGTATCAGTTTACACAGGGCGTCCCCACGAGGCTCTTGTCATGTGCCCACAAATGGCACCACTGGGTCGGAACTCCGCATGAACACGTCTCGTGATTCGCTCATGCCGAACCTGAGCAGGTCCAAAAATCAGCGTGACATCAGTCTGGGCCCATAGTATCCAATTGGCATTTCCCTTCCTGTTGTAGAGTTGCATTTTCCCCCAATCTGAAGAGTAGCCGTTTGGACTAATTCTAATGTCATGCCGTGTCGTGTCGTGATTTAACTCGTTCTCCAGAAAAACCATCTCCGAAAGGCACACTGAAGGGCCTCCTCCAAAACATATACTCTAAACCTTCTTGTTTCCGGTAGAAACGGAGAAAGGATGGGCTCTGTGCTCTACACGAAGCCGTTTCTATTATGATTATTTTTTTACGAAAGTTCATTTTTTAAAATTTTCATCAGCGTTTGCCGAGCGGGCTTGGAGCTCCGTACCAGTCTGAAAGGTATTGTTGTAACTTCTTTATCCTGAACTGGCCGTCTGTTTACCTTTTGCTTACAGTATGTGTGTCGTGCGTCATCCCATTTCCAACGAGAAAGGCCCCGGAAGAGGAGGTTGCGCCTCCAAACATTTTTTTATTTCTCACAAAAGAAAGCATTAAAACCTAGCGGTGTGTCCAACCGCCAAGGCTAAATTTGGCCATTCAGCACATCCTGTTCCTCCTCAAAGAACAAAACTCCTTTAGAACTCAGCTGGATCTCGGGGTTTAATTGAAATGTTTTGTCAGGTTTAAAAAAAAATAAAAAAAATGTCATCATCATTTAGCCTAAGTCTTGAAAAAAACGGGAACAGCACGGACGTCTTCCTACACAACGCGGCGTCCTGCAGCGAAGGTGACCTCAGAAAATCTACAACGCGGTCCTCAGATGTCCATTAGGCCTTTTTTTTTTTAATCTTTCCAAAGCAGGAGATGCCAGATAGCATGAATGATCGGCGCATCTGAAAAGGGCTTCGCTTTGACAGGCGGCTGGTTGGACCGCAGCCCGGCCCCAGTCAGTTTGATTGGAGGTCTTTATGAGCAGGCCTAATGAGATGCCTGCAGTGTGCCGTGCTGACGCAGTAGATGCGGAGTTGCTGGATCCGTCGAACGTTTCGTTTGACTTTTTTGCGTAAATCTGCCCTTTGAAAATACGGCACCCGATTAAAGTTTTTCAGAGTAAACTGCTACTCGATCGCAGCACATCGCAGCGGGTTTTCTTTACAGTGTATATCACAGCCATTGGGGGGGAAAAAAACACATGATCTCAGAAAATAACCAATGCACAAAAAGGTAAGGCATACAGCTACATTTTCATTATATAAAGAGATCTTCTGAGTGAAACAAAGGCCTTACTTTAACAGCATTCATGAACAAGGGAGTATATAATCCAATTGGTCTGGGATTATAATGAACCAAGGTCTTGGATTCTAGAGAAATGAGGTCCACTCTACGCCTGCCCTAAACCTGCTGAGGAATACCTTTCCAGTGGCTTCTTAATCCCCAAGAGCTATGAGGACTGTGCACGGCATTCAGGAATCTCAACAGATCCCAGATAGACCGCTTGTGCATACACTTTTTATACGCATCATGCTTGCAAACCGCACAATGACTCGACCATCACAGGACCTGTGTTGTCCCGACAGCTCTGAAAGTTCTGGCCTATTTTCCCAAAAAAAATATGCTTATTGAGCTATTTCATCCATTCCACTGTTTTCAAGAAGCTGAGATTTTGATTACTTTTTAAAGGAGCTCAGGAATAATTAAAAAATGTAAATTTTCCCTTTAATTGGCCAATTGTTGTTTTTTTTGATGGTTTTGGGCCCCTCAGAAAATATCCATTACAAAGCGCTGCTTTACAGCCCATTAGCAAATGAGCTATACCATAAATAACAGATGATTTAGCAGGTTGTGAATATTTTATTTAAGGAAATGTGAGAGGTCTCGTCACTGAAGCAGATGAGAAGAGGTTTATGAAAAGTTCTGAGAGTTCTCGTTTCCATTCGATTCTAGCAACTGTTTTTAGCTGCCAGCTGGATACTGTAGGGAAAACGTACTAAATTATTTTATAATAAGTTACTGTCAAACAGCAGCCAAGCACGCCGAGTTAAAATCACAGGGAAGCAAGATGGCGGGGCTTTGTTGTTTGTGACTCCTGAGGCAAAGTTTTTTCGTCTTTGTTTGCGCTGAGGACTTGCTCTGCATCCAGCGGGCCCCCAGAGGACCTCTGTCTGGCATGCGGACAGGCACAGATTCAAGAAGATCGGAAAAAACGGCACACCTTCTTGTAAACGGGAGTTACCTAATTATTTCTATCATATCAAGTTGACAATCACGTGCACACAGTCACCAAAACTGTGACATAGACAAATACGTGGACGCACACACACGCACACACACACACACACACACACACACACACACACACACACACACACACACACACACCAAGAGGGGAAAAAAATTCTGCTTCACGTCCTGACATGCATTCATATAAACAGAATTAAAAATACATACATGTATGGTTTATATTCGCAGGATGTCAGGCATGTTTTAAACGTGTAAAACAAGCTCGGTATACAGCAGAGGAGGCAAAGATGTTTTATTTTTATGATGGGGGTGCCTCCAGAGATCATTGCCTACCAGAGGTGTCATTCGTGTGGCACTGTGGTTTGTCATAAGTTTTTTTTGAGCCACAAGACTCCTGCTACACTTGAGGTGCACATTATAAGGTGAGAATGGATTGCTGACACTAACAAGCTCATATTCCAGCAAAGGTAAAACAAGCTGAAAAACCAGTGGAATAAACTTGAGGACAGCACTGTTCTTAGGAGACATTTATTAAATCAAGGAGATATTTATTAAATCAAGGAGATATTTATTAAATCAAGGAGATATTCATTAATTCAAGGGGAAAGATAGAGAACGACGAGTTTCGGAGACGAGCTTCTTCGTCAGGGTGAAGAAACATCGCATCAAACAGGAGGAAATAACAAACGTTATCACTTCCTTCAGCTGTTTCTGTGTATCGTTAGAATACCGGGGATTTTGGGATTTGTATTCTTCATGGCATGCAAAGATATTCCTGGCATAATGTGGCTCGAGGGCGCACAATCTCTCAAAACATGAAAAGCTCATTTATGAAAAAATTAACATCTTGTTAAAATTCTGGGTCGGCATTTGTGGCTAGAACAAAAACCAGCAGACACAACTCCCAAGACCGAGTTTGAGAACCACTGATTTAAACCACCTGAAACGTAATAGGTGGTTTAAATCGCACTCCGCACACTTTTGTATTCCATACACGCACGTCATTTTGACAGGTTATGAAATTCTTATGTTTGCGCTGTAGGGCAGGGACCGAAAATATAAAACGTTAAAGCTTATCAACTGTCGAGCAATTTCCATACAGTAGGCGAGCGCACGTTTTCCCCTTACATGAAATTCACACAGGAATTCCACTGTGAGCATTATTTTTGAAAATAGATTTCCGTTGCGGCAAATTCAGCCAGCTTAGCGAAACACAACAAAGGGGGGGAGTAGAATTGGAAAATGAGGGTTTATGAAACGCTCGGAGCTGCGGGGGCCTGCGCGTTCCGTCTGCGCAGCAGTTTAAACGTGCTCCTCGCATGACGGCGAATAATTGAAAAGGCGAGAGGTCTGATCGTAGCCCACCTGGCGTGGAGTGGCCACGTGATAAGCAGGGGGGGGTGGTGCTGAACCCGAAAACTCCTTCGCTCCTCAGTCGTGGTTAAGGCTCGGACATGCGTTCCGCGGACAGCTGCGGACTCGTACAGGTCGCGCGGACGCGGTTCCATCCATGCTACAATTGAGGGTCCGCGTCGGTCTGGCGTTCCACGCACGCGCATTTCCCGATCCACACTCCACTCCAGTTGGTGGCGGTAATGCACCATAACGTTGTTTGACAACCGCCATAAAAATCAAGAAGAAGAAGAAGCATGGCATTAGGAAAAAAAATGGCGACCTCATGACAGCAAGAACAGCTCCTGTGTTTGTTGTTTTTGGCTGAACAACAAGATGGCAAAAATTCTGTCAAAGACGAATTTATAAAAATGTGGGTAACGGCGGATCTCCTCGGACAACCTCTCTTCCAAACAAGCATCCGTTTTGTTATCTGGAGCATGCGCAGTCGGCGCGCCTGCTATGCGTACGGTCCGCGCGGTCGCAAATTTTGGGCCGCGCGCGGACGTCCGCATAGGGGGTCCTAGGCGGACCCTCGCGGACACGGGCGAACGACGACATTTACATCACGCGGACCAAAGCGGACCCTCGGGGATGCGGAGAGTACAAACAGCGCTTTACAGCGACCGAAGTTTCGTTCGCGTTTTACTTTCGGGTAAACCGTTGCAAGACGGTGAAGCTCAGCTCTGTCCGTTTCGATGACACCGAGAGAACAGGAAACCCGAAATGAAGTCCCGGAGGGTTGCCGTGCCTTCCCGGCATACGTGCACACTCAAAGACATGCATGTTAGGCGCACTCCTGCAGTTGCCCTTGACTAAGGCGCTGGCCTCAGAACTGGAGTCGGTCCCCAGGCGCTGCACTGCGGCTGCCCACAACTCCTAAGTAACTAGGATGGGTCAAAATGCAGAGGACAAATTACCCCACGGGGTTCAATAAAGTATATCTTTATCTTTATCTTCGTTTTTTCGTGGCTGTGTAGCAACGCTATTTAAACCGGGGGAGAGGCGCAGCTGCCCTCCTTTTCGCTTTGAGATCAAGCTCGCGCGCCGCCGAAATCCTGCTGTCACTCTAACTGAACGCTCACGGACCTGCTAATGGAGAATGGGGGGGCGGGGGGCGGGGGGGGGGGGGGGGGGGGGGGGGTCACCGGGCGGAAAACAATGAGGCACTCTGGGAGCTGCAGAACGAGACAAGGAGGCACTCCGCGTCCGTCACAGCAAAAACCACAGAAGAAGAGAACCGCGCCGCGCAGCCCCGCGCGCTTAAAAGTCTCGCTCGAAGTCGAAGTCGCTTCGTCGCCCCCCCCGACTCCGCCGGATCGCGCCGCGAGCTCGAGCTGGAGCGCCGCGCGGCTCGCCGACGACTCCCGCTTTGGCGGCGCGCAAAACGCGTTTCGCGGCACGAAATAAACGCACGGAAAAGGCGGAATGGAAACGGAATGAACCGCGAAACAAAAGCAGTCGTGCGGGAAGGCGCTTTTAATAAAAGTGTTCTTTTGACCCCGCGAAGACGCGAATTCGGAGGCACTGATAATGAAACGGCAGATTATTCCATTAAACTGGGCCCCCTGTATTCAATAAAAAAAAGTGCTGGGTGAAAGAAATAGTGCTGCTCAATAGGAACTAAATAGCTTTTCAGTCCAAGGTCCGCATTCATAAAGCCACTCAAACTGGCAGTGCTGATCTAGGATCAGGTTTTTCCCCCGTCCGTGAAATGGCTTTATCTATTTTGGGCTAAAAGGGAAAACTGATCCTGGTTCAGCACTCCCACTTTGAGATGCTTTCTGAATACTACTACGTACTTAAAAACAAGACCAGGTCAAAACCTAGTACATGCGAAAACTCGGCCGACCAGTGGTGTGACTTCATCGCTCAGTCACAGACATTCGCGTTTGTAGGGCTGGCCCCGCTGTTGCGGTCCAGCCAAAAAAACAGCCGCAGTGATTTCTGTGTGTGTGTGTGTGTGTGTGTGTACGTACGTGCGTGTGCACGTGCGTACATGGGTTCGCATGTGTGCACGTCGCGCATTTTGTTAATTGCAGCATTCCGAAAGGTTGCCACGGCGCCACGCCGCGCGCGGCGACCAATGTCCTCGGAGCGGCGCGGCGGAACGGCAGCGGATCCGTTAAATCGGGCGTGACTCCTACACCCCCACGCGTGCCCCGAGGGCGTCGGTCTCAATCACGGGGCCCGGCCGCGGCTCATCAATCACCGCGCGGAGCCATTCGGGCTCATTACCTTCCCTCGCGCGGGCCCCGGTTTCCCGCCCGTCAGCTCTCTTCAAGAGCAACTGATGGAGCCGACCGCCGGATCTGAGAGCCCAATCCTAATCAGGGGAAAGATCGGACTGCCCGCCCCCAGCCCCTGGGTGGTTTTCGGGGGAATCGTCCGCCCCTCTGGAGATAATGATCGGCGGGTTCGGAAGGGGGCGGGAGGGGAGGGGAGGGGAGGGGAGGGGGCGTCTAGATGCGCGGTCTGGAATCAGCGTTTGCCCGACTCCGTTACCTTCGGGACATCGCCGGCCCCCGTCGCGTTTAAAAAACGCACTTCTCTGATTGGGAGAAGTCACGCCGTGCGCCTCCTCGAAAACCACTCTCCGCGTTCCATTTTTCATTCCGGGCCCCTGAGTGGAGGGAGTGGTGCCCGGTAGGAAGATTGACTCGATGTCACGATGCATTCGTCAGAAGAGGAAGGCTGACCCACCCCGCTGCTTCCTGCTTGGTGACCGACCGCACGTGTACAAGATGGCCGCCGGTCAACCCACCGTCCTGCGGCCGTCATCCTGGCCAGGCGTTCCCCTTGAAAAAGATTTATTTTTCTCGAGGGACTTTCGAGTTAAATATAGCCAAATTTAAAAAAAGAAAGAGAGAGAACGCGACCCGTGAACCACGCTTCCGTAAATATCCGCCGATCTCTCTCTTGCGTCTGTTTCCGCAGCGTGGCCCTGACCTCCAGGCCTGGCTTTTACCGAAATCAGATTAATCTGAGCTTTGAATAATTTATATCCCCTTGGGGGCCCTGCGGAATGAAATATGTCTCCTGCCCGCGGGTTCTCGTGGGACTGAGGTGGAGGCTCGGAGGCCGGAGCCGGCTCCCTTACGACCGGCCCCCGGAAGCGCAGCTTGCGGCCCGGTGGGGACTTAGCCGCGCGCTAACCGGCTAGGGGACAGCTGCTTAAAGTTAGTTACGGGCACGGGCGCCGCCGGGTCCACCGAAGCCTGAAATAGCGCGGGGGCGAGCGGCGCTATGAAGTAATGCCAACTGACACCGGGTCTTAATGAGGTTGTAACCGCGGCGGTTAGGAGGCTGCGGCGGCTGCGGCCGGCGTCTCGCTTCATTTACGGCCCTTATTAACGGGGAAGTGTATTATCCGCTCCGGAGTCCGCGGCGCTAACGCGCTACACGGGGAAAGGGCCCGGCGCTAAAACCCTCGGCCCGTGGGGAACGCCGCGGAGTCGGCCCGTTCGAATACAGATAAGCCGAGGAGTTCAGCGGAGGCTTCGCGGCACAGCCAAGGAACACAGACGTCAAATCCAGTCCACTCGATCGAAAAAAGATACGAAAGGGGAAAGCTGCCGCTCGCCGCGCAGAGGTTGCGTTTGTAGCACGTGCTAACGGGCTGTATTTACTGCGAGTTCACAGCCCGCTTCTCACGGAGCCCGGAATCCGGCTCGCGCCCGGCCTTCGTCTCCGCCACGTTACGTCTTTAACGGGGCTGAAAGCCCGCGTCTATTTATTGCCGCGTCTCGACTGGTCGGTAACTCCCTGCCACAGGGGGGTTAAGACCCTGGCACAAAGGCCCAGAGGCAGCGGCGCTCGTGACTCAATCTGCCATTGTACGGCTAACCTTGCCGGCTAAGTGTGTTTTCCATCACGCGCAAAAAAAGGAAGGGCAGAAGCTAAATCCCCAAATGCATTTCCACAGGGAGCGATTAGCCTCGGTCCGCGTTTGCGGAAATGCCCTTGGACCGCATTATTTTACGACTGCAGCAGCATGCTAAAATGTACTAACCGTTCAGATGATGATTATGTCTTCGTTAATTGCTTTAAATCAAAGGTGAATTCATGGAAGAGCACGCACAAATGATTAAGCAGGGGAAAATCCACTTTCAGGAAGGAATCTATGAAAGACCCTGGTGCAGCCAAATAATTTATTTGAGCAGGTGGGCTTACCTAGAGTAGCACTCAGTACAGTTCATATCGTGGTGTATATGTGATATGATGATGATGAGATGATGATAATGATGAGTTATTGTTGTTGTTGTTATCGATGCAGTAAAGATCACTCAAGAGTGTGACAGTAAAGGTGTGATCATGAAGTCCTCTTCCTCAGACTTGGTAAATGCCGTTCGGTCAGTTGGGTGATCACCAACTTGCTAACTTGCTAAACTATGTTAAGAAAGCTTTCATTTGTTTTGTAAGCCACAGTTAAGGACAAACTGACAGAATCTAGGTCAGAAATATCAGCGCTTGGTTCCAGCAGTAAAAGGCCGCGTCTCAGCTGCCCCGAGCAGAAAAGGTCAGATGTAACGGCTGGCCCATGCAGACGGTAAAATAACCGGACCGTAGCGCTACACCGGGACCATAAATAGCGCCATCAATGCAATGAAACTTCAGCCCATGGCAATCACCGCCTGTCATTTTCCATCCATATGCATCAAGGCGGCGGCTACAAATCTGGAGCATAAAAACCTCTTGAAAAATAAATAACCAGAACCACCTTTGAGCGCTGCATATATTTCTGGCTGTCAGCTCGCTAAGATTGCGGGGTGGGGGGGGGGGGGGGGGGGGGGGGGGGGGGGGGGGGGGAGTTGGGGTTGAAATGACTCCCGAATGCCCAATCAAGGGATTCAAACTTATCTTGTTAAGAATCACAAAGGAGAGCCTGCCTTAGTCTCAATTACTGCCCATCTTTCACTTTGAGCATCGTTCACAGCTGAGGGGTCAGAGAGTGTAATTGTAGAGGAGGCTCTTGGCAGGGCATCAGCGGCGACACCTTGTAAGCCGGCCGGGAGAAAAAAACGGCAATAAAAGCCCGCTGCTCTGCCGGGAGGCCGGAGAGGCCGCCATGGCGGGGAGGCAGTGTGGCTTACTGCTCCCCGCGTCTGAACTGGAGACTCATTTCACTCCTTGTTTTATAGGAGCCATTTGAAAACATCGCCGCCACCGCCAGCACAGTTGATCCCCCACCCAAGGCACTCAGTTCAGATAGGTAAAGTATAGACTTATTTAATTAAATCTCTATAAAATGGAAACTTTTCCAGGGGTCAATGAGCTGCTGACACCTGAAAGGTGAATCATTTGGACTATAAGGAACAATCCAAACACATACACGCATACAATCATCATAAAATCTCCTCATGCGGGCCTCCGCACACAGGTATTTACAATGTAGGATGATTGCACATTATTAAAGCCATTTTGATCAATAAATACTTCAAATGGATTTTTGAATTGTTGAATGCATTATTACCGCACATGGATTGGGCATAAAACCATCCGAGAATCTGGACACCAATGTTTTGTTGTTTGCTATACACTGCACACTCACCTAAAACATGTAGGACACGCACCGTTAAATTTGTGATACTTGGATAATAAATTAATAAAATAATATCCAAAACTGAGCTGCATACAGTAGCCACATATATATTTGAGTAGATGCAGAATGTTTTCAGACCAGATCATTTTATTGTGAGACATCTATTCATATAAAATAAAAACACGCAATAAAATCAGCTTTTCTATGTGGTGCTGTTGCATACGTTATTTTCCTAGAACACTATGTTTCTATCTTAACTATTACACTGGGCCTGGATACAGGATGGGCTGCCCCTCTATAGCCAGGTTTCTCCCAACATTTCTTCTCGTTGGAGTTTTCTCTCACCACTGTTTGAGTGTTCTTCTTCCCATTGGAGGAGTTTAACACCTCAATCGCTCACTTTTTTGGGGTTCAAACCAGGTTTGAACCCCTAAAGAATTTTCTTTTCTACTTCCAGTGAAAACCATATTCGAAACACTGTCTCTGTAAAAAAAAGTGCAATACAAATACAATAAAATGAATTGAACAGAACATGGTTACTGAGGATGGGGGACATCTGAACCTGGGCAAGAAGAGCAAGAGGAGACTCGGATACAGGTGCTCTTCAAAAGAAATATGCCCGTGTTATGAGATTCAGTGAGCCTTCTTCAGTACAACCAGACTCATCACGCCCATTGAAAAGAACACCTTATTCACACAGACATATCCTGTCAGACAAAAGAGTTAAACACCAACCCCAAAAGAGAAATGCGTCCTTAAGTGGCATCACGTCTCTCAAAAACTTCCAAGTGGTACTTTCACGGAAATAGCAGCCACATATTTTAAATGTGGTTTGATGCCAGCTTGGGATGCACCAAAAAGCATTTTGATGTCGTTTTTCGTCCATCATTCATAATCATAGCATCTAGATCTGGAAAATGGCTTCCATTCTGTCACCGTTAAATGCATGCAAATGGACCCAAAGTGGTCGGTTCGGGCCACGTAATGTAATGCTATTTATATTATGGTGAATGATTACTCCATCAACTTGAAAATGCAGTTGATGGAGTATCAAGGCACACGAGCGCGGATTTACGATCTCGACAGTGATCAATATCGCTCAGATTGAGCAGAGACGTTGGACAGGGGGAGGGTGAACGACTAAACAAAAGAATCCCTACCTTGAGTTAAGAACAGAAGCTGGGCTTAGGTGAAAAGTGAAAAAGTTAAATCCTTCATGCATTATTCAAAAACCTTTTCCCTCCTCAGGAAAAGACAAAAGGTAAAGTTTCACATACCCACAGCTAGATAGACTGCAAATCCCATGCTTGGCCTTCAAATAATTAATTCAACAGAGGTGCAGAATGAAACACATTGTGATGGCAGAGAACCAAGTGTGAAGTCTTCCGAGATGGATAAGGTTGCAGCAGTCAAAAACCCCGGCTGTGTTCAAATCATGCTGTTATTCACTTGTTATTCAACAGGAACTTTAATACATGGAGTCTCAACACAGACTGATATGCTGGAACCAGAACTGCAGAAATCCTGATGCAGCTTGTTTCCATCATGTTTTTACTGTTTGGTGCAATAATACACCTTGTTTCTGTGTGTGGTGTTTTAATAGCACTCCAGTGCAGTGATACAGCTCCTTTCTGTGGTGTTTTCCCAGAACCCCAGTGCAGGGATACAGCTCCTCTCTATGGTGTTTTCCCAGAACCCCAGTGCAGGATACAGCTCCTCTCTATGGTGTTTTCCCAGAACCCCCATGCAGGGATACAGCTCCTCTCTATGGTGTTTTCCCAGAACCCCCAGGGCAGGGATACGGCTCCTTTCTATGGTGTTTTTCCAGAATCCCAGTGCAGGGGATACAGTTCCAATGCTTGCTAAAGATGAATTACCTTCATTTGTTTACACTACAAAGCCAACTGCACGGTCAGGCCATAAGACTGTCTACGACTTCATTTAAACACATTGACACAATCTGCAATTCTCTGACCCTTTCAGATGCGGGACACACGCTCCTTTTCGCAAATACGTTCCCATTTGTGTACTAGCACGGCAGACGCGGTCCTGTGTGGGCACGAGAAGACAGGAAGTTGCCCGTTCCTCACAACCCATGTCAGTCCCGACCCCCCTCCTCCCTCCCCTGCACATTGCAGGCGCAGTTATACAACGACCCTAAAATTCAGAACCCCTCCCACTGCCGTGCTTCTCCCCCCATGTTGCAGCTGTGGCTCTAAGTGGCCCCTCCCGGCCCCCAGGCTGTCTTTATGTGCTCTTTCTCAGGGGTCCTCATTATAAGCCATTCCGGGGCCTTCAGGTGAGTGCCATCTGCGATCCTCACCTTCTGGACTGGGGCTGCTACATACTGGGGCTGGGCGCAGCAGGGAAGAGATGAACAGACTAACTGAAATGAATATTTGAAATGACTTGGTGAACACACAGACACACACACAGATGCAAACAGAACACACACGGACAGACACACCACATGCCCCATGTACACATCTACAGATACACAAATATACACCCACACGCACACACATCCACATACCCCTCATTCTATACACACACACACGGAAAAAGGACACACACACAGATGGACGCACCATATGCCCCATGTACACATCTACGCACTCACTCGCATGCAAACAGAACACATGCAGACACACCATATACCCCTCTACACATCAACACACACACACAGACCACATACACACACCCACATACCCCTCACTCCACACACACACACACAAATACATACACACTCACACACACACTTAGAGATACACACCAATGCACAGCAACCTGCACACACACACACACACACACACCTGTATGCACATGCTATCCAACGTCTGAAAATAGCATGCACTCTTGCTGCACGACTCAGTGGCCTGCCTCTTCCTGTTGCTCCTGCGGATACCCGTGTTCCTTTTTACCGTGTTGCTAACCAATTAGCCCCTCTTCATTCTCTACCGTCTTCCTCAGTCGAAAGTCTACCGCTCTTTCATCCCACGTCTGTTATGCTTCTGCACTCCAACCTCTCTGTTCTCTACATCCTCCACGATGAATAAATGTGCCCTAAAATCAGGACACTCGGCAAACAGTGCCACACTCCCTCGACACTCCTCTTTAGAAAAATGAATCATTTCCCTCGATCAGTTTATTCCCTGTCCGCACATTATTATTACCTCGGATTAACCCAGTTCCTCCAGTGGCTTCTCCCCAGCTCGCTTTTATTTACCTACTGTAAAATGGCAATACACAGTTGGCTCATGTGTGTGTCACCAGAAAATAAACCGGTTGCCTGGGATGCGTGTAAGCGGCCAATAAACAGTCAGCTGGGATGGGTGTTAGCAGCCCAATAAACAGTCGGCTGGGATGCATGTAAGCAGCCAATAAACAGTCAGCTGGGATGGGTGTAACCAGCCAATAAACAGTCGGTTGGGATGGGTGTAAGCAGCCAATAAACAGTCGGCTGGGATGGGTGTAAGCGGCAAATAAACAGTCGGCTGGGATGGGTGTTAGCAGCCAATAAACAGTCGGCTATGATGCGTGTAAGCAGCCAATAAACAGTTGGTTGGGATGGGTGTAACAGCCAATAAACAGTTGGTTGGGATGGGTGTAACCAGCCAATAAACAGTCGGTTGGGACCAGCCAATAAACAGGGATGGGTGTAAGTAGCCAATAAATTGTCGGCAGGGATGGGTGTAACCAGCCAATAAACAGTCGGTTGGGATGGGCATAAGCAGCCAATAAACAGTCGGTTGGGATGGGTGTAAGCAGCCAATAAACAGTCGGTTGGGATGGGTGTAAGCAGCCAATAAACAGTCGGTTGGGATGGGTGTAAGCAGCCAATAAACAGTCGGCTGGGATGGGTGTAAGCAGCCAATAAACAGTCAGCTGGGATGGGTGTAAGCAGCCAATAAACAGTCAGAGGAGACGAGTGAACCGTAAGCCACTAATAAGCAACTGACTACATCACTCTAAAATGTCTGGCGCCCTTGGCTCTGTCATTCTTGCCGCGAGCATGCCTTTGGCTCCCTGTTCATGTCTGGCAGTCATGACATTTTGATTTCTGCTTCCACAGTGAAAGATTGCTTCTGCTCGAGCTATTGAAAACCCCGGTATAAATCACACATTGACAGAAAAGAAAATGACAACAACAGCCGGAACATATGCATCTTTATAAGAATAACTTTAACAAGGGTTTTTGCATCGAAAAAGGTTAGGTAAATGTCTGAATGCCATTCATTGTATTCATATTGTAAAGTTAATCAAATATGTCGTTATTCATATTTTACTTTATAATTTATTTCTCATGCCCTCCAGTCCCCGGAAAAGCATTGTACATTTTTTTTATTTTTTTTTATGTAATATACCATTACCACCACAACTACAACCACCACCACCATCACCAGTACTACTACTACAACTAATAACAATAATAATAATATTATTATTATAATTATTATTTTTGTATAGAAACATTTGTACTCACCATCTCCCACAAGCATAGTTGAAATAGAGGACTTCAGTTCACATTATAAATTTTAGCATTTTAAGATGACAATGTGAACGATGACATCAAAACACCAAGCCAAAAGAACAATGCAACAACCTTTTGGGAAGCTCAGTGGATTATTGGCTCAGTAGTGCAAAACAACAGCATGGAATGTTTTGTGAATTCAGACCCTGCCATTTATACCAGGATTCCTGACTGCACATTCCCAAGTGAAGGGTTGGATTCCTAACTGCACATTCCCAATTGAGGGTAGGATTCCTGACTGCACATTCCCAATTGAGGGTAGGATACCTGACTGCACATTCCCAATTGAGGGTAGGATTCCTGACTGCACATTCCCAGTTAAGGGCAGATTCCTGACTGCACATTCCCACTTCAGGGCGGGATTCCAGACTGCACATTCCCAGTTCAGGGCAGGATTCCACTCCACATTACTCACTTGGGGGCAGGTTCCTGACTGCACATTCCCACTTGTTTTTTTGTTATGTTAATCAAGCCTAAAGGTCACGAAATTAAGCAAGATTTGCACATCCGTCATTATCAATTGTGCATTTTTCAAATGCGGGTGGGTAATCACCTCTGCCAGCCTGCAGCGAGGATTCAATATGAAAGGGAATTAAAAGCATGTAGAACAGTCGGACAGCCCTGGCACAGAAAAGCACAATAATAGAGCCTCACTGAAAGCCGAAATGCCTTTTGTTCGCGCGGGCAGCGAGGTGGAGATGTTTTCCACGTCGGTAAGTACCCCAAGTGCCCCTGAGGTTTCACGTTCGGCGAAGAGAGAATGATTTCAGAGATCGCGTTAAAAAAAAGATGAAAGGTCCGCGATGTCCTTTTTAAAAAAAAAAAAAAAGACAAGAAAGGCCGCTAAGCGCAGTCAGCTCGTTCCAGACAGGTGCGAGCTTTCCAAAATGGCCGCCGGGATCGCGGGGCCCTGACAGATGGGCGGGAGACGAGTCCTTTTAGCGCGTCGCCCCAAAGCCGGCGACCGCTCGAAGTGTCATTTCTACGGCGGGACGAAGACGCATCTTCCTTCGGCCGCTCTGTCGATAAATCTCCTCCGACCGGCCTTGTTTTTCTAGGGGCCGCCCTGGAGTCAGGAACGGGCTCCTTGTAAAAAATGAAGTGCCTCCCCGCGAGGAATCAAGCTTGCGTAGAACCGCGTCACACCGCCATTTCGTGTCTGAGTTCCTAAGCCCCCCGGCCCACCCGGAGTCTACCTCTCCGGAGTCTATCCCTCACCCCGCGCATCCGGACACCGGGAGACAGCAGCCCGTATGACATCAGCCCATGAAATGGAGTCCAATCCTTAAAAAAACGTGTTATGTGAGTTCTGGGTGTGTGTGTGTGTGTGAGTGAATGGTGTGTGTGTGCCCTGCGATAGATTGGCAGCCTGTCCAGGGTGTATTCCTGTCTCTCGCCCAATGCACGCTGGGATAGGCTCCAGCACCCCCCGTGACCCTGCTCAGGATAAGCGTGTATAGATAACAGATGGATGGATAATTAAAATCACCCCAGCCAAATCGTGCAGTAGTAGGTACCCACTAGCCAGCTAGCAGGCTCAGTAGGGTGCAATCAGATCATTGAATGGGTTACAGTATCATTTGTCTTCTACGTACGGACATAACTGTATGACTCGGACAATGCAAGCAACTTATTTTAATATGTTAATAGTGATTGAGTAGTATTAACTTTACCTTCTGCTCGTTTGTTGTATCAGGCTACAGTTGTCATGGATACGGTGTGAGTATACAGTACAGCTTGACATCAACATTACCATATAACCCCATGCCAGTGTGAGATTTTACAAAGAAGTTTGTATGAGCGCAAGGTAATGTGAAAATTACTCTTTCACTCTCAACGTATTAAAATAAGTTGCTTGCATTGTCTGAGTTGTATAGCTTCTATAAACTACTACATACAGATACAGAATATATAGAAGACCTGTTATCATTTAATCATCTGATTGCAACATACTGGGGCGGCAGTGTAGCATAATGGGTAAGGAGTTGGTCTTTTAACCTGAAAGTCATAGGTTCGATTCCCCGGTAGGACACAGCCGTTGTACCCTTGAGCAAGGTACCTAACCTGCATTGCTTCAGTATATATCCAGCTGTATAATTGGATACAATGTAAATGCTATGTAAAAGTTGTGTAAGTTGCTCTGGATAAGAGCGTCTGCTAAATGCCTGTAATGTACTGAGCCTAGTAGTTAGTTAGTAGGTGCCTACTGCACAATTTTACTGGGGTGATTTTTGTATATTTTTAACTGGGCTCCATTATACGGAATGATATTTGCAGTACTGGGGGAGGAAAGCCGGTCTGGGGGAGGGCGGCCCAGGCCAGAACGACTGCCAAATTGGTCCCATCCGGAGGAGTGATCTGACCACGCCGGAAGCCGCTAAGCATGCGAGACGTCAGACACGGCGTTTTTTTAAAACGCCGGCTTCGGAACAACAGAAACGGCGACCTGAATACGACATCGACATTTCTGCGCCCGCCGCGCACGGACGCTCATAACGTCTCTCTCACAGCGGCGGTCACGGTTCGTTTCCGGGCCTTGTTTACACCGTCGGAAAAAGGAGACGGCGAACTAAAGGAAAACAGTGAAACAGTATTTCGAAATTGAGTGAAATGAATGACTGACGTTTCCTTGTTTTTCACCAATCCATACATCATTTAACTTGCTTTTTCTTGGTCAGGGTTTGGGGGGGGGGGGGGGTATGTGGGAGGGTTGGAGCCTATCCCAGCATGCAGTGGGCGAGGGGCAGGAATACACCCTGGACAGGTTGGCAATCAATTGCACATTTTAAATGTGTCTTCATTAATTTGTATAGGCTATATGTATACAAATTGCATATGTGGGTCCCTTACATGTTCCATAATCTCAGTCACCTATGAATTAAGTATATTGAGCATGCATAACCCTGTATTATCCTTAGCTGTAGGCTACTGCACATAAGTAATACATGGACTATTTCCTTGCCGACATGTGGTCATTATCCACAAGTCTCTTTGTAACAGGCCCTTAAAGACAGAGATACATATAAGCCTATCCCAGCAGGGTGAGAAGCAGGAATACAACCTGGAGAGGTTTCCAATCCATTAGCTTTTACAGTTTTGAAAAGTTTTTGAAACTGTGAGAGTGCTATTCCCTGATAATAACATTTCCTATTTTTTTTTTTTTTTTTTTTTTGGGGGGGGGGGGGGGGGGGGGGGATCACTTAAAATCAACAAATATCAAAACTGTCCATACTGATTTTGAAAATGAATTACAATTGAATTATGAAGACAGACAAATTCTCGGCATATGAAAACGGCATCGCATCATATCACAACAGCAATATGATAGTTCACAGCCAATGAGGTGGCACATTTGCGATGATGGCATTCCTCCTCTAAACAGGTTCCCGGTAGGAGGCGTATCACATGAACAGCAGGCGGGCTGCAGTATGAGGTCTTTGGATCGCGGCGCGCTGAAATGATTGACAGCAGTGCACTTATTTTCGCCATTTGCTCTCGTCCCATAAAAAGCAGCGAGGTGGCACAGCAAGCCACGCAGGACGAATCTTCGCCCCCGCCTTTCAAAATGCGCCTCTTAAGATTCCTGATAGCTTTCCCCCACTACTGTCACCTTTGGCTTGTTTGGTGATGGTTTGTTGTTCTGTTGAAGCACATTGAGACAAATTCTTTCTAAAAAAAAGAACCAAACTTAAAATGAATTACACCCATTTCAATCGAACTTAATATAAAATTGGGTGGCCTCTCTTGAATCGATGCACTGGTAACAGAGTTCTGGATCGACTTATGACTACGCTATGTTTCTTTAACTCGCTATTAAATACGTGTTCTTCTTCAGGAATGCAGTTCGCCGCGTTGTGAAAAATGAAACGATCGCTTGCGTCCATTTTGGGGCGAAGCCGAGCAGAGTGGACGTCTGAGCACGACGGTGTGCTTCAGACCGGACTGCTCACGCTCACCAGCGCTCTGATGGTGGAGGCATCAAAGGGAATCAGTGTACCCCAGCATGATGCATCGGGAGCCCTGTGCTGTTAGAAGCACAGCATGATGAAACGGTCCAACAAAAGCACAGCAGGATGGAACAGTCCAACACGATCAGCCCTGTGTTATTAAAAGCACAGCATGATGGAACGGTCCAACACGATCAGCCCTGTGTCATTCAAAACACAGGACAATGGAATGGTCTAATGTGGTCAACCCTATGCCATCAGAAGCACGGCACATTGGAACAGTCTAACGCGACCAGCCCTGTACTATTACGAGCACAGCATGATGGAACGGTCCAACATGATCAGCCCTGTACCATTACAAGTACAGCATGATGGAATGATCTAACACGGTCAGCCCTGTACCATTATGATGTACAGCATGATGGAATGGTCTAACACGATCAGCCCTGTACCATTACAAGTACAGCATGATGGAATGGTCTAACACGATCAGCCCTGTACTATTACAAGTACAGCATGATGGAATGGTCTAACACGATCAGCCCTGTGCTATTACAAGTACAGCATGATGGAATGGTCTAACACGGTCAGCCCTGTAGCATTACAAGTACAGAATGATGGAATGGTCTAACACGGTCAGCCCTGTACCATTACAAGAACAGCATGATGGAATGGTCTAACACAGTCTGCTCTGTGTAATTAAAAGCACAGCACGTTGGAACGGTCCAACGCGATCGGATCTGAGTTATTAAAAACACAGCGTGATGGAACAGTAACGCGGTTCGAGAGGATCATTAGCTGCTCGGGGTTAATAGATGGGGTGTCAGAAAGAAAAACGAACCAGGAGAGCCGAGGATCTTTCCCATTTATCGAGGTCAGCAACGCCCAGGTCTGCCGTGTGAAGTGCTCATAATTACCATCCGATCCCTCGCTTGAATTTCTGTCTGCTTTCATTAAGCTGTTCCAAACAACCCCCGCTTATGAATTTTGAGCACAATCATGCAGTTCCATGGGGGAAAAAAACAGTTTCATTGGTAAAAACATGGGATATTGCAACGTATGACTTCTGTACTGTGAACCCCTTCATTTAAAAATGCCCATTATAGTTAGGGACAACAGTTTGTTCATGTCATGTGACCCAAAATGATTTCAGCTGACATTATCATATAAATCCCTGTGGGATCACTGTAGGCATCAGGTTGTGGCAAACAACGGCCAAATTATACAATTAGTGATCGATTCTGATGCTAATGACAGCAGTTAATTGATGTAATAGGCTGTGTCTTGTGAGAGGAAGGAATAAAATAAGCAGTGTGTCAAACCCAAAGAATTATTCGACTGACTGGGTACAACAGTACCCTCTTGGTACACTGCACACAAATAGAGTCCATTTATTCAACAGTTCACATCAAATTCATATAGGCACAAAAAACAAAAACAAAACAACACAAAACAAAAACAGACTGGCATTTACTGCCATCTGACCCAGCAAATTTTCCAAAAGTTGAAAAGTTTGTGGGAGTAGTCAAAAAGAATTTCAAACATTGTACAAACAGAACATTGTGATACACTGCACCTTTAAGTAGCACAACAGAGGTAAGGTCCTGGCTGTCAAATTAGACAACAATGCCACTAGATTAATGGATTTGATGAGTACTGTACATCCAAACGAGTTGATTACAAATTATTACACAGTAAAATTTCCCGTGTTAACTCAAATCTAACAGTTAACATTTGGTTCAAATGTTATCTGTTAGAGTAATAGTGTTAATAGTGTTAATTCAACTCTAACAGGAAACATTTGGTTCAAATGTTATCTGTTAGAGTAATAGTGTTAATAGTGTTAATTCAACTCTAACAGGAAACATTTGGTTCAAATGTTATGTTAGAGTAATAGTGTTAATAGTGTTAATTCAACTCTAACAGATAACATTTGGTTCAACTGTTATATTAGAGTTGAATTAGCACTGTTAAAGTTGAATTAACACATTTTACTGTGTAGCATTGGAACACAGGGGGAATTCTGGGATAGAGGCATTCAAAATATTGCGCAGACAGGAAAAAAAAAAGCTATTCATGCAGCTCCGCTGATGCAGAAAGATGCTTCTCTTCTTCTGGACAAGTTTACGCCAAGCACCACCAAAGGATGACGAAGGGCACTGTTAAACAACGGACCGGGATCAAATCTAATCACAAAGCTTAAACCTCGCATTTTTATTTCACTTGAGTGAATGTGTTTTTCGACTTTCGCTTTTATGTACACACCCACTGCAGGATATTTTCACTGCTACGATTAGTCTTCTTCAACAGCTTTTATGCAGGTAACGTAATTGCAATTTTTATATCTACTTCACATTGCTTGGGGGGGAGGGGGATGTTACTGCCCAACGCTATAAAAACATCCTCACCGAAGCAGCACGTGACAACGTGGGGGGGGTGGGGGTGAACACGTCAATCATCATCTGTGCTTAATTAGTGCCAGCTGATGAACATTACAGGGGGGAGGGGCAATGTGACAATCGTGATAAAGAGGGACCGTTAACCTGAGGGAAACTGCAGGTGAAAAAAAACTGGAAAATCTTTAATTAATTAATCTTTAATTATTTGTGCATTCACAACGCATATGTGGGTCCCTCGCGTGCTCCGTAATCTCAGGAAGTGACCTATGAACTAAGCATATTGAGGGCGCGCGTCCCTTGTTATCCTCAACTGTAGGCTATATATGAGCAATGCACATGCTAATTAATTCCTCGCCAACATGGGGTCACTAGCCTCACTGCAACTGGCCCCAAAAGACAGAGATACATGAAGATTAAACAATTTACAAGGCCACATTAACTCTTGCTTTCAGTTTCGGTCAAATCTACCCATTAGTAACTTTCAGCAAAAGAGAAATAACACTTTTGAGTAATGTATGTCAAATCCGGCGACTACAACCATGTAAATCTGGTCATGGTTTTGTGTTTCTGTTCGGTCATCATCTGTATTTGCTTCTGTCTTTTTTCCTATTGGGTATCTTTGAATATAATAAGATACAGATGAAAAATAATTGAGAATGTCAGTTCAAAAAAATAAAAAATCAATAGTCAACAGCATGAAAACCTTATTTCATTTTCATTTGTCACAGATAAACATGATTTATGCACCCATGCCCCATATATATATAAATCACATCTGTATCACGAATGACACTTTCTTTGCTAAATGTGATCCAGCAGAGGTAAATGGCAACCATTAACCATATATATTGTTTATATCGTTTGGAATTGAGATATAGATAATATATTGTGTATTTTTTGTAATAAATTGTATTTCTATATTACTTTAATCCTAATTATGTCCTGGGCATATTTGCCCCAGGCCAGCAGTTCCACAGGTGCTGATAATTAGACAGAATGCAAGGGTTAAGCAAATTTTCCAACTTCACGAACAACCTTAGTCCCACCTTGCAGTCTTTTTCTGCAAAGATTCCACTACTTTTCCGGTTCAAAAGAGGAACCCTCCGAGGTTTTTCATTTGAAGCTCAGATCTCTTTAATTCAGACATGTTTGATCACAGCAAGCGGGTCCTACCAAGAACATTTCTCTTAGAATTGTGTTTTTGTTTCTGACAGCTATAGTCAACCTTGAAAGCTGAACCAATTGTACCGTCCTATTGAAAAACCATTCTAGAGAGACCCTTTTGTCACAATGCAAGGTATATTTTTACGTTCTGTACAGCAGTTTGCTTTACAGATGAATGTCGTTCGAAGAGCTTCTAAGTGTGGGAGGCACAAAGGCGAGGAATCATCAACATTTACCTCACAAAAATCCATCTCCTACATTTTCAGACCAGCTCTGATGAGTTAATACCACTTCCTTACACAAGCGATGACAAAGCTGGTTAAATTTCCCGATAATGACAGAATATTCTCACTCGTCTAATGAGAACTTTTCAACAGCCTTCCAACATCTCTCAGTTACTTTCTCACGAGTCTTTCATACAGATTTTTTTCTCTTCCTGAATTCAGTGTGAGAAAATGTAACATGATAATATGTTTCATCCAGACCAGCACATAGCCTGATATTAAACTGCTAAAGCTAAGTGCATGTGGACTTGGGAGTACTTGTAGACCAGGGAAAGCTAAGCTCCTGCTTGAAGAGGAGTCCGTGGACCAGTAGGGGGCACTCATCCCTCTGGATAAAATGGAAACCCAACTGCCCCAGGACAGTGACCAGGCACAGTGCTGTAGAACATGCTTCCTTCAGATGAAACTTTAAACTGAGTCACTGTGGTCATTAAAGATGAGGGTTTTCCGGGACGCTGGGTTAGCATGCTCGGTAAAACGGTCGCTCGTGGCGCGTCAGCGAGCCCCACAATCTCGGGTTCGAATCCGACCCGTGCCAGTGCCGGCCGGCCCACTGGGGGGGCGCACGATTGGCTTCCCGTCGGCCAAGGGGAACATGGGAGGGATTCAGTTGACGGGGATAGCAGTGTTCATTGCTCAAGATGGCTCCTGGACGGCCGACAGGGGTCGCTTGAGAAAAAACGCAAAAAAATTTGAGTTTGTCCTGGTCAGATTCCAATCGAACTTGTTCTCTGTCCACCTAACCATTACCCATAGCTGACTGAATACACAATCTCTTGTTTTTCTAGCCCCGTAAATTCTCCAGGTCACCACTGCAAAAGAGAACTGAGTTCTCACTTGACTTACCTGACTAAATAAAGTCAAATAAAATGAAAATAATTTTTAAAAAGCATAGATCAGTTATATTTAATATTAGGTATATTTTATGTAAATGTAACACTAATGCAATGTGAGAGCTGTATTTGTATTTGGCACTAATGCATGCATTTTTCATTTTTGACACTTCTAAAAACACAAAACAACCTAAGGGTCATTATGGAGTTTGGGGTCATTTTATCCAAACAAAACAACAGAAAAATGTGAAAATAGCAGGGCTCTGGAGCAAGTTGTCATGTTTAAGATGGATTGCGTAAAGGTTTTTGGGCAAGGAGGGGGAAAACCGTAAAAACTTGAATAAGGAAAACAAACAAGCAAAAAAACTTTGGTCTATAAGAAGAGCGAGTCCCCTGCCCTGCATGTATGTCATGTATGGCTATTATTGCATTTGAAACAATGACATTATGCTTGACTCTTCAGTCTGACCAGTGCTTGTGTCCTTTCCATCTAGAACCTTCCGTTTATCCCTCTTAGGCTCAGTGAAGTCGGCACGTGCATGTTCATAAACCAGAGCGCAGCAATGCACCGCAAAGAATGGCAGTATGTGATTGGACGATTTGCAGATGATTTGCTTTTTTTTTTGGGGGGGGGGGGGGGGGGGGGGGGGGGGAGAGGAGGGGGAGGGGCACAGGTTAGTCTGCACCTGTTACTATCTCTCTGTAGTCTTCTGTTAACTACCAGTACTCTGGACTTGGCCCCAGCGAGCAACCAATCACATGCCAGGATACCACAAGTGGTACGAGAGACCAGACCATGCCTTCACTCCCCCAAACTACGTCAGAGGTGTTTTACCTTATTCCAGGGCATACAGATTAACGATAGCCCAACTGCATTAGCATAAATAAGGAGATAAGATGGATTGGATGGATTATAGAAAGGCACACAGTCTGAAATTAAAACGAAAGCTAAATGCAAGCGCTACTTCAGCGAGTGCACTAATCATCAAAATTAAGTCCCCAGACCGTGTTTCAGAGGTGAAATCCCCTTTTTTTCCAAGTAATAAAGGTACGCGCGTAGGTCGATTGACTCGAGGCTAATCTTCCAGAATTTGTGGAAAAAAAAAAAAAACATAATACACAGTCGGTGTGCTGAAATGGAAAGAGAAATCTTTGACCTTGTATGAGTTCAGAAAGCGGGGAAAAATATAAAAGCGCAACACAAATGGATTTGTCAGGCGGCCCTGGGCAGACGGAATGCTGGGAACGCTAACGTCCGGAACGCCGAGCCGCGGCGAGAAGCCGTTCCCGATAGCGGTTAGCGGTTAGCGCGTAAACGGAAAAACGAGCGGCGGGCGGAGAATTTGCGTCAGCCCGCTCTCCCGGCACCGGTGGGGGGAGCCTCGGCGGGGAACCAGACGGGGCTCAGCGTCCGACGTCTCCCTCGAAACGCCATTCCTCTTTCATTATGTTTTTTATCGTTTTTTTAAAGCTAGGTTCATGTGATCTCATATGACCTAGGGCAGGTATCGCTATGGTCCCGGGGCTTATCCAATGGGAGGAGAGACCGGGACGATTTCGGTCTATTTGGGGTTATTACCGGCCGGCGCTACAAGGAGGGAACGTACCGACTCGAGGTGACGCGGCGGACGCATTTACAGCTTTATTACATCCCAACGGCGTGCGGCAGTCCGCGGAGAGCTGAGAAATGGATCTAATTTTAGATCAGCACGGATCTGGCGGGAGGGAGGAATGTGGAGGACTCTGTTGATGTGCTGAGCTCCTTCCCCCCCCCCCCCCCCCCCACACACACACACACACTTTAATTGAATGGGGTGATAAAGTTTTCGGCACGTGTCCGCTAAGCGTCACCTTGACCCCTCTGTTGCCTTCTGACTGGTCATGGTGTCCATGTCCTCGGTCGCCATTGCATGTTCTGCACATTATCCCCAAGGATGCTGGCTAAGGCCTCCTCAAAGGTCTTTGTTTGTTTGGCTCAATGGGAAAGTCAGGAGTCTTCATGAGAGAAAAATGAGAAATGCAACCTCCCTGTGATTCTCATATCAATGTGAGGTGCATAAAGAGAGAAGCAGGTGACCGCACAGTACACAAATGCTACTGTTTCATCGGTGGTGAAAGAGCACGTACATTTTCCTCACCACATAGAATCAGAGTGGCCTTCACAGCATTTGAAGCTACATAATGCCAAGTGTCTGTAAAATGGCCTGGGTTAAATAAACATTGGTCTTTAACTTTGCTTTTAAAAATCAATATTTGACTCCTCAGTTAAACCTCTGGGCTCGTGGTGGGCTACAGGACCCCTGGGAACAGCACTCATCAGGCCCATGATGCTCCACTCAATTTCCAGAGATTAGCCAATGAAAGCAGCCCGTCCGCTTTGCCTGCTGGCTTTCCCCCCCCCCACTGTCCTCCGGGGTTCAGAACATAATAAGCAGGACAAAATGCTTGTGGGCCGTTGTGGGATGGGATATCGTGTTGTCATGGCAGCAGCTCAGCTCAGAAGCCCCTGTCCTGTTTGCCTTCGTGGAGATCAACAGGGGAGAGGAGCAGAGGTGCTCGTTAAAGTGGATACTCTCTCCATTTAGTTTCTAGAGTGATCTCGAGTGTGTGTACTCTCTCCATTTAGTTTCTAGAGTGATCTCGAGTATGTGTATTTATTTTCTATAGGGATCTATAGTTTCTAGAGTGATCGTGTGCACTCTTGAGTGTGTATACTCTCCATTGAGATTCTTGATAGTGGGGATCTAGCATATGTATACTATAGGGATCTAACATATGCGTCTATTTTCTATATGGATCTAGCATCTACACAGAAATATAGTGTTTGTATTGCATACTCTCCATTGAGGTTGTATAGGGGAGTATGTGTACTCTCTACACTCACATTCCATAGGAATCTGGGATGAGTACTCTCACCATTTCATTTGTATGGGGAAGTTATTCAGCAGTGGCCTTATGCTCACCCATGTTCCACATTAGCAACAACACTAATAGCTTATAAATGGGGTTCCATGTGCAAATTTCGCAATACTGGGCCTTGGGCCTCCCTATCGGACACTAGGGCAGCAGCAGCCATTATCTTTATTCGCTGCATCTGCGGGTGATCGCCAACTTGTGCTCGCCCCCATCACCCCAGCAGGTGCCAAAGCGGCCATCAATCCGATCCGCCTCCCGCGCTGGGGGGGGGGGGGGGGGTTGGGGGCATGTGCCCGAGAGAAGCCCCGTTCACCCCCCCGCACGTCTACGCTCTCCCGCTGACTCCTCGGGAAGAAGAAAAAAAAAAGACGCGGGCCATCGAGATGAGGGCGATAAAAGCGGCCCCTCTCTCGAGGCTAGGCCCCCCCTCCAGCGTTTCCCCTCTCGGCATCGCAGCGGCCCGCGGGCCTGCGGGCTTCCGGACCGACGCACAGTCGCATTCGCCATTTTCGGTTTTTTTTGGTCCGAATGGAGATAGCCAGACAGCCGCGGTAAAACGTTTCCACAGCTCGAAGCGCCTTCTTTCGCCGACGAATAATCACTAAGACGCATGTTACAGTTCCCAAGGCCCGTTTTCTTTTGTTAAAATGAAAAAATTTTGTTGCTCGGAAAAGTAACGTGTCGCGGATGATTAATGCACGGGGCCCTCGTTCTCCTGTCACGGATCTCTCCTCGTCACGCTGATGAAAACATTATTCACAAAGCCGTTTGTGTTTGTTCCCGCGTGAATTAAACCCACTGCACGATCGCTTTCAGTTTCTTGTTCCGGAATCTGTTCCGCCTTATCTCTTTATTCGATTAGCGCGGCGAGCTCCGTAATTTTCCGAGATGAGGGAGGGCGATTAGCGCCCGGGCTAGCGTGACGCGCGATGACGGCAGAAAATCAGGGGATAGGACAGTTAGTTCTGATGATACAAAAAATTGTTCATTTTCTGGGGGGGGTTGTGTTGTACACACTTGTGGACAAGCAGTGTGTTACCACATCAGCTGAAAAGTACAAAAAGCTATTTATTTAAAAATTATACGCTATTTAGTCAGTTAACATGTGGCTACATGGCCTGCCACTGCTGACTTTGTTTCCTTTCTATTTTTTTATAATTACAGTTCTGTCAGCTACTCAGAATCAGAATAGGAAATATCGCAAACTAGCCTGTTAACAACCAGGATCATAGACACCAAAGGGGGACTTCTTCATTGCCTTTGCAACCCCACGCACTTTGAGTTGTGTGAGTTGGTGGGAGTTTACGAAGTTTGCTATGAAGTAACGCTAACACCAACTATAGTAGCACATCAAACTATTGCGATTATTTACTTTCTATGGAGCCATGTAGGCTAACTAGCTACTACAGAGATACTGCTGATCTGTTGATAAATATGTCTTTGTTCCAAACAGATGTAAACTAAGATGAAGGTTTGAAACCGGGATCTACGTTTGTCAAGGAGGTTGTCATGGAAAGGGTTCAGGAAACGTTCGGCCGTTTATAGGACAACCTCATAAAATCGGAATCTTATTTTTAACATTTTTCAAAAATTCTCATAGGCGGTTTTGGCGCCCTCTGCTCATCTGTGTCGGTTTCATTTGAAACTGCCATGGCACACTTCTGGCTAGAAGTGCGTAATCGTTTTTAGAGTATGGCTATATCTTTGTTTTCATTGCACATCGTGGATGTCTGTTATTGAATAGTTTTCTGGATTTATTGCACGGCCTTTCAGGCCTGGTCACCCATGTAAAGAGATTTTTTATCTGAATGCCACACTTGATGCTTAATTAAAGGTTAAAGAAAAATAAAAAAAAAAAAAACTATGGCACCTATGTAAAACTGACACTGTGATCTGCCATGAGACAGCTCTCTTTGCTTTTTAATTTAAACTTCATTATAACATTCGTTTCTGAGGGGATGGCCCAACTATCTTCCACAATGAGGAACCTGCAACAGCTCATTGACTTCTCTTATTTAATTCAAAAGTTTTAGATCAAAGAGTTATCTCAAACCGCTTATTGTGAGCAGTTCTCTTTTTTTTTAACAAGCTTTCCTCATTTCACCCCATTCAAAACAATAGCTTAAAACCTCGAATGGATGGCTGGCAGATGCATGCTTCCAACATCCTCTGAAAGAAAATAAATTCCTGAGATTAGGGAGAAATAGTCACGGCCAATCAAAAGCAGTCATTTCAGGCCATACAAGGAAAAAAAAAAAGCCAAGAACTTTTTTTCAAAGCCCTTTACACTTACAGTTCTATGAGTTGTAGATAACAAAATCTTTTTGTTACCTTTTACCACGTCGAGTGATTAAGATGTAAGATACAGTAAGCACGTAACAGGATAAAGTTTGAGGATGAGTGAAAAAAAACTAGGTTCCTCTAAACTTCTCAAAACTTCTCAAACTCCAGGTAAAACGTTTTCGGGGGAAAAAAAAAAAAGAATTTGTGCTTGTGGACGTAATAAACTAAATTAGTTTAGAAAAAAATATGTGGTGTGTTTTTAAAGGTTATCTGCTTGGCTGTGTTTTGGTTTAAATATAGCTGCAGTGGACAGTGGGAGAGATGGTGCCGGGAGGGTGTGGGCGGAGCAGAACAGGATCAGAGAGAGGAGCACAGACGGATGGAGGCAAAGCCAATGTGTGTGTGTGTGTGTGTGTGTGTGTGTGGGGCGGGGGTCAGAGAGAGAAGAGACAGAGGCAGGAAGGCATGTGAGAGGGGCTGGGAGGGGAGGGATGCGTAGCAAAGACGGCTTCCTGCTTTCTCCTAGTCCGGAAGGCCTTCGGGACCATGGGCAGAAGCAGCCCCATCTACAGGCCGCAAAACTGAGGCAAATTGGGAACCAGTCCCAGGTCTATTGCCTTCATCAGGCCCTTCATAAAGACCTAGCCTGCTGTGCCCTGGAGAGGTATTTGGACAGTGCCGTCTTTCCACTCTTTTTTTGTTGTTGACTATGCTACTAATTTGCCGTTTATTTACATTGGGAAGTACATTTTCAATTACCAATTCATACCAGTTAGAGGAATCAAAATTCTGTGGGGCCATTTCAGACTTTCTTTACATTTTTTCTTTTGTCCACACAAACCTAGGCTTTCTGGCCACGCCCATCGCTGTGAGTGGATATTGCTAATTGTCTGTGGTGGCAACCGGTTTCAGTTTTATACATTTTTGGACTTGACTGTGTATCTTTCTGAAACAGAAATAGTTCACAGTGGATTCATAATTTTAGAGCCTGCCATCTACTAGTTCCACAAGATGGATGAATCTTACCCTGCCCTCTCTGTCCACTTTCTCCCTGTTAAAGACGCAGACATACTGTATCTCATCTTCTCTCCCAACGTCTGACCACCTGCCGTCTGGACCTATCCCCTTCATTTCTCCTCCAGTCCATCACTCCATTTATTAACTTCTCTGTCCACTGGCTGTTTTCCGTCATCCTTCGCGCAAGCTCATGTCACCCCCTGGCTGGAGAAACCCATGCTTGATCCATCTGCCATCCTCAACTACTGATCAATTCCCAACATCAGGCTTCATGGCTGACTGTTCCACAGAAACTGCTGTCCTCTCTCTGTCAGTGAGGTCTCCACTCTGATTGGGCAGCCTCACTTTCATCAGTCCTGATTCTTCTTGACCTCTCTGCTGTGTTTGATACTGTCAGCCAATTCTTTTTCCTGCCTTCCCTGTCTACAATGGGGATCTGTGGCGCAGCCCTTGCCTGGACTGTATCCTACTCCGCTGGTTTTTTCCTTCCAGGTCATTTGGAGTGCCACAGTTCCAACACCCCAAAGAGTCTCTACGGGTGTTCCTCAGGGCTGGGTCCTTGGTCCCCCCCTCCTCTTCTCTCTCAATACCACATCCCTGTCAACACTGCTCAAGGCTTCATATCACTACAGCGGTGGCTCTTCCTTTCCCTCTGGCCATCTGACCTACAGATCTCTGTCTGCCTGAATTATATCTTCAGCTGTCTCCCCTCCTTTTGTGACCTCACTCTCACTCTGGGTGACACCATGCTGCCGGCTTCAAACAGCTCGAAGGACCTGGGAGCGGCGCTAGGCGACAAACTTCAAACATCGTAGCAGTCAGGGTACGCGGCCTCTTCCTCTACAACACGAGCCGATCTACCCCATCCCGTAATCAACCCAGTTTCTGTGAGTCACTCTGGATATGAGCATCTGCTAAACAGCGGTAAAGTAGACATTTTCTATAATAGCGCACAAGTCAATATCCATATTCAGAATTTTGGGCCATCGAAAGAATTCTAATACGTGCAATTCAGCATTGTTACAAAAAAAAACATTTATTTGTTTGGGGAAAGAGACAAATTGATTTATTCCACAATGGTGTGAGTATTACCACGAGCAGCGACTGTGAAAGCAATTATGAGATTAATTCTGAAGACTTCAGTGGAGCAGAAATGTCATTCTCTCAGTGAGATGCAGTGGGGACAGATTGTGAAAACAAGAGAACCATTGCACAAATGGAAAAACACTGTTACACATTTCAAACAAATAATATACAAACAGCGACTAGTTTTTTTCTTCAGTTCTAAATATGGTCATGTAATACATATATATATATATATATATATATATATATATATACTTAATTATATTTCTCAAGGTTTCCACACACAAATCCAGGTTTTAAGTAGTGTACATTGTAGTGAATCAGATTTTCTAATCCAATTTTCCATGTGGAAGATGCAGAATCTGGCGAAAAATAGTGATCAAACAGTGGAGAAAGCGTCCTCTGTGAACCTCTCTCGGTTAGATAATAACAGTGTCTTTAGTGATGCTTCCAATTCTCGTGGAAGATGAAGATGCAATAGTTTCACAACAGGATAATGTCATGAATCTCAGCACCCGCGTTCTAATGAGTGCTGTCTGTAGAGGAAATTGCACATGTATCAAAAGCCTCCTTTTCTTTCTCTGTGCGACAACAGATGTACTTCTATAGCCTGCCGCTCCTGAATGCTGTCCAAGATACTTATCGCACTGCTTTTTCTGTTTAACATCGATGTGCAACCCAGATAATAACACATTTTATTCGCTAAAAAAAAAAAACCGAAGGTCGTTTCACATAAAAGCGCAGGAAGATCGAAGCAGATTGTGGTAAATATGAGTCATCCGTATCCTGGAGGAGATTAACATCCATCCATTCATTCATCCGTCCTTTCATCCATCCATCCATCCATTTTCTAAACCATTACTCCGGGTCAGGGTCGTGGTCACTGGAGCCTATCCCAGCACATATTGGGTTAAAGGCAGGAACAGACTCTGGACAGGTCACCAATACTAATCGCCCACACACCATTCACTCACGTATTCATACCGCAAGGACAATTTAGACTCTCCAAACAACCTAACGTGAATGTCCTCTGGCTGCGGGAATACCCGGAGAATACACAGACTCTATAAAGGAAGGCCCTTGACCGGGATTCGAACCCAGGACCTTCTTCCTGCCAGACGACAGCTGCTCGCTGCACCACTGTGCCGCCCCCGGAGTCTAACATGTTTACATGAAACAAAACTCTTCTCTAAATGTCCGTCATTTGAAGTTTAAATTGACTAACGCCATATAATTTATGAAATGCATTTTTTAGAGGTCAAAGCAGCGGGGAGGCATAAAATGATTTGCCACCCAGCCAGTCACACGTACATCAGCATTTTAACTAGCTCCAGTACCGACACCACAGGTTCGCAATTAGGAGTTTCAAACCAACTGGGCAAAAAGTC
Source organism: Anguilla japonica (assembly GCA_025169545.1). Lineage (NCBI taxonomy): Eukaryota > Metazoa > Chordata > Actinopteri > Anguilliformes > Anguillidae > Anguilla > Anguilla japonica. The sequence goes on from CM045899.1 coordinate 5,281,649, forward strand.
AAGTGAATGTAGACCCCTGGTCACAAAATAAATATTTCCATTTAATAAATGATTCTATGATCTATCAAACAGTGGCTTCATAAACTTACATCACTTATTTAGAAAAAAAAGGGATGAGAAGGAACCAGCCCCTAGACAACTTCGCTCCTCGCAGAATTTGTCACATCAAGTCTGCACTGATCCTATTCACGCATAATTAACTATTTCACACGATACGCATTGGTCTTTTCCAGAACACAGAAAGTACACGTGGCACTTCATGTGTGTTTTATGTCTGACAAAGTACCCTTAATTAACAAATACTTCGTTACATGCTCTAATGAACATTCGGCACCAAGCATTTCCCCACGCCAAGTTTTACTTCAGAGAGCGGTGGATTAATCAAAGAGCACTGAAATGTAATTATGTCTGCCTCGTAGGACCAAATGTACTCTGTTATACACGGAACACGTGAGAAATTATGCAGAGTTTTGCGGACGCCGAGACAATCAGTGGTTTGGTCCACAGCAAGGTTCCTCAGGAATGGAAACGTGGTTACTCCACACCGGACACCACTCGAAAACGCAGCCGAGACAGAGCTCAAGTTCAGAATACTCATTTCGTACTACATTCAAGCCTTTGACACACATAAAAAATGTATTTTTTTTGAACAACACAAACAAATGCTACAACGACGGTATCGTTTTTTTCCCCCCGTGTGCATCACATCCCTGAACATTCTGCCGCAAACAAACCTAGTTTCCTGCAGCCACAATGCTGAGCGGGGGGGTGGGGGGGGGTGGGGGGGGGCCACAACGCTGAGCGGGGGGGGTGGGGGGCCACAACGCTGAGCAGGGGGCCACAACGCTCGCGCACTGAGCTCCACCTGAGACGCAAGCATTTCCGCACTGACCGTCTACTTATGAATCGGTACAAAATGGCGGCCTTACTGTACACCTCCCTGCAGTTTGCAAATAATGTCCACCCGTACAGAACACAGTGGAAATGCGCATTCTGTCAGATATCTAGCATCAGCCCGCGGCACACGAAAGACTGGGACAGAATGCAGACGCAGGTTGTTCGGTTCATGGCCTGTACTGTGCCTTTTTTTTTTTTTTTTTATAACAAAGTGGCCGAAGTTCGGTTGATCTTTTGCCCATGGCTCTCTCTCTCTTTCTCCTCCCCAAACATCAAAGGGAATTTCCTTGGGCAGCTGAATGACACAGGGACAGATGTAGGCTGTTCTGGCACCGCCTCTCAGTGGAAGGTTTTTATTGCCTCTTGGCAGAAACTGCAGAACACCAGAGCTTCGGGTCCAGCACAGCCCCAGGGTCACTGTTCCCCTTTTGGTTAAAGTTTTACTGACTTCATAAACAAAACCCACAATCTGTCATGGCCAATTGAAAATATAAATTTAACGTCTTAATTCTTGGGTAATTATACATATATATATATTTTGGCACCCAACGAGGGCTGTATATATCCAGTTCCCACCCTAATTTGGAATGTCCAATTATTGGAAACTGCAGAACCCCACAGCCAGCCCGGGAGAGTACAGACTGCCGCAGTTCTCCACAACATGTGGTGTCACTGCTACGGCTGCTCAAACCGAAGACTACAGCTAGGCTCACATAGAGTGGAGTCAGAGGCAGACCCGTCAAATGCCATTTTGACCTGTAATCTACGGGCACTAGCGAGGGTCACTAGAGCGGATCCCTGACTGACTGAACCTTTCCGAACCCCTCAGTGATGTAGCCGGCAACTGTGCGTCGCCCGATGGAGGTACCGGCCACTGTCAGCACTGGCACCACCCTTGATTTGATCCTGAGGCTGTGAGGTTCATCCGTGCTCCACAGCATGGTGCCTCAACCAAATGAGCCACCCAGCAAACCGCAGTCTTTGTTCAGGCTTCCCAGTATGGAATTAACGTTCTCTAGGTTGCACATAAAAGCGGAGATACACATCTCACAACTAGACTGCTCACATGCTAGCAGTATTTCATTCCTGCCAGTGGAGATTTCCCTCCTGGGTGAATTTGTTCAGGGGGAATGTGTGAAGTATTATTTAAGAACATCACCTCTACTGTCAAGACACTGTGTAAATTTGCCATTTTTGTGAGTAATATTCAACAGCGGAATTGAATTATGTCCTAAATGACTGTGTGCTTCCTAAAAAGAGTCCAGAAAAACAACAAATCTTTCAGAAATACAATGGTGCTTTGTTCTGCTTTTGACAATCTAGTTTTTTACAGTCATTTTGTCACTGTGTCCTTGCCATAAGTGCCCCCCCCCCCCCCCCCCTCCTTCTTCTCCTGAGAGCGTCAACTTGAAATTGTTCGGTCAGCATTGGCATCCTTAATCCCCACAGGGTGAAGTATTGGTGACTGCCAAAGAAAAAGCTCTTTTTAGTTTAGCTTTATGTTTGTTTTGTTTTGGGAGCAGGTAAGAGGCATTCTCTCTTCTTCTTTGGTTCCTTGGTTGTGTGTTTGTTTTGTTCTGGAGCAGGTAAGAGGCATTCTCTATTCTTCTTTGGTTCCTTGGTTGTGTGTTTGTTTTGTTCTGGAGCAGGTAAGAGGCATTCTCTTCTTCTTTGGTTAGTTGTGTGTTTGTTTTGTTTTGCAGTAGGTAAGAAGCATTCTCTACATCTTTAGTTCCTGGGTTGTGCGTTTGTTCTATCGTAACTCCCTGCCTCCTTCCCTTAAGTTCCTTTTCACTAAAGCTGGAAGTTGGTCGTTCTTTGAACAGGTCAAGATAAGTGCGGTACAGTGGTGTGAAAAAGTATTTGCCCCCTTCATGATTTCCTCTATTATTGCATATTTGTCACACTGAATGCTTTCAGATCTGTAGACAAAATGCAATATTCAACAAAGGGAAACTAAATAGACACAAAACACATTTTTAAAAATTATGAACGTATACACATGGGTGATATGGGTGTTTTATTACTTTTTCATTAAATAATAATAAATTAAAAATGTGTTTGTGTTTACTCAGATTTCCTTTATCTGATGTTGAATTTTCACCAATAATAGAGGAAATCTAGAAGGGCATGGAAATGTCTTGTAAGAAACCCCTCATATACAGCAAATGGCGAGTCACAACACAAACAGTAAGAAACCAAAACTTGTCACGTCGAGGTCACCAACTGTAAGAAACAGCGGAAGCATCTCAGTGGTGACTGAACGCATGTAGTCTTACCTGGTACTGCTGGAACGTGATTAATTAAATGTTTTCTTGATTATCTGACTCCAAAATAGACTACGGGGTGCAGTGTGCAGTAAATCTACTACGTGTGCAGTGTTAAAAGTCAATGAGGAATGCCAGGTTAAAATGAATGCTGTTCAATGTGTTCAGTAATAATGACAATATACAATAGTGCAAACTGTGAGTGGTAAAATGGCTGTACACATGTAATGTGTGAGAGTCCATGTTGACTAGTCTCCCTGAACCATTGCACACTTCCCCTTATATACAAAAAGATCAAAGCAAAACACCAGGTAATAAAATAAAGACACAATCATGGCAAAACAGTATACATCAATAATCCTTCTTGCCCTCTCTGTAAGCATATCACACCTGGTTAACTTTTGTAGCTAGCTGGGTGCTGACCCATAGGTGTCAAGATCTTTAGTCAGCACCCCACCACCAAAGACACCAACTTCTTCACATGGCCAGTTTTCCAATGAAACAAAACATGATTACATTGTATTATGGAGAACCTAAGGTTCACATAATGCCGATCTAGTAGGATATTTTGCAGCTCTTTATCACACCTGCTGACTCCCCAACATCACAGTAGACGGTCTGTTTCTTTTGGAGGTCTAATAAGGAGCACACTTAACTGCAAACCACCTTATAGTTTCTTTCTACTAGTAACTTCAAATAGCAGTTTGTTTACTGTGTTCTGTTAAGTTAGATATGAGCAGCAAACATACATTTACTACTAATGTCTATTCATAGTAATGTCTATTATTGCCTTCATAACTGTCAAATTTTATTTTAAATCCAAAATGGAGTTGACTTTGACTTGTTCCTGGTTAATTACCCCAATGTACAGTTTGACTCACCCATAAAAAATTCCAGACATTTAAATTGGGATGATTATTTTCAATAGAATAATATAAAGCATTATATTTTGGTAAGGTTTTGTTATATAGTGTTCTGATTTTATTCCCTTGGGTTATCTTTCAGTGGGATAGTCTGTTAGCAGGGCAATAATTAATAATAGGCTGTCATGAACTTAGAGCTTCCAAACTCTAAATTGTGACTAAAATTAGTATGCCTGCCTGACAATTCTTATTTAATATAAAGGAGCAGAGTTAGTGGGTCAGCCAGTGGACTCGGAGACTGATTGTATTTCGACAGGGCTATAATGGAATCTTTTTTTTTTACATAAGTAGGAATTTATAATGAGCAGAATGGGTAATGCTCAGTCCACAGAACCCTATGGAAATTGGGTATCTCTCAGCCGGAAGGGCCATCCTTGAGCTGATAGATTTAAAATAGTTATTATAATTATTTTAAACATCAGTGAATTCTTGAAGCTCTGTCAGCAGGTGACAAGGAAGCCAAAGACTGAGGAACATGAGCTTCTGTCTGGCACATTAACCATTTAATGTATAAGATCAAAAACAGTTGATTAGAATGTTCTTAATTGAAAATTCTAATACAGTAATTGAAAAGTAACTGTTAATTACTTTTAGTACCAGTAACTGGTAATTGAAAGTCATGGAGAACACTGACTTAAATTTTGAGGAAAAAAAAAAAAACATTCCAAAAAACCTACTCTTCAAAGGTTTGAAGAAAGCATGCAAAAAAATGGTAAATGGACTGCATTTATATAGCGCTTTTATCCAAAGCGCTTTACAATTGATGCCTCTCATTCGCCAGAGTTAGGGTTTAGGGGTTAGGTGTCTTGCTCAGGACACGCCCAGGGTGGGGTTTGAACCGGCAACCCTCCGACTGCCAGACAATCGGTCTTACCTCCTGAGCTATGTCGCCCCAAAAAAAATCACACAGTTGCATTAGATGCGAGGACCAGCCTGAGAAACTGCGCCAATAAATAGTTAGCTCCTTTTCGCAAGGTTGACCTTTGGAGACAGATGGGCCGGTTAACTTTGCAACAACTACATTTCCCAGTTAACTTTGCAACAACTACATTTCCTTCTAGCAATTTTCTGCGGCTGGGAATGCCCTTGAATTCAGACACACGGAAGCGGCCCACGTGCCAGCCATGCCACGTTTATCTCCTAGCCTAAACGTTCTCTTCTGTACGTGTAGCGGCCATGAATGACTACTGGGGGCGATGTGACGTTATTCACGGATGTGGACTGGGCCCCACGGGTCATTCCACTGAAAGGGAAAAGGCTTTTACCATCTCAAGGGCTGGGTGCATTATAGAAATGCATAGTATGAGCAGACCGGAACACTAAAAAGCTTACACCATCTGGAGAAGCAGGCATCTGTCTCAGCACGAAGGCCTGGCTGTGGTACCTCAGAGATGATGATGAAGATGATGATGGTGGAAGTCATGGTGATGACACTTCATCTGGCAGAACTAGTGATTGCTTACAATAAAAGTCCTTGTGGGTCATATGCTTCGCCACCGCTTCAACTACACTTCTAGCATAGAAACGAGAAATGCGCACACACACACACACAGGCACGCACACGCACACACGTGCACACACGCATGCATGCAAACACACACCTACACACACGCAAGCACACACACACACACGTGCACGCACGCACGCACTCTTTCCCCCTCCCATTCTCTCTCTCTCTCTCTCTCTCTCTCTCACACACACCTGACAGTATTTTCGAAAATCAAATGAAGATAAATAATTCATACGCAGGGAACAAACTGTAGGCAGCCAAAATTATATTTAGCTTCGCGGGATCAAGGTTTAACAGCGAAAGCGGAGGAGCCAAGAAAAACAAGTTCGGCTGCTGGAGCTGTGTGCGACCGGCAAGGCCTTGATTAGAGACCCCCCCCCCAAAGCGGCCACAGAGAAAACACGGCCTGGAGAAATAAATGGAGAACAATGAGATGATTTAGCATTGGTTTGAGCACCTCCAAAAAAAAAACCCCCAGAAAAATAAACTTCAGTCACTGAACTGGTGTGTGCTATTTGTTTTATTTTTTTATGTTCTGGTGGGCGGGTATTTAAACATTACGTATTCATGAGAAATGATCGCGTTTGACAAATGGGAAATAAATTAAATGGTTACCATCTCCACTTATTCAGCAAATGAGTGGCAGAATTTGGTCTTCGACTAATTTCAACTTGCTGTGGCAACAACACTTGCGTACGCATCAACTCCTCCACAAAACCAGTCTAAAAAAAAAAGTACGGATTTCAGAATATATCCCAATTAGGTGCGTTCCACTTTCCCTCCTGTCGGTAGTTAGTGAAGCAAACTCCGGGATTCAAGTGAAAGGCGTGTTGGGCTGCTGTGGTTTGGCGAGGTAGTCTAATGTGCGATCACAGCAAAAACAGGTGCAGAACATTCAAATTAAATTCGATTTAAAATGAGGATATGTAAGTCCTTTTCCTCAGACCCAAACATCTACAGGCCCATTTCATCACATATCAGACACTTTTATTTTCTGTTTTTATTTCCTTTTTCCCCCCTCCCTCTCAGTCTCTTCCTCCCCATCAACAAAGAGGGTGGATAGACGGCCCAAGATTTTTCAGACGGTATCGTAAATTGTGATCGGTTAGAACCGCACACGCGCGCGCAGTGTTGGCGCGCTGACCTTCAGGCGGCGCGGGGCGTCCCGTCCGGCGTAGCGGGGACGCGGTTTCCGCGGGTTACCGCCGCGTCCGCGCTGCCGACCTTCAGGGCTCTGACCTCCGCCGTCGGGAGGAAGGGAGGAGCGCTTTCCCTCCACACAAATAAACCGCAGAAGATATAAAAATCGATGGATCGGGCCAAGGCACAAAGCGTGGGGGGGGGGGGGGGGGGGGCAGGTGCAGGAAGAGTACAAATAGACTAGGAGCACCCCCCCCCCCCCCCCCCCCCCATCCCCATCCTGTCACTCTGCTCCACTGGTTCATGGCGAGCAGCGAATGTTCCGGAACCTTCCGCAGAGTGACATTTAATTTGGTCAGATGTGACAAATGCCTTTCTCTCCGTTTTTTTTTTCCCCCCACTTCCAGACATCATCTTTGAGGGGGAGGGGGGGGGGCGGGCGCTAGTTGGAATGCCAACAGTTTTGGGAGCCAGACAGTCCAACAGCCCCCATCCCCCTACCCACCCCCCAACCCCCCCTTAACCAATGACAAAAAAAAAAATTAGTTTTGTCTGACTTTTTTTTATTTAAAAAACATGCACTCGTTTTCAGGGACTCGTAGAATTAAGGAGCTTAACTGAGAGGGATTTCCCTTGGGCTCAATTAGAAGCGCGGTGGCAGATGGACAGAGCTCTGAGCCGTTACACAGGCTGAGCGAGCGGTCGGACTGCATCCCCAGCTCACCCCCCACCCACACCCCCGTCGCCGCCCCCGGCCCCCACGCTGACCTGCACTCTGACCACCCCCCCCCCCCCAATCATCACCCCCCGCCCCCCCCCCCACAGCTCCACCCCCAGCTCTCACAGGCCGATCGTTTCCTCCCCGCCGGCTGCTGGTGAGCTCCCCGCTCCCCGGCGCTCGGACCGCGGGGGTCTCGCGCTCCAGCTGAGCGCCCGGCCCTTCCGAGGACGCTCCGCCCTTTCTCACGAGCGCCCAGCGAGCGGTGACCTTGCAGAGGCACTTCCCTTTAACGGCGCGGACCCCCGCGAGCGCGGCGGTGGCTTTTCACGCGAAGGCAAACAGGACGAGGAGCAGAGGCGCGGCACTGGACACAAAGAGCGATCGCTATAAGCTTGGCGTAGTCTCTGACACAAGCGCTCTCTCTCTCTCTCTCTCTCTCTCTCTCTCTCTCTCTCTCTCACTGACACGCACTCACACACACGCAGGCCTTTTTGTGCACTTTGAAGGTTTCTGCCTGAAGCAACTATATTCCGTTCAAAGACTGACAAGACAATAGGAACGTAACTTCATGAAAGGGACTGTATAAATAAGACAGAGGCAACAGCTGGAGAAAACACTGAGCACTCTCCTCTGTGAGTGTGTTTGTGTGTGTGTGAGAAAGACTCTCTCTCTCTCCACTCTCCCTTGAGGAGAGTGATTGACAGGGGCCTGCTTGTTAATTAACCTAGGGCAGAGCACACCTACACTCCAACAATGGCCATATGGAGCCCGGGGACACTCACGGAAAGCGGGATAATATCAGCTTTTTTTTACGTGAGACAGTGACACTGTCTTTCAAGTGGGCTCAGAGAGACATATGCTGCCAATTTACTTAAGCGGCTAAATTTTCCACGGCGGGTGACTGTTTTGCACCCCCCGCTCGTCACCTCGCAGCTTATTTATTTTCGTCTTTCTCGCAGCTCCGCTAATGAGGAAAGCTAACTTGACTCGCGGCCAGAGCGGAAGCCGCTGTGCCGAGGTGCTTCCGGAAGCCACCCCCGGCAGCTGCCCGGGGCCGTGCGCCGCCCTGAGAGCGTGCGAGGCGAGGTGTCAAAGCTACGCTAACCGCCGGGAGCCCCGCCCCCTCCCGCGCCCGTCAAAACGAACACGGCCGCCGAGTCCCCCGGTGGCGTTCGGCGCTTTGAAGGCGGTAAAGGCTGAGCGTCCTCAAAAACACCTGCAGCTCAGATGTGTTTGTGTGTGTGAGAGAGAGTGTGTGTGTGTGTGTGAGAGAGAGTGTGTGCACGCAAGGGTGCGTGCGCGAGAGCGTTTGTCTGTTGAGGGTGTGTCCATGCACATGTGTGAGAGCATGTGTGCAAAGAAGTTGTATCTAGGCGTGTGTGTGTGTGTGAGTGAGTTTGAGTGTATTTATACACAAGAGAGTGTGTGTGTGCGTGTGTGTGTATGTGTGTGTTTGAGTGTGTTGATACACATGTGAGAGTGTGTGCGTATTCAATGCTGAATGGGTCTTCTCTCTTAGCTGGTGTGGCTCTCAAATTAGCCTCTATTGACCACCTGAACCAGGGCCACAAAACTCCTGTGTGCTCTGGGATTTTGTTTCGAACAATTCAACTGCCTTCATCCTCTAAAGCGTCGTATGCACGTGTGATAGTTCTGTCCGTAGTCTGAAACATTTTCACCAACGATACACGTCAAGCCCTAGCTCAGGACTTAGTCCAAAATGTCAGATCATATAAATGATTTGAACTAACGACGTAATTAAGAGCAGAAGTTGGCATGAGATCCAGAAAGGGATCAGCCCTTACTGTGCCCCCCCCCCAACCTCAGCCAGTATGTTAATGAACCAGGGCTGAGGTTGGGGGGGGGGGGGGGGGGGGGCACAGAGGTCTGCTGTGGGATTCAAACTGCGGCCACAGCTGCTGCTTGCTCAGCACAATGTAATACGATTATCCCACTGAGCCGAATGTTAGCACGTTAGCGTGCCAATATACAATATGAACAGCCCATCGCCCCCTAAGGTGCGACTGGAGACCCACGGTAGACCTACCCTCATGCACTTGCATTTCAAAGTCTCTCCGACTTCACGTCCCACCATTGAAAGAGGCACGCAGCTGCCAGACAGCCGCGCACCATCATCATTTGGCTTGGCATGCACTTAAAATAAAAAGAAAGACAGACGTCTTCAATCCCGAAAGGTCATGTGAAATGGTTTTCATTTTTCATGAAACTGAAGGCGTCTTATCTGGCTTTGTAATGGCTAGTACGAAGAACTCTTAATGCAATCCGATTATTATTAAAAACTGTGGTAAATAGTTGTGGTAATGGCCAGAAAAGTATGAACATCAACTAAGTTTTCTCTGCAAACTAAAGAAAGAGATTCTGTATTATGAAGGGAGAGAGCTGGAGTACCCGTCCCATGGGTCTCCTCCGAGCACTCCAGTTTCCTCCCACGGTCCAAAGACATGCAGTTAGGCTAATTGGAGGGTCTAAATTGCCCATAAGTATGAGCGTGGGTGTATTTCTGCCTCTCACCCAATCCATGCTGAGATAGGCACCGGCACCTGCCTCTGCCTTGCTGAACCCCCCCCCCCCCCCCCCAAATGAGCCTAAACAGGAATAAGCTGGTTTGATAATGGATGGATGGCTTGCTGGAGCTGGAATGGGTACTCACATAACAGGAAAGTGTAAGACTAGCAAGCACAATGAGGATCTAACACAATAGCAGAATCCGCATGGCCTGATTTGGTACTATAGGCCTCTTTCCTTAGCACCCAAAGTAGAGTGCCTTTAAAAAAATAAGACAGTGGAGCAGGTGTACTACAGATAACGCTCGAGGTCTTGGGATAGCATTCAGCCTTCGCGGTCTCAGCATCTCTCAGCTTCGCAGGCCTTTGAGGCGATCGCTGAAAAGCCGATGAGCTGTTTGGAAAACTCAGGTGGAAAAGAATAGCGAAGGCTCCATCCCAACAACGGCTGCCAGGTGTCGACGCGCTCGAACTGAATTTACACCTGCTTTAAATAATGGCCTCCATCAAGAAAGCCTCCATTGTCACCGGCCTCGATAAATCTGATTTAACGGCTCATTTGCATATCTAATATCCTCTTGACCGGCGTTTTTTTTGCAGCCCTACGTTTGGAACTCCTCGAATCGCACGCGCATTATGGCGAATGTGCCAGAACGAGCACTTCGTCTATTTAATTACCCCAAACGGCCGTTACGCCCCCGACAGCGGACTACAAATGCGACAGCTCTACAGGTGCTAAGAGCTCCGCGGTGCTGGGAGGCCTTGATAAATCCGCCCCCCTGCGCGCGTTCCAATTTATTGCGACATTAAATCAAACAGAAATCAGGTATTGTTGTTCACATAAAATAGCGAACTGGGGGGGGGGGGGATTGTGTGTGGAAGAGAGGTTCCAGATGCTTCCGTATTCATTGACAGATGAGAAACCCAAATGTCCTTATTACTAGATTTGTCATCGGGAATTGGCACGCATGCAAGAGCACTGACTGCGGTACAACTGTTAGAATTTAACACCTGGTCGCATCTGTATAAACAGGTGGAGAGTAAAAAAAAACTTTTCTTTTATTTTTTTAACCCGTGCATAAAATACAGATATATGTTCTGTTTGTACCCTGCTGATGCGGGTATGTTCATCCCTTTCGTACAAAATAAAGACAGTTCTTATACAGACTATTGTTTTTAAAGATGGTTGTCCATGTTTAATAACATTCGTTGACAACGAATTGCTTCGTGCTTTTCACGATAATTGCAAGCACGGGCTAGCCTAGATCCGAAACAACCAAGACTTAGATTCAGTAAACATTCCTCTTTAGCTGTGACTGAAATTAATTAAACCGAAATAGTGTTGGCATTTACCCACAGTCCGGTAGCTTCCTTGATTAGAAAAAACAATTTTGAAAAAAAAAAGAAAAAAATGTGGTATCCAATGATAAAAGTTGCAAAACACACTTATTTGTAAGTCATAACCAAGGACAAATATTTGGTTTGGCAAGTCCAGGCCAGTGTTTCATAAAGGAACACTGTGAAGTCGTCCATTCTAACAAGGCAATATTCTATCCATAATCTGTTTGTGACCACGGGATCAACATTGGTCTCTCCATCTCCTCAGATTCCCTTCCACTCTGTTAGACCAGGAATTAATTTTCTTTCTTTTTTTTTTTTGCCTGTTTCATTTTCTTTCTTTTTTTTCCAGTCCATGTGTTAATTCCGCCCGTGAACTCGGCCAGCTGATTTCGCTAATGAGTTCTACCTCCTGGCTGAGGAATTGTGTACTAATTAGCGAGCACAGGAACAAAATGCTGTGGGGGCGGGAGGGGGGGGGGGGGGAGGGACGGGGAGGACACGGCGAGTCCTGCGATGCACAGAGCAGCCTGCCGCCGAGCTGCTTCCCGCCATCGAGCGAACGCACGCTGGTAACCCGGCGACCGGCGGTGGCAGAGCTCTGACTTTGCGCGAAAGCCCGCGTCCCACGCTCCCTTTCATCCGTCCAGACATTTTAAGGAAGAAAGCAAACAAAGAGCTTCCCCCTCGCGTGTCTGACGGATGAAATCGTCGGTGAAGAGGTAAAAAAAGCGAACGGTCCCGAACGGAACAGGCTTCGCGGCTTTCGCGGCTTCCCGCGTCAGGGCGGCGGCGGCGGGTCGGCTCGGAAACGCTCTCTGACTCGCGCTTCGGCGCGCTCTGTTTCGCTCAGAGGCGGAAAGCAGACGGGCACGGTTTCACACCATAGACCCCCCCCCGTGTTGCCGCGGCGACTTAACGCAGCGCTGCGTCCGCCGCTCTTTTTGGCCGAGTTCCCGGCTGCTTTTCAAACCGCTCCTGAGCCCAGCCAGCCCAAACAAGACGTCCTCTTGGACTCGGCCAAAATCTCTCCTCAGCACTAATCACCATCTTCCACAATCGACAGTTTAGCAAAGCTTCATTCGAAAGGAATTTGTCGAATGAATAATCTGACACTTGCATTTATTCATCCGTCAAACTGGAAGACAAAAGTTGATTGCGGGCCACTGGCAGGTGGTAGTTGGGTTTTTGCTTATCGTTTATCATAAGGATCCCCATCAGCTGATGCAATGACGATCAGTCAGTCTTCCTGGGCTCCAGAAAAATATTCATTACATTACATTTCAGGCATTTAGTAGACGCTCTTATCCAGAGTGACTTACACAACCTTTTACATAGCTGGATATATACTGAAGAAATGCAGGTTAAGTACCTTGCTCAAGATACACACATGTCCTACCTGGGAATCGAACCTGTGACCTTTAGATTATAAGACCAGCTCCTTAGCCATTATACTACACTGCCCAAAATCCAACGCAATTACATTAAAATATGTTAATGGCACAACATACATGTTCATGCGACACACAACACACTGTAATTTATTTATACATCGTACCCAAGGAGGAAAATAAACATAATTTAGGCGTAATAATAACGAAGTGCAATATTACTCCACCAATCCCCTTTTGCCGAGTCTCTCAGGGGGCAACGCTCACAGCAGTACCCTGTGACTGTGACTCCGCCCCTCTCAGTCTCACGCACGCCGGCAAACACTCGCCGCTCGCATCGAGCGCGTGTCACTCAGAAACGCACGCCAACGCGGGGAGAGCTTCTCCACGGTGACACCGTGCCACTCCTACCGCGTTCTCAAAACGCAGTCGGCACACGCAGCGCGACCGCTTCGATTTCCGCTTAAGACTGAGAACCCTCGTAGTTATCGCCCATTATCTTTCTCAAGGCGGGAACAGATCACCGCATACGGCGAACGAATAATTTTCTGAACCAGCAGGAGGGCGTGTTATTTACAGAAGGATTTCATTTTCAGCGGATATTCAAACGCTTTCAACCGGAACACGACTGAACAAATATTGGATATGGAAAAGTCGTCTTTCAGTTACACTCAAAAACTTCCCTGGATTATTGGCGATTTTCATGTGTTCACGTTTCCAATTCAGACCACCAGTGAAGGATTTTTTTTAATAGTGTGTCACTGTTTTTTTTTTTTTTTTTTTTTTAAAACAAGCTCGATGTCAGTGTTTACCAGCTACATCCTTTGTGTGTGGCTCAAATTTACAAACACAGGGCAAGAGTTGAACCGAGACCTCCAGTGAAGAAAAGGCTTTACTTTTAACTACTGCTTTAGTATTGAGTATCGATTTTTAAAAATTTACTTAACTGGCTCGGTGGCAGCACAAACTGACAGCAAATTGATATCGCGCAGAATCCTCAACGTATCGACAACATCGTCACGTCCTTATTGATATTCCGCGCTGCTAACGCTCTTGAGTACGCCCTTGGGCGCAAAGCTGAGGCGATAAGACATGGAATGTCGGGTTGATTTAGGGACTCTTTTAGGGGGCTTTGTGTTCCTCCTCCGTGGGGAAAACGGGCATCTGATCGCACCGCTTATCGCCAGGATCGAAGCGATTCGCCCTCCTCCGCTCGGTCCTGGGTTTGCCGGGGCCGTTTAAAAAACGAAACGGGAAAGCTGCTGGATGGTGCCCCTCCCCAGGGGGCAAACGGAGCAGCTGCGAAATGGGGCGGGTGGAGGGGGCGAGTGGAAAAGTTGAGCGTCCGGCCGCGGGGGACGAGCGAGGGGACGTTTCGTTAGCCGCCGCCGGCTCCTTTGCGGCGCAGCGGACGAGCGCGGCGGCCCGCTCCGGGGGGGGGGGGGGGGGGGGGGAACGGCGGCTCGGTCGCCTTCGTTTAACCGGGAGCCGCCACACCCGGGAAAACCCAGGCCTCCGGAACGCCGGGAATGTCGCTCCGGGGCACGCTACAGGAGCCCTTGCCCTCTCCCGCCACGCTCATCAGGGAAGCAGGGGGCAGGCACCCAAAAAGGGGGGGCCGGCAGAGAGAGGGCACGTCCCGTGTTCAGCCCGCGTTTCGGATGCCCCCCCCCCCCCCCCCCCCCCCCATTTCAATGGGAGCTGGGAAGAGGTCCAGAGAAAAGGAGAAACCTCTCTAGTCCCCTTATTAAAAAGAGAGACCCGGCTCATCGCAGTATCATTGCGGATTAAAGGAGCGAGAAAATTAATCAGAAAAAACGGGGGGGGGGGGGGGGAAATTAACTTGGCTTCCAGAAATATATACCAGGAAGACGTGGAAATGTACCCCCCCCATCGCCCTCCCACTCGCTGCCCCTGCTGGGAAATTATATTTCTGTATTTCTTATACTATATCTTCCCCCAGTTACGGCAGAGGTCAGCTGTAATACGCCGGGGGGGGGGGGTGTTCGGGTCCGCGGAGGGGGGGGTCTCGGCTGCGGGTGGATCGTTGCTGCGGTCACCGATCCGCACCGCTCACGTGATCCGCGTGTGCGGCAGTCGAGCCGCGGGAGCCGACGCCTTCGCCCAGAACTCGCTCAGACGCGTCCCAGAGCAGGCATTAAGGCCAGCCGTGGGCCCGCGGATGAAACATAGCCGTCTTCAAACGGGCCGGTCGCTGTGCGTTTGCATACAAAAAAACCAGACGGCCCAAAACTGAGAGGTGTCTCTGAAGGTAAAGGCAGCCGGTGCATCGGTGATTTTCAGTACTACCCTAAGATCCAGGCCCCT
Source organism: Anguilla japonica (assembly GCA_025169545.1). Classification (NCBI taxonomy): domain Eukaryota; kingdom Metazoa; phylum Chordata; class Actinopteri; order Anguilliformes; family Anguillidae; genus Anguilla; species Anguilla japonica. The sequence continues at coordinate 5,296,689 of CM045899.1, forward strand.
TAGCGGGTAACCAAAACAGATACAGCATAAAGCCTTATATCTGAGGTTCTCCACCCTGGTCGTGGTGGGCCACAAGGTCTACTGGGTTTTGTCACTGGAAAACAGAAGCCAGATCAGACCCGAGAAACCCAAGGTGACCTAACTGTAACCAGTTGCTTTAATTGAGCAATTAAGTGCTGAGTTACAACAAAAACCATCTGACCCTGTGGCTCTCCAGGACCAGGGATGAGCACCCCTGCCTAATATGAAAGAGATCTGCCAACTGGGACAAATATCTGATGGTTCCCCTCCCATCCCTCCACTTAAAAATATACATGTATCACTGACTAGATTAAACAGATTGTAAGGTCCAAAACAATTTATTTGTTTACACCCATAACAGACAAACCGTACGATCAGCCATATTAGTGTACTTTTTTTTTGAGGAAAGACTCAATGATGTTCCTGTTACTCTCGGCCTCACCTTCAGCTCTCACCCCACACTGAAGCACTTAATTTTTCACCTTCTTGTATTCCTATCTTTCTTTTTTGACAGCAAAATGATCTCTCAACCTAAGCTATCTGCAGCACTCAATTTTCACTAGGAGGGCACAGTGTAATTACAAGTAAATAAACAGTAGTTACAACCCGCCAAACACTGTAGTTGCAGTGTTATTAGAAAGGTATTCATCTTTCCTTTCAGTAGAGTTTGAGATGGTGAAATAAAATCAAATCTAAAAACTGACTAAGAAAATTGATAATTTAAACTGAATCGGTGCAACTAACAAAGTTGCACATTGCAAGTTCAACTTATTTTTGACAATCCAAAAGACATACAACGGGGGAACTTTATGGTGTTCGGCATCCGAGATCAACCTTTACAAAAGCAACTTCATTCAGTTCAGAGAATTGATTTAATAAAGACAGAGGCTTAATGAAGACAGAGGCCAGCACACCTGAGCTTCTGTTGAGAACAAGACCGGAGTACCAGGGTCAGGAGTGGTCACAAACTGTGGCGATCGATGCTCTAGGACACCGCAAGTCCGAGTGAAAATCGATTTCTACCACAAAAATAACTTTTTTGTTGAATAATATTAGGGCATTTCTGTTAAGTTCATTAGCTAAAATTCAAGCTGGCTAGTCACTGAGGCCGCATGGCTCCTACTAGTCTGAATCCTGGGACAGATATGTGGAAAACCCTGTAAGATATCTTTGAGGCAATTCGCTGGAGACAAATTTCTGGAGAATTCCATCAACAAGTTTCCAGCCCCCGTTTCTTTTGTGTCCTCAGAACAAACAGCTACCCAAAAGTCACCCACGTTCTCGAAAACACGACAACCGTGACGTGTGACTTACTGACATGACAGCTGCTACAGAATTCCAAGGGGGATTTACCTTGGATCACTGCGAACGACCGTATCCATTTGTGCAAAGTGCCCAACATAATGGGTGATTGCTTTGTCTGGGAAAAAGGAATCTGTAGAGCCAGGGCCCACATATTGCGATGACTTGCATTAATTATTTGCACAAGGGAACCAATGATTAAATGTAGCCGAGGTGTCTCGATTAGCCTTATTAGCCTAAATGCAGATTTAGACTCTTTTTTGCCAAAAGCTCAATCCAATTTTGAATTGCAAATTAGCGCTATTGCAAACTTGAACTTGGATTCATTTAGAATTTGTTTTTTTTTTTAAATGCAAGTGTTAGCTTCTCCTTCATGGTGAGCTTCTTTTGTTCGGCTTTTTGTGATTAATTAACTTTAATTTTTTTTGTGATTAAAAACTGTTTGTACAAGAAACAAGCATGTTCAATCATTTAATTGTGAGTTGAAGTCAAGGACACTTTTTGATTTAATACAGGCCAAAAGATTATGTCACAGCTATGATGAATTCACCATCGCAAGGTAAAGCTTACAACTTCACCGTTCTGTAATGTGAAGCAATTACCGAAGAGGTAAAGGACACCGCGATACGTATTTACTTTAACACCTACTAGTACAAGAACAAAAGGCTGGGAAAATTCAATTTTCCTTTTGGTGTGCTCCTATGCAATCCGTCTCATTTAAACCCAGGAACAGCATAGATTGCCACTTTATTAGCATAACTGGGAATATCATGTCATAGAAAATAGATGACGATAATAAAGACGAAGGCTCTCGCTACCGCAGAGCCGAGCCGCTCTATTAACAAGGCGATAAATCCCTAATGAGACTGATCTGTCCGATTTGTTTTGCATTAAATCAGAATTTGCCCAGTCGCACTAAAGAAGTCTTAATTACCTTCTTAATTGAGGGGGAATTTGACTTGATAAATCATATTGCTTTAGTAAGGATGACAAGCTGTGCTCATAATGACATTCACTGGGAGGATGTAACTGTGGAGAGAACTGGAGATTCACACCCTATTGCCTGGATTCAATCAACATTTGTCCTTGATTTTGACAAACAACATTTATTTTTCCCACTCATAAACAGTTTGGTGAGATCATGTTGTTGAATGCAGAAGTTCGGAAACCTTGTGAGGGAAAAGAAACTCATTTTGTGAGGGAAGCAAACGCATTTTTTTTTTTGTCAAAGTTAAGGACACATTTTGATTGAATCTAGGCCATTGTGTGACATATTTTACACACAATAAGCATTATGCAGCTTCCAATACTGCGAGGGCCGCTAGGATTGATTCTGTGCCGTCGAGAAAATGTATGTGCTCGTTTCACCAACCAATGAAATCAGATAATTTTTATATCGTGCTTCTCACTTTACGTAACCTTCATTTTATAAGATAATCTCAGTGACATTACATATATTTTTTTCAAGAGACTGAGTGAAGAAAGCAATGCAGCTGCACCCAGCTCAGCCTGTAGGACACGCACAATCGAAATAAACACACCACAAAGAATCATTAACATAACCGGGAATAACAGAGAGCTTCAACAATGCGCCGCTCCTGCACTCAACAGAAACCAGCCAGTGTTTATTTCGGTTTAGGTGACCTTAACGAAGGCGACCTCTCCGGTCGCCTCCCGACACCGGAACACCGCGTCGCCCGTCCGGCGAGTCTGCGGCGGATCCTTGACCCCACGCTTCGGCAACGTGCCTGGCACATACAGAGCGGGGCGTCACCCGCCACCGGCGGAGAGTCGGACCGCAAATTTGTACGCTTGCTAGCAAAAACACAAAGCAAGTCGAAACGAGTGAAGTCGTTCCCCGAGGAGATCCAGATTCGGAACGACAGTTGTGGGGAAAAACTGCGAGACTGGCTTCGAATGAATAAACCGCGACTTTAAAGGATTATTTGGAATTCTCTGAAACCAATGCTACCTGCACAAAGATTGTCAATGTTTATTCTAATAACTAAAAATGGGTTTCTATGGAAACGTCATGTCTCAAAGAGAGGAGGGTGGCATTTATTAATTGGGACAGCAATTGGGTTAGCAAAGGACAAGAGGAAGGAACTTGGAAGAACTATTAAGATAGGCAAACAAGAGTATTAGAATAATGTGGTGTAGCAGTAGTTCTCTGCCAATGCAAGGGATTCTTGGAATGGTCCCAACATAATGATGGGTAAGGGAGGTTAAGAGGATCTTAACCTCAAATCTTCCCCTCAAATAATCCTTCTTTTGCCAATGATCCAAACCAGTTTTACTGCGGCCACAATGATATGGCTTCTGATAACGTGTAGTTGATCATGCTCCTGTTCTGCTTAATGAGAGTGAGGTTACAGCTAGGTTTAGCAAAGAGTAGGCCAAATAAGGTCCTAGCACCTGAGTGGCCTGAGGGGGAGGGTGCATAAGGGCTGCAACTTTCATCTTAAATCAGTTTTTACTCAATTCAGTTCAGTTGCTGCTTGACAAACATATTGAGCCACAGTCATGGAAATTGTCTACAATTATTTCGGTGCCTAAACAGACTGGAGCTTCGTTGCTAAATGATTTTAGGCCAGGTGCAATGAGCAGCATTTCGTGGGTCACAGTCAGTCATCTGATGTCCCTCATTGGTGACTAACTACCTTGTCCTGCTTCGATCTGCTTACAGGTGCGATGGGAGAACTAGTGCCACAACTCTCACTTTAGCTAATCCAATTATCAAACATTTGCAGATCTAGATCTTTGCAGGTCTGAAAGTTATGGCAGAGTTTTATTCCTAGATTTTAGTTCAGCCTTCAATACAATGAAAACACAAATGCTACTGTTGAGGATTTCTGATGATCTTGGTGTCAATGGGCAGTTTATTTTATGGATTAAAGGCATTCTCTAACGGCGTTATGTGGGAGAAACTTGTTTTAAACACAGGCGCACAGCAGGGTTGTGTCCTGACGCCAGTATTGTTTACCATTTATACTAATGAGATGCGATCTCAAGACTCCATCTATTGTTTATGCAAGTATGCTGATGACATGGCTTTGGCTGGGTTACTACAAGAGGAGGACACTTAAAAGGAGCTATCGTATTTTAGCCATATTGATATATTACTCAGTTAGTATTCAAACAGTGCTCTTGCCATGAATGCCAGCAAAACTGGGAGATTGGTCATTAGTAGCAAGAGTTCCATTCCACTTGAGTCAAATAAAACTGAATGACAACTCTGTAGAAACACTGGGGAAAAAATGATTCGGGAATTTTATTTGACGGTAGACTGAGCTTTACGCTTAATGGAATATATTTTCAAGAAGGCTGTGCAATGTCTACATCTCTTGAGAAAGCTGAACAGCTTTTCTGTAAGTACAGGTAACTGCTGAGTCGGTTAACAAAAGTCTTACTGGAAGCGTTTTGACCTGTAAGATCTCCGGGTATGGCGTTCTTGCAGTAATAACAGCAGTAAACTGTCCAATATTGTGAATATGGCTGGGACGAGCGTTGGGAAACCACAGAGACAGCCGTATGAAATACACGCACTGTGTAACCGGCAGAAGGCCCAGAAAGTCTTATGGGATTCTTCACATCCCCATTTTATTAAATTTGACAAGCTCACTTCTGGGAGCCATTATAGAACACCCAGGACCACCAATAATATTTTTAGGATTTATTTTTATCCCACATGCAATTGCTTTGATGAATTTTTAACTTATGAATCTTTACCCTCCTCAACCCTGCACTTTGATAACTGGTGTACTTGAAGCTCTGTTATGTTGTGTTTGCTGCCATTTTGTGTACTGCGTTGTGTCTATATTTGACGATTGTTGTTAATGCATCCCGGGCAGATCAAAGATAAATCTCCAGAAATGTATAACAGAGTTTTTTCAAAAAAAAGAAAAGAAAAGAAAATCCATACCATGGGCTTAGTTTGACATAGATAAACATAGATTTAAAACGTACGCATATTTCTGTTACATGCCTTTAGAAAAATTAAAGAAGATCAATACAGTTCAAATATGAGTATAAATTGAATGATTTTTCAGGATTTCTCATGCAGGAGTTCATACTGGTGAAAGCTTCTACCCCAAGCAAACTTTGAGGGATTGCAGATTTGTTCAGAGAAGCTGGTAATCACTGAAAGGCTCACAGATAGGGGCAGAGTGCTCTCTACACCAGTTTGCAGCTAAAGTGATGCGGTGGTGAATGGGCAGGTGGAAATTTAGACATCTCAGCCCTCCGTCTGATAAAGAGAGGGTGGGACTGCTGAGAGATTCGAATGGGGGGGGGGCTGCATAGAATCTATATTGCACAGTGTCCAAAGTGTGTAGACTTCATGAAGGGAGAGTATTTCACAATAAACTCCAGTACAGGAAGTACAAGTACTACCTCAATACAAATACACAGGAAGAGAAACAATGTTTAAGTTGAAGTTAGTGACGTTTAATTTAGTCGAAGTCATCTGTATGGGATTTCCATCATACCTTGATGTAGCGCAGGTATCTGTGAAACAATACAGATGGAGAAGACAGAGAAAGAGCGAGACAGAGGGAGAGAAGGAAAAAAAGATGGTACTGCAGTACTTTGTTAATAATTTGTCTCTATAGTTATCCTGCCACAATCTTGAAAATGTTTGATCTACCATAGCTATTCAATTAAAACCCCATATGTCTTTTGGACATGGTACATTGATTTAGCATTTCATCGAGCCTTCTTCAGAAACAGGAGGCTTGCAAGCCACAGCGAGACGTTCTCTCCCCGTCGTGAATGCATAACAGCCTTTCCATCTCACGCTAATTCCACAATCAGCACGCAGAATCTGCTTAAAAGCCATCCGTGTTCAAATAAGCCATCTTGTGGTTTCATAAAGACGACTGCTCCATTTACTCCCGAAGCTTACTTTTCCGAACAAGTGTGAGTCTGCACGTCCCACGTTGCGTTAAATCATTAAAATGACTGCTGGAAATGTCTTTAAGCATTTGAAAACCATCACCTCCTGCTATTATCGATAGCATCGAATTTGTGCTAAAAACTGCTTTAGCCAGTATCACTGACCACTATTATATTCTCCAAAGTTTTCTGGTGTTAAGATACAGTTATGCATGTTCAAATGAAAATCTAAATTTTAGATTGTAAATAGAATTATTTTTGTTTATTCGAAAAAAATTGAGAGGCACATAAAAAAAACTGATGCCAATAATTCCAGTCAACATTTAACGCTTAACTTATAAATAAATCTGTGTGAGTTTTTTTTATTCTCTCTTACTGAAATGAGAAGCCCAGATTCACACACAGACGCACATTTTCACTCGAAAAATTAAAATGGGCACGTTTCAGAAGTCTATAAGTAACTATTTATGCCACTTTTTTCACGCACACATTTAATCGAACGTAATTTTTTTTAAAAAAACATGGCGGATTGCATTGATTCAGAATGCTGCCCCCTGGGACTCCATTACACGGTGGGGTGCCGTGATTGGACGTTTCCCGCTGCGGGCCTGCGGGGTGTTTTATTGTTGCGGCGCGGCGCATTTCCACACCGCGCGCGTGAAAGCTTCCGAGCGCCACGCACCCCTTCGATTGACGGCACACGACGTGTCTCCCGTCTAGCGGCTGACATCTTGTTGTTAGCGCCAGACGGCCTTCCGCCGCTCCCGGACTCGAAGGCTCTCCTGTCTGAAGCGCGGTCGCGCCCTGTCAGAGGAGCCGCGCATCTGCCCACACGGCGGAGCCTTCGCCCCCCCCCCCCCCCCCCTCCGCCCCCTCAAACCCCCCACCCTCCCCCCCGGCTTTTTCCGACGCGCGGAACCGCCAGCGGACAGAACGCCGCCGCGGCCCGGGGACCGCTAGCGTCGCTCCGGCTTTAACACAGCGCACCTGCGCCCTGCCTGAAGGGGAGGCTACGCCGACGCGACGGACGAACGCGCTAACGGGTTATAATTCCATTATAAACACCCCGGTGCATCGTGGGTGAAGACGCCCCACGTTCTCGGAGGCCCGGCGCGCGTCGGTGTTCTGCTCTCGCCGATTATTCCGGACGCAGACGCGCGAGCGCTTCGCTTCTGTAGCCTGCTACACTAGCGCGCCACGCGCGGGTCACCTAAGCCTGTCGCTACACGTGACAGTAATGAACTGTAGAATTACATGACATGTAGCATTGGCATACAGGACAAATTGCCCTTCAAGGATAAATGATGTTTATCTTATCTGTGTCTGATAAGACACAGGAGCTCTGTATGTCGTAACCTACATCAGACGTGGTGAGAAAAAAACAAATCGCACAGGACACTTAAGGCTAGACGTTGGACGCTTCCCTGCGTGCTCGCCGATATTGGCTCACGCTCAGCTTTCAGTCTTTCCCTTCGCGTTGAATTATTTTTCGAAAGCTGCCCGCAATCCCGTTCGTGAGATAAACAGACGTTGTTCATGGCGTCGGCTCAGAACCTACGCAGGCGAACGTGAGATCCTCTTCATAAGGGCACCTACGGGTTCAGGCACTGGGCCATTCTCTCAATAACACACAGTATCTGGGATTCCAGGCGTAGTTTAGGACAAAAGGACGGGATAGAGACACAACGTGTGTCTGATAGTGTGATGGTTCGGTGAACAGAAGATGTGTAACTGCTGTGGACGGTCACGCATCGGTCCTGCTGCTGACCCTGGAGGGAACACGTTTGCCTGTGGAAGGTCTGTCAGGGAGGTTAACCGTGGGAACAGTACATTGGTTATGGGAATGTTTCACTCGGGGGCATTCACAATGACCGTTGTTACTAATCACTAGTTTTGGTCTACATCAGAGCTGCCCAGCCCTGTTCCTTGGAGGTCTGCCATCCTGTAGGTTTTAATGATTATTTCAACCAGACCTTCAGCAGTTGAATGAGTCGCAGGAACAGGGTTGGGCAGCCTGGGCCCTACACCATATGAAAGGGAGGGGGGGGGGCATGTTTTCATGGTACAGTTTATTTGTTCAGGGACAATACAATGTCACATTATTACAGAGATGATCATCATCGGCCCATTTCCTGTTTCTCTCTGTCGCCTCCCCAGAGGGAGTGCGGGGCGAATGTAGGTCATTCTGGTACTCTCTGTGGAAGGTTTTATTATCCCTTGGCAGAAACACCAGCAGTTTCAGGCTCCTAGTCACTGCTCCCCGTTTCCATTTTTAATGCCCTGAGCTTTGATAAATAAATGTAGCATCCAGCTAAAAATATCAGTAGAGCATCTTAAAAGGTAATAAATAGGTATCGAGGCTTCCCAGCTTGGAGATTACATTTCTGAGGCTGCACCAGGTCAGGGTTAGCCTTGTCCTATGGTAGTGATATTCATTTACAATTTTTAGTTTGAGGCCTAGCTGATGAGCTGAATGACCTGCATCATATATCTGTGTCTGGTCTCCTTAAAAAGAGGCTAAAACAGCTCATCTTAATGATAATATCATTGTGTTTATCCCTGCTTTTGACTAGAGTTACTAAGAGTTACCTTTTAGCAATAGAAATTTTGTCCTTAGAGAAGTCCTTGCCGTAAATGAAGCTGGGTGAAGTTGTTACGACTGCTCTGGAAAAGAGAGTCAGAGCTCAGCCTTGCAGAAGTTAAGAAGCCTTTGTTCTTTTGTCTTTGGCGGTGTGTGCGTGTGTGTGTTTTATCTAGCTTTCCTTTGTTTCTGTCGCATTGAAACTAGAAATGAGTAATCCTCTGGCAAGCTCATTTACTGGTTTCTCACTCTCTCTTTCTCTCTGTGCCAGTAAATTAAATTTAACATCGCGTTTAAAGTCTTCAGTTCACTGCATTATAAATAGATAGCCTACATTCCTTATTTAATTTAGTGCATGAATTCTATTTATGATTCTAATGGCCACATCTAATTTGTCTCATTAATAAAAATATGTTATATTTAATTTGATATAGTTTGTTGACTTGTAGGGCAGATTCCAACTGTATATGGTTTTGATTTTTATTCTTAATAACAAATAATTTGTCTAATATAATACAAAATTAATGTAATCCAATTCTGCTACTTCTACTGTTGGATTATCTTTCAGAGGGGCAGCCTGCCAAGAGGGGATAGTTCATAGCAGACCAAGCTGGATTCAGAACTGCCACAGCCTAAACGGACTAAATCCAACTTGCACAATAATATCAGTATAATCACAAGATTAATATGTTAATCTAGAAGTTCACTATGCTAACACAACACACATAGCTGTGTACATCAGGGAAATTGACCATACTAAGACTACATTCATTGGTGGAATATGTTTGTCTACACTTACAGTGACACATCAAATAAAGGAAAACAAGGACACATGCAAGAACTGCTCATTTAAAGGAATGTGGTAAATGTCCTGATTGGCTATTTAAAAGTTCCAGAGAACTGCCCTTTTAAAGGGATGTGGGAAGTGTCCTGATTGGCCGTTTAAAAGTTCCAGAGAACTGCTCTTTTAAAGCGATGTGGGAAGTGTCCTGATTAGCCGGTGGGTAGCCACACTTTCAATTCATTACATACTAAAACCCCGCCCCTCTGCGCTACACGCCAGATGCCATTGCACTTCCAAAAGCTTGGTACGGGACCCTCAGTTGTCCCTTAATCAACTTGTGCACTTTGTTCTGCAAGGCACTCTGGATAAAAGCATCTGTGACATTAATCCAGTATAAAGTAATTTCAGAATTTTGTTAAAAGGGACCAAAAAGCACTTCTCAGACACCCTTCCCACTTCCCATCTTACCCAATCTTTTTTTTAAAAACACACCTGTGCAGTCAGAACGGAGCGGATTCTAATGAAAGTTTAAAAAGGGCTCCATTCGCCTGTAATTTCCTCCTGAAAGGCAGTGAAGGCCGACGGTCTGGTTTCTGTCTCGCCGATAAAGCCGAATTATCCTGTCCACGAGGCCTCGCCGCTCTTCGGTGTGTTTCCTCTCAGAGCGCCCCGGAGACAGCCCGGAGACCAGCTGACAGGGGATTGGGTGTGAAGAGGGCAGTGGGAGGAGCCACGGCAACATCAGGCCAATACTTCAGGGAACTTCAAACCCAGGGAGCTTATCAGGCTTACAACAGGCTTAAAACAGACACTCAAAAGACATAGGTTCGCTTTATACGGAAAAATCACGTGCCACGTGAACACCCAACATGAAGCGTGCATATGAACTATAAAAATAAAGACGAAAAACAGAAAAGGGTAACCTTGCCCTGCATTCTCAAATAAAAGCTGATATGGTAGAACATTCGGTAGAATGTTCTACAGTGGAACATTCTTGCACTATTTATGTGCGTGCACTTGTTAAAAGTTTTAACCATACTTTGGTCTCCAAGTCTGCAGTGTTTTGTTTTCCTGCTCAGCTATATGAGAAGAAAAACGTTTAAAAAGTGAAATAGCTTTAACAAATTAACTCCACTGTGGGGGACCTTGAAGATAATTAACGATCAACGAGGGCAACCGTAAAGTGTGTAAAAGAGGGTGAACTAGAGGAGCAGAGAGTCTGCTGTAAAATATATGCTTCTGGCCATTTTGGCATCAAGGTTCCAACCATTACATTCTCTCTCTCTCTCCCTCTCTCTCTCTCTCTCTCTCGGCCTCGATACACCCTGAGCAGAAAGCCTTTTTTAATTCTGATTAGCTTTTTGTCAGGTATGTCTAAGCTGGCAATCTGGAAGATGCGGAGAAACCAGATCCAGGGGCGGGGCTCAACAGACGTGGTCTTGACAGCGAGGGGGCTGCTGGCTGCTCGACTAAGAGCAGAACATGCTTTTTATAAGTTGACATGCAACCTGGAGGAGTTTGTGAGGATTTGGGGCGTTAATGGTGTGCTGTGCACACTTGAGGAGGAAGGAATTTTGTCACTTGGTTACTCTAGTTTTTTTTTTTGTTGTCTAGTTGGTTTGTGTTGTTTTGTGTTGTTTTGTTTTTTTTTCTTTTGTCTTGCTTTTTGTTTCTGGCTGCACATAGCATTTCATATGACCTAGATGTATTAATTTAAAGGAGTTGTTAATAAAGGTGTTTTAAAATTCAATTCAATTCTCTCTCTCTCTCTCTCTCTCTCTCTCTCTCTCTCTCTCTCTCTCTTTCACTCAGGAATGTATCAATGGCTGAAACTGATGTTTAGAGTTTCTTTAGCCTGTAAGACTATTTCTGTGCGCAAATGTGCACTCACACACAGCGCAGTAATTTTAAATGTTTGCCAGTGGCCAGTGTTTTTATCTCCAGCAAGTGTGATATGAGGATCACTAGCCCATGAGGCGAGTGAAATTTCCTGAGCGGAAATTAGACACTTAAAGAGGTGTTTAATTCCTTAAAGTCCAATAGCCATGAAATTAGATGCCAGCGTCAAACAATAACATTCTCTTAAGTTACTGCGTTTATCTGTCATTGATTCAAGATGCAGCTCTATAACCCATATACTGCTGTAAAGCTTAGACGCTTTGCACTTTGACGCAAGAAGCCTTGTCTTGATTGGTAAACCATTGGAGATAACAAGTCAAACAACTGCTAATACAAACTAACTGCTAATAAGCAATCAATCCATTCTTTGTACACAGGCTAGGAAAAGTCAATTTTGCATAATTTCCATTGAGCTGAAAGCATTCTCCGGAGCACTTGAAAATGAGTATTTCTATGCATGCAAGTAGAATTTCAAATGTGACAAGTGCCATTTTTCTAAAAAGAAAAAGCAACATCTTACCTCCCAAACTGTGAAAAAAATTATCTCGGTTAGACATTCCAGTGCTGAGTAAATTGCCTAAAATCATGCAACTACCAGAAAAAATCAACACTCTGTGACCTACCCACTGGGATTATTGGTCCTGCTTGGAAACCCCGTATATGTTGCAGTAACCTCACAGTCTCGTGTTATTCAAGCTAATTTACAGAGCTTTTGAATGTAGTGGGGCGACATAGCTCAGGAGGTAAGAGCGGTTGTCTGGCAGTCGGAGGGTTGCCGGTTCGATCCCCTGCCCTGAGCATGTCAAAGTGTCCCTGAGCAAGACACCTAACTGCTCTGGTGAATGAGAGGCATCAATTGTAAAGCGCTTTGGATGAAAGCGCTATATAAATGCAGTCCATTTACCATTTAGTTCATGGCTTCTCGCTCGCTGAAATTGTGGCTTAGTTATTCTGCGGTGTACCGAGTGGAGGCTTAGCGCACACATTATCAATTGTTTTATCGGAGCTCTGTTTATCAACAAGTGTTTGCATAAAGGACACTACGACAGTATTAAAGGGCAGTACATTATCGTAAATCGTTTATGATTTGATTCCATATTTTTGCGAACAGTGCAAATGTTCCCCCTCGTGGGCTTACACCCTGTCGTGATCAGGTGGCTTTGTACCGTAGTGATGCTATGAGCTACGTACACCATTTTACTGCTTTGTTCGATCCGCTCCAAATTTATCCTGGTGTTTTATACACCCTGAAATCTGGTTTCGTCCGGTATCAGAAGTACATGTAATCACTACCGAATAAATGAAGTGTCAAAATTATTTTGGGATTTCTTTGTTGTTTTTCTGAATAAAAATGTCCAGTGTGTTTACTGAGTGAGACTCCCATAGGTTCTGGGGATTTGGTCATTTTGGTGCAAATGTGTTCTTTATTTCAAGCTTTGAACCATGTCTGAACTGTTTAGAGTTTTACAAATAATGGGTTTTATTTTAGACAGGGGTGACTCATGGGTGAAAAAGTCATGGGTTTTAAGGGGTTGAAAAATAAACAAAAAGCAAGCCACCCATTTCCTCGCACTGGTGCATTCGAAAATCATCAGAAATCAGGAGAAGGAAGGCAAGAAAGGATTTCTACTCATGTCGCAAACTTCAATAGGTCACCATTGTAAGATCAAAGAATGCTGTCTTTACTGCATGTTGGACAGTCCAATTGAAACACTTTCTACGCTCCCTTCAAACTGGTTCTGTCCCACTTTGTCTTATTTCCTCGTGCGCACTGCATCAGCACATACTTCAAGACTCTGCCGCATCTGTTCGCACGACTGGCCCCGCCCATTGTGCCCTAACGGCCCCTCCCACTGCCCACCAGGGCCCGCACTTACTCTGCACTTTACCTTTCAGGTGCCTGGTGGGCGGGGTCAGAAGGCATCAGCGCCCAATGAGAACACTGGGCCCGGTTTTCCCAGGCTTTATGAGCAGGCCTCAGTCCTCAGTGAGGTTCCCTCCCCCCAGAGCCGTCCCGCCCACCAGGTAGATCTGCAGAGAGCCTAGGACCCCACCTCCGCACCCAGGGCCCCGCCTTCTCGCCCAGGACCCTGCCTCCTCACCCAGGGCCCCGCCTCCTCACCCAGGGCCCTGCCTCCTCACCCAGGGCCCCGCCTCCTCACCCAGGGCCCCGCCTTCTCACCCAGGGCCCCGCCTCCTCATCCAGGACCCCGCCTTCTCGCTCAGGACCCTGCCTCCTCACCCAGAGCTCCGACTCCTCACCCTCCTTTGACAGCAGAAGAATCAGAAGGTACCAATGTTTTGGAGGCCGCCCCCCCCCCACCCCCAAATTATTTTTTTTAACCTAGAGACGTCTCTACTCTCCTCTATGTACACCTTTTGGTTTTGTGTGGCGTTTGCCTATTGGTTTAGTTCTTTCCTTTTATTAAATTCATTTCAAAGTGTTTCTGCAAATTTCACATTACCGATCGCTGTTGTTTCACTGCCAATGGCTAATGATGCTCCATGATGCTCCCATTCATATATAAACTATTTGCTTGGCAGACCTGTCTTGAATGTGCTCCTGAATTCAATAAATATCCCTTTTAAGAAAAGTGAAGCTTAATTGGGCCTTTCAGACACTTCGAGTCAAAAAGACAATTTAACTGAAACGCAGTTGCTGTGTTCAAATTGAGCGTATATTGGCAGCCAACATTCAGACTGTTCTCAGCCTATCAGATTCAGGACTATTGGAAAACATTTTTTTTTTTGTTTTTTTTTAAACACCATTCTGCACAGTCCATGAGAACAGGACTTGATTTTAGGCCAACGTGTAACCCTGAGACCTGTTTTAACCAGACAATGCCACAGAGACCTGATTTTCCAGCTCTTGCAACACCATATAAGAAATGCATGATTTCAAATGGGGGGTCGTCTCTGTGGCATTGTAACACTTATTAGCCTATAGTCTACTGCTGTGTCTACATGAAGACAACCTTGCCAGTCTGAAATCGTTAGCATTATGGGGCACATTGCCACTGTCAGCTTTCCTGCAGATTTTCCCTCTCAAAATAGAGAAGACTCCTCCATTTCCACACCAAAGTGGCCTCTCAGTTTACACTATATGACCAAAAGTATCTGGACACCCCTTGGTCTGGGGCTGTTTTCCATGGTTTGGGCTAGGCTCCTTGGTTCCAGTGATGACAGATCTTAATGCTACAGCATACAACCACATTCTAGATGATTCTGTGCTTCCCCACCAGTTTGGGAATGGCCTTTTCCTGTTTCAGCATGAAAGTGCCCCTGGGCACATAGTGAGGTCCATATAGAAACGGTTTTGTCGTGAATGGTGTGGAAGAACTTGACTGGCCTGCACAGAGCAGTGACGTCAACCCCACCCAACACTTTTGGGATCAGTTGGAAAGCCAACTGCAAGCCAGGCCTAATTGCCCAATCAGTGCCCGACCTCACCAATGCTCTTCTGGCTGAATGGAAACAAATCTCTGCAGCAATGCTCCAACATCTAGTAAAAAGCCTTCCCAGAAGTGTAGAGGTTGTTATAGCAAAAAAGGCTGAAGCAACTCCATAGTAATGCCCATATTTTGGTGTTATCAAGCGAAGTCAATTATTGCACTTATTTCAGTTTTCATTGTGGGGCTATGGTTTTTCAGTTGCAGCTTCCTGTCATTATAATTTAATGCAATGATAAAGCTGTCAGAAAGGAAAGCTTCTTCAGAAAAGTACACTTTGGGTATCTCACAGAGCTTCAGCACAGCAGAGCTGTACAGCTTCAGTACAGCAGAGATATAGAGCTTCAGTACAGCAGAGATATAGAGCATCAGTACAGCTAATAGAGCTTCAGTACAGCAGAGATATAGAGCTTCAGGTACAGCTAATAGTGTTTCAGTACAGCAGAGCTGTACAGCTTCAGTATAGCGGAGATATAGAGCTTCAGTACAGCTAATAGAGCTTCAGTACAGCAGATAGACAGCTTCAGTACAGCAGAGATATAGAGCTTCAGTACAGCTAATAGAGCTTCAGTACAGCAGAGATATATAGCATCAGTACAGCTAATAGAGCTTCAGTACAGCAGATAGAGCTTCAGTTACAGCAGAGATATAGAGCTTCAGTACAGCAGAGATGTAGAGCTTCAGTACAGCAGAGCTATATAGCATCAGTACAGCTAATAGAGCTTCAGTACAGCAGATAGAGCTTCAGTTACAGCAGAGATATAGAGCTTCAGTACAGCAGATATAGAGCTTCAGTACAGCTAATACAGCTTCAGTTCAGCAGAGATATAGAGCTTCAGTTACAACAGAGATACAGAGCTTCAGTACATAAGAAATATAGAGTACATAATATGAAAAAACATTGTTTGTCCTCTTTTCCAGCATTGCCTTCCCTGCGCCGATAAATCCGTAAACAAAAAGGACAGTAATTGCCATGCCCATGACAGCGAGAGATAGAAACGTAATGTACTTTCGGGAGATGATTCCCCTCCGCGACTAGCAAACGCGAGTCCAGCCAGGGGCGGTCTTACGTGCGCAGACTGCTCCCCAACGACTCTCCCGCAGGTGATCGCCCGGCCGGCACTCATCGCCCGCCATTGTGTCAGAATTACGCGGGGGCGGAATCGCAGTTCTGGGACAGCAAATCCATCAAGCCGAATTTCTGACATCTGCTAAATAAAAAAATCCCCAAGGATCATCGGAGGGGCGGTTCAACGGGCCCCCGTGGGAACGCCCGCCGTCCTTCAGAAGGACCGGTACGCGTCGTTTTTTTTTTTGGTTTTTTTTTGGACGTGGTCGCATTCCTCGGCTGTACGGCACAAGTGGGAGCGAGGGTCGGGCCTGCTCCCCTTCACAGCGCAAAGCCCCAAAATCGTGGTCTCCTGCCGGGGGCTGACGTACATGGTAATC
Organism: Anguilla japonica; assembly: GCA_025169545.1. Taxonomy (NCBI): domain Eukaryota; kingdom Metazoa; phylum Chordata; class Actinopteri; order Anguilliformes; family Anguillidae; genus Anguilla; species Anguilla japonica. The sequence goes on from CM045899.1 coordinate 5,313,067, forward strand.
AAACAGTCACGCACGGAAAAAAAAAGATTCAAACGTGCTACAATTTTATCGCGTCTATTTTTAGGAAGGCTTTTTGTCACGGGCGTGAAATTGCCGTGTATTTTTCGTCTTTTTTTTTGTTGTTGCCGCGAACGCGCACTTGCGGGCCACTTATGTCAGCCGCGGGTTCCGGCTCCCTCCCGCCATGTCCGCCATCGAAATAAAGCCCTTAGAACCAAGGACCCCCGGGAAGCAGGACCCCCGGGAAGATGAGATTGTGTGGGATCACTGGGAGGCCGTTTCGGGTTTTGCAAACAACCAAAGCACAACAATTTTTAGAACTGTTTTTAATGGGAAAAAGAGGACTTTTTAACATTTGAAAGAGTCATAAAAAAAGTTTTTGGCATACCGTATATGCGAGTTCTCATCTTTCACCATTTCTACTTCCAAGAACCAATGGTGGAAGCACCACGCTATGGGGTCACTTTTCAGCAAGAGGGACTGAGATTCTTATTGCCACCAAGGAAAAGATGGACAGAGTCAAACACAAGTGAACCCTTCAGGAGACCCTGTTTCATTCTGCATGAAATCTGCCTTTAGGCCAAAGATTCATGTTCAACAGGACAATGACCCAAAGCACTCAGCTACAATGAAAATGGCCTTAAAAAGGCCAGTATTCTGAAATGGCCCAGCCAAATCCCAAAAATGTGTGATATGACCTCATTATTTCTGTTCAGCAGCACTCTCTATCTAACTGAAGAGTTGGGGCAAGTTTGCATGGAGGAATTTTTAAAAATTCCAAAAACCTAAATGTGAAAAGCTCACACAGACATACCTGAGAATACTCAAGAGCTGTAATTTCCGCCAAAGGCCTATCTAAAAATGTCTAAAAACTCTGAGTAGTGAATACTTTAAGAATTCATTCCCCAGAGTCCAAAAAAGTACAAAAAAATAGATTTTATATCACAAGTTGAATGTATTGTGTTGGTGAAGAGGAAAAAAAATGTTTTCACTGAATTAAAATTTGAACAGGTGTAACAGGACAAAATGTGAAAATGTTCAAGGGGGTGAACACCTTCTGAAGGCACTGTATGCATGTCTGTCTGTATGTATGTATGTCCGTATGCATGTATGTATGTATGTAAACATTGACTGACTGACCACGTTGGTCACCAATCTACACCCTGAGCCGACCAGAGGAGTATGGGTTTGAGCCAGGTTCCTTCCGAGGTTTCTTCCCATCTGCCACAGGGAGTTTTTCCTTGCCGCTGTTGCCTTAGGCTTGCTCCTGTGGGGGTCTAGGCCAGGGTTGTCTGTGAAGCGTATTGAAAATTGCTGGAAATAGGCTATATAAAATAAAATTTGATTGATTGATCGATATGTATTATACATGTATGTATGTACTCAATAAATACTGTAACCTAATATTTTTGTGTACTTTTGTCCGTCCTTGCTGTGTGGCATTGGGCTTGGATGACGCAGCAGGCGAGCAGCCCACAGGGCAGGGCTCTGAGCTTAAATCACGCTAAGTCACGCTTAGCGGATTTCGGGGATGCGATTTAGCACGCGGCCGCCGGCCGTAGACGCACCCCTGGAGCGCGATTCATTTTCGGCCACGGAAGCTGGTCTTCAGCCGAGCGGGCTGATCGTTTCCCTTGCTCCGTGGTGCAGCCGATGAGGGTCGCGGTTCGAAACCCGCGGCAGACCCACCCCCAGCGCACGAGGAATTTAAAAAGTGGGGTGTTGGGGAAGCATCACCCGCTCTGAGAAGCGCCCAGGCGGTTCGCCGGTTCTCGACATCGCTCAAAAACCTCCAGAAGAACGACGAAAACGGCACGCCGGCTAATTGTATTTGTGATTTAAGCCGCGAACTAATTATCTGAAGTGATCCAATTACGCGGAAATGCTGTCTCTCTCGCGCGCGAGCCGTTGCGCGTTTGTTAAAAACGGCGGCAATTTCACGCGTTGGCGGCCTTTCCTTCACGCTCCGCGAGAAACCCGCAGTGTCTCAACTCGTCTGCTCTCTGCTCTCGTCTCCCCCGCTCCTGAAGTCCCATTTCATGAAAATTGATTCTTTCATACATATTATAATGCCGTGCCTCCCCGGAATACTCTAGTGCAGGGGGAGTCCCGTCCAATACAAATGGGGCTGGCGCAGGTTCAGGCTTTTTTTGTTTCAGCCCGACGCCAAGGCGCCCGATTCTACCTACCGAGGTCTCGTCTGAAGCCTGTGATTCGTTAATTAATTTAATCGGGTGCCATAGGGCTGGCTAAAACAAAGACCTGCACGCACACGGGCCCTTTCGAGAAAAGATTAGACACCACCGGCTCCAGTACACGAAAGCACAATGCTCGATAACAAAGTATGTTAATGGGACGGGTTGACTCGGGGTAAGAAATCGCAATGGACCATCGCTTTCTCGCTTTTTCAGAACAGAATAAGCTTGCGCAGGAGCCTGGGCTCAGATTCATGTGCTAAAAGGTGTAAAAGACCAAAGATATTTGGTCCCTTGTTTTCTTTACTTGTATGTTCAATGAACTCCTCACAATGCGACGAGGAAAAAATTTGACATTGACATTAATCACCGAAAGTCAAAGATTAATTCCATATTTGTGGTTGGATTTAAACTCATTTCAGTTGATCATTTAAACCAATCGGTTTAAACCAAGCAGTGTTGTGAACATAAGCAGATAAGGACATCTGCTGTACTGCTCTACACTCTCTCACATCAGGTGCGAAGTCTGCAGCTGGACTGAGGCTAAATACAATTGGACAGTCCCAATCAGGATGAAAATGGGGGGGGGGAGGGAGAGACATAAAAAACTGTCACCAAACATTTGAAGAGGGAAGCATCCAAGAAAAGTCAGGGAAAATGGAAAGGCAGAGCTCTGTATGAGCAGGGCCCTTTTTCACGAAAAAGGATCACTGAGTTATCCAGACAACTGCACTGAATAAAATTTGGAACCCTCCCAATTCTGAAAAATGGGCTTAAAGTCAAAAGGGCTGTTCCGGGTTTAACTCAGTGCAGTTATTCAGCGAACTTTGCAATCCTGCTTCAGGAAATACCCCCCAGGACTTTAAAAAAAAAACCAAATTCATGTCTACCATGGTTTTTCTCTCCGAGTTTAAAATACTATCTCATATTATACTCATAGGCCTACCACATCTCCATCCCCCCATCAGTTCAGGAGAGCACAGACGAGTCCCAAATGGGCCTCTGCCTCTTTATCACCGTGTGGTCCTCCAGCCTCCATGTCAGTCGCTTTGTAGGAGGAGCTGCTTCACCTCTAGCTCATGCAAGCAGACCGCAGAGGCACCCGATTGGCCAGAGGAGTCACCCTTGTGCCGAGAGGAAAAACAGGGAGCCCTTGCTCCCTGAGCTATGACATGGTCACAAAAGTGAAGCACGCCTGCCCGTAGTCTGCAAACCCACGGAATTCCGCAGAGTGCTGGTGGATTTTCTAAAAGAAGGAGCGTTGCAACACGTCCCTGTTATTGGGCTTAAAATGTGAACCTTTAAATACTACGTAATAAAATGGAGGGTGCATTTGTCAGGCATACTGTCGTGGTGAACTGACCGCATGCTGCATCTTTGCCGCAAGATGCCTTTGAAGCTTTGTATCAATGACAACAGGGCGGCACGTTAAATTGCTTTGAAGGCCGAACATCAGCGGTAGAGGTGGAAGAGAAAGCCTTTCGAAAGGGCCAACCATCATCCCCTGGGTGTAGAGGGCAGAAGGGTGGGGGGTCGGGTGGGGAGGACCACGCTGACTCCGCCTCAGGGGATCAATGGAGAGAGATTCGATTCAGTCACGAGCTCTGCAGAAGTTCTGGGGGAAAAAAAGGCACTCCACTCCACATGCCATTGTTCTGGCCCTCCGACAGCTTTGTGTGGATTTAAAATTGGCGGCATCACCTCAGGACCAGAAAATAGGAGAAAAACACATTTCTGAGGGCTTTTTATTCATTTGTTTTTTTGCTGGTCAGGTTCTGTTTGCCTCTCAAGATTGTAAAACCTATTATCTGCGTTATAAATGCTACAGGGTGCTTCCACTTTGAAGTCTTAATCTGGCTTGAAAGAAATGAGCATAATTAAAAAGGGCTAAAAGCAAATTGCAGAAGGAAAAGTACAGATATGCATGTACCGCATGCTAACCAGGAAAACTGGAATAGAGAAAGGTGTACCACTTTAACATCTCGCTGTTTTTTTGCAGTAGGATTCAAGCATACATTGTAATTATTGTCATTGACATCCACACGTTATCCATAAAGTCATAACTTCATCTTTAATGTTCAGTTTGAACAGCTGTGTGTTTAGCTGAATCTTATTCTGGTTGTTGACATCATTGATTCCTTCTAATAAGTGGTGTCTCAAAGGAAGGACACCCTCTTTCAGTTCTATGGTTTTGCAATATCTCACTCATATAGGCCTCACTGTGTCCTAGACAAATCTAACCTCATGCAAAAAATGACACACAACAGATTTTACTTTGTCATTATACAGTATATACAACCAACAATAAGCTAACATGTAAAAGCAGATTCATTAGTTTGTAAAACCCCCTTAGTATTAATAACATTAGGTCATCATTTTCAATACGAGATTGTAAGACTTCTACAGCACACTGCAGAAATCCTGGCCCACTCCTCTGTACAACACTGCTTCAGCTCATTGATGTGTAAGGGCATTGGTTTATGCATAGCCCTCTTACCGTCCTACCACGACATCTCAATGGGATTGAGGTCTGGACTGATGAGGCCATTCCAAAAGCCTGATTCTCATCCTGTTCAGCCATTCGCTGTAGATTTACTAGTGTGCTTAGGAGCGTTGGCCTGTTGCATGATCCACTCTAGCTGTCAGACAGACGGTCACACATTTCCCTCTAGAATACATAAAAAAATAGATCACAATACAAGGTGGACCCAATGATTGTGAGGGCGTCCAGGCCCTGTGGCTGCAATACAGCCCCAAATCATCACCACCCCGCCGCCGTGCTTGACAGCTGACGAGATTCCTGTGGTGATATGCAGGGTTAGTGTTTCGCTAAACATGAGCACTACGGCTAAACAACTGCGGTCTGGTCTCGTCTGCCCAGAGGACAGTACTCCACTTGTCTTGTGGTTCATTCTGCTGCAAATTTGTAAACCTAAGCCATACTGCAATGTTATTTTTGGAGAGAAGGTGTTGTGTTTTCTCCTGGCTACCCTTCCATGAAGGCCATATTGATCTGTCTGTGATGGAATCGTGCTGATATTTACCATTCTGACAGAGGTCTGTAGAGATCCTTGTATACAGCTTTAGGCTCTTCGCAATTTCTCAGAGCATCATACGGTTTGATCTCAGGGTAAAAATCCCCACTCCTGGGTACATTGGTGAATAGACAAGTCCACCATACTTCAACATAACCCTTGCTTTGTTTTTGATCTTGCTTATCATGTGGACTATAAGACCGAGAAAGCTTCCCTGTCTGATTGTCAGGTGGTAGAGCAATGCATTCGCCTGGGATATCAAACTACAGTTCTAAAACCCTGAAGCATGGTGCATTTCAGCATTTAAATGCTTAATCTAAGCCTCTGATTGGCCACAGCTTGTCTCCAAGTATTAAAATGTTTCAGAAACAACACAAACATGCAGATGCCATGGCCTCCAAGTCTGAAGTTCAAACTACAGCCCTCCAGAACAGGATTTTTATATCCCTGAACTAGGAGTCTAGTTAGACTGGGAACCCACCTGAAGCTTACAGTCAGCATGCCAAATATCAAGAGCAAAGCAAGAACAAGAATCCCTGCATCAGCCTATTTTGTATGTTTGAGAACATCTTTGAGAATCAATTTTAATGCTTAATACTGGACTATTTGAGTTAAGGGCATCTTGTTTGAAGATGCTGTAACAGGCGCAGGTCCATTCAGGATTCAAATCCATCACCATGTAGTTCAATGTGACCTGTCCTCACCTAGCACACTGAACTCCAAGCAACTGCGCAAGGTTCACACAAAATCCAGGACACAAAATGTCGGATCAAGAAGGGGCACTGCATAGGTAAGCAATGTGGTTTTTGACACGCACACACACGCACACACACACACACACACGCACACACACGCGCACACACACACACACCCACCCACACACACACACACACACGCACACGAATGAGCCAGCGGTGGCTGGGATGAGCTGACACCGCAGCGCTGCAGCCGCGGGAGAGGTGGGAATTCTGGGGCGGTGCGGATCAGGACCTGCTCCTCTGCGATCCCCGGGGGGGGAGGGTTCCATTTGCCCAAATGATGAGCAGCTTTTGGGAAGACCCCAATGAACTTGGCTGTCTGTGCTTAGTTGCCCCCTTCCCACTCTCCCTTGCCCCAACGAGGGGGGGGGGGGGGAGCTGTCAAGGGCCATCCCCCCCCCCCCCATCCTCCCCCCCCCAAAAAAATACACAACGTGGTAGGGAGAGAGCCTTCACCATGACACAACTGAGCTCAGTGTCTCTAATCACAAGTCTCTAATCTCAAGAACCATATATTCTACTGTAGTGAAACATACACTACAGAGTACATAAATATATTTTTGAACACATTTTCACTGCAACTTGTTTTCGGCATCCAAGACACATACATTATGTCAAAACATTAAAGTACTCAAACTTTTTTCTCTGCCGAGCCTCAGGAGAAAAAGCCTGGAAGAGCAACACAGTTCAGAGAAATGAACCCATCCACTTTTTAATACACATCACCAAGGTCTTCTTACTATCTGCATCAACCCAGTGAATGCCGGTCTGAGTAGATCCAAAAATTAACTATGTGACACACAGGAGTGGTTGAAAAGCAAGTTAAGTCCAACAAGTTTCCAAAAACTAAACACTGAAGATCTGACCAATGTCTAAGCTGCCCGATCCCTAGCATGCAGATTTTTGCCGCTGCAGCAAATGCCAAACAGTCTTGAGATCTCTCTTGTTTGGTGGAATCAGCAGAAACTCTGACTCCGGTCATATTTTGAGGAGGATGAGGAGAAGGATGGTGGAGGTGAGAGGTGGCGGGCCGGTCGTTATCCCCCCACAAAACGGCCTGTTGCTAAGCATGTGGCCCAGAGTCTACGGGGCCAGCCAACCCACGGAAAGGCTTCCCTTCTCCACGGATATCAGTGACGCTAGCTGTGGAGTGTTTCGATTTGAAACAACCATCATGACGTGAGCTTAAATTACAGCTGTATGTTTTAAAATTACCTTAAATCACGATAGTATATTTTTCTGAATTGTCACAGGCATGTGAAAAAGGTTCTGAAGCCTTTTCCACAAGCTATTCTGGTATTCAGACAAAAAGCTTTTAATTTTGAATAAATCTGAACAGTACCTGAACCCTGGAGATGGCTACTGACATGTTTTAAAAGAAAGAAATCGCATTGAAAAACACCGTGATCATAAAGCCATAATTTCTCAAAGGAGCAAACATGGATTGACTTGGATATTTGCGTAGCATAAATGCAATATGTAATGCACGGATAAGCTTCATTCCCCTTGACAGTAATCGATATCGTATGAATTTTTAAAAAAAGGGGGATGGTCTCTGCATAGCCCCAGGTGTTCATCAGAAGAAAGACGTTCTACTGATGTTTCCCATTCACAGCAGTAGCCGCTAGGCTCCCAACAAACCTGACCCCCCGAACAGCGCCTATTTAGACCCGTTTCCAAATTCAAAACATGCTTCAGCTGACATAGATTAAGCAGGCCCTTATTAGCTGACCGCAGGCCTTGGATTCAGTGATGGAGGTTCTCACCGATGCAACTGTATCTGCATTCGAATGAACCCTGGTGTAGCGCGCGCGCACACACACACACACACACACACCATGATTTATGCTTTTAATATTTTCGGTAAAACGGACAGGACCCGCACTTGCGGAGCGCCTTTGGTTATCCACCGAAAATTGCTTTGAGGGGGCACAGGTGGATGCACGCCGTGTCCTGTTGACGAGGCTCGAAGCTCGTCGGCCTTCCCAGCTCATTCATCCCTCAATCAATAATTTACAGCCCGCGGAATCCAGCCGCTCCGCAAGGTCAGTTAAAAAAGTGGGACTCCGAAGCGCTTCGTTATCACAGTGTCGCTGGAAACTTTCGGCGCAGCGCCGAAGATTCGGAGCTTCTTGGCTCAAGCGACCCTGCTGTGCAGCTCTGACACCCACGCCCCAGTCGCGGCCTCCCGCCCCCGCCTCCACCCTCTCCAGTGCCAGCTTCCCTCCCAGCCCCGCCTCCACCCTCTCCAGGATTGGCCATTCCGTTTTCATTCAACCAATCAACAGGGTTTGAGCTCATTGAGTGGTTCAAATCAGCCAGGTCGCTGTTAGCGTAAAATAGCTACGCCCACTTTTGGTTTCATTGAAGTTTCATTCTTCTGGCGCTGCCATAAATCCCCCAGGGGAGGGGCTGCTCTGTTGCCATAGGAGACCGAGCCTTCCAGGTCTCCGTCTCCATGGAGCTGCCGTGTTGTGCTGTCAGTCAGAAGTCACAAATGACTCCGAAGCCACCCCATAGCGAGCAACACCGCGGTAGGTTCAAAGAGGTGTGTTGGTGAAAATGCGTGAAAGGTGCTCCGCGCTTTTTGGGGGGTCTGTGTGAGGAAATGGCCTCACAGTCATGGGCAGGACGCGACGTGTCCTTGCCCTTCATCTATTTTTCATCAACGTGAAAAACTAAATCAAATGAAATAAAAAAGGCATTTTTGTATAAATTCATGACATAAGGTCAAAATATTAATTTGTCTGGCAGTGCGTGTCAAAATTATAATTACTGCCCCTAATTACTATAAATATGTGATTTAGCAAGGAGAAATTCCCTGTAAATAATTAAGTGGGGACATTGAGGTGTTACAGGAGCTGAGAAAGCCATTGCAGGGCAATAGATGCCATTTTTTCTCCAGCCTAAACTCTATTCCAGCCCATAAATGAGTCAATCCCTCTCCTTAACAGACAATTACAGACAAAACGCGAAAAGCCGCACCATCAAGAACAATCCGGGGAAAAAAAAAATCCACCGCCGGCAAAATCGATGGGACGTCCTACATCAAACGAGGAGGCCCGCCTTCCCCCCCGCCCGTGAGAGACGTTCGGGGCGAGCGCCCGTCCCATCTCGGAGACACGCGCGCGCCCCGAAGGCCGGCCTTCCGCCAATCCCATGCCCCGGGCGTGGCCGACAGGGCGGGGTCAGCCGGCAGGCGCCCGGGCCCGAGCGAGCCGCGCCCCCCCCCCCCCCCCCCCCGCAGCAGCCCAGGGGGGCCGAGGCAAGAGAGGGGAGGACGTTCTGTAAACAACCGGGTGCATCTGACGGATTCATCGATCGGAGCGACCTGCTGTTTGGCAACGATGGATTGCACGCGAGGGGGGAGGGGTAGGGGGGGATGGGGGAGGGGGGGGGGCTTCGCGGTGCACAAACCTGACTGAATTATCTCCCTCATTAGGATTCTCACCCACGCTGCAACTCGCTCTCGCTGTCAACCCCCCTCCACCCCCCACATCCCGCTCGCCCCCCAGCCCCCTCTCCTCTGTCGCTCTCGCTCTGCTTTGCGGTTCAAAGACTGGCTGTGCTTTTAAAGCCTGGCCCTGCTAACCTTTATCTCAGCCCAGATGCATACGTTTCACGCGGGCGCTTTCGGGAGCACGCTTCCCATGCGCGCCGCGTGCGTTCCCGCTCCCTCTACGTACGTTATGCCTCACGCTACATGTGCGCGTTCTCCATGGGAAAGCTGATTCCTCACACATCCTCACAAGCCTTAAACCGTTACTGTGCGTGCGGTACCGTTGTAAAAACCCCACACGTTTTCTTTTCCCAGAGCGGCACCCCCCGAAGGCTCGTCTGCGCCGTTTCCACAACAGGCCGGTCGCGGAATTAGCGCGGGTGTCCGCGGACAGCTTTGGGGCTCGGGCTCGGCCGTCTCTAAATTGAAGGGGGGGGGGGGGGGGGGGGGGGGGGGGGGGGGGGGGGGGGGGGGGGGGGGGGGGGGGGGGGGGGGAGCGTCGAGCGGCACTAGGCACTGCCGTACCTCCAGGGGAAAGATCAATCACCCGTCCCGGTCCCTCTGTTCCAGCTGCTCGCGCCGGATCGCGCCGGAGCCGACAGCGGCCCGCTCGGGAGATGCTCCCGGACACTCGGCCTCGTTAAGGACAGAAATACGACGCCATTGGTCGGCACCGATCGTCAATCGAGAATTTTAACCAACCAAAGCTGCAATATGGGGTTAGGCACGAACTATACCAAACGTTCAATAGAAAACAGCCGGTAATATATCTCTTAGATGCCAATAAGCTAATGGAAAGTACAATAGCATAATTTAAAAAAGGTAATAACATTTGGCATGGAACAGGTTCCAAAGTAATGTTTTTTTTTTTTCTGCGAAGAAAGGTCACTCCAGACCAAAGACTGATGATTCCATCATTAGGGTGCTTGTTCTGGCTAATCGAATGTCAGCTGAGTCTAATGAAACCTGTCCATTTTCATCAAGCCGAGAACGCAGACAGGCAGCCAGTGTGAAGGAACTCATGAATCTCAACGTTGCCAAAGCAAGGGCAAGCACAGAAATTTGTCAGAAGAAACGTATCGTTAACCGGCTTAAAAGTAGAAGCAGCGGGAAAGTTGTGAGCATTCTCAACTCCGCGGGCTGGCCTGGAAACCCCGCCCACTGCCCCGCCCACCGCCCAGCCCTCGCTCGCACTCGGGTCTGTGGAGTGCGCCGTCCAATGAGTGACAGCCGCTGCCCTGGAGGCAAACGCCCTGAGACTGAACACAAACAAACTGCAAATACCAAAATTAATAAGTGCTCATTTATACCTGTCAGTACACAGACAAGTGTGCTAATGCCAGCAGCCATTGTGCACAGTAAAATATCCATACATTTTCATTATTATTACTATTATCATCTAATACACAAGGTTACAAAGAGACTACTGTAATAATATGAATGCTCTGGTTAAACGAGTGACACATTGTACACCATAGATAGATAGCATGGTTACACATTAGTGTCCAGTTTATATTCTGGAAAGTGCAGTTGAGTCAGTGTGAATTGTTTTGTGATGTTTTTAAGGGACACACACATTGGCCATATTTCACCGCAGTGAATGATTTCACTGAAAGCTGCCCATTCATCCACGGCACACGGAACAAATACCTTTAATGATGTGTTTTTGACTTGAGAGTGATTTTAGCCATCTGAGCAATTTAGCCAGCATTAAAAATAGTTGTTCTGATTGGAGACACTGAAGAACTCTGCAATATGGATGGCGCATATCAATTAAGATCTTTCTGTGGGGAGGTAATGCTGCTGTTGCTAAGTGACCAGGACTCAACAAAGAAGAAAGATCAAGTGGTCAAACTGCAGTCCAAAGACCAGGGCTTCAGAAATGAAGACTTAAGCAAGGTCAGCGGCCAGCTACACCCAGCAAGCAGTGTGCACAGATGTGAGCGCACACACACAGAGACAGACACACACACACACGCACACACAGAGAGACAGACACACACACACACACGCACACACACAGAGACAGAGACACACACACACACAGCACACACACACAGACAGAGACAGACACACACACACACACACAGTACTCATATGCACACACTCGCAAATATGCTCACACACACTCTCTCTCTTGCTAACAGCAATATTTTACCAATTCACAAACAAATACAAACAGATATTTTATTTCTTCACCTCACGGATAACTCCCACTTGTCAACATGGAGTTTTTACCTCTGCTTATGGATTCTTTCTGCAAAAGCTTGGAGGTGACTCCTACTGTTTTTGACAGAAATATATTTGCTTCTCCTCACAGTTACATCTAGATGTACTTCAAAAAAAATATTTGGAAAAAAGATATAGGAAAGGGAAAATATTTAGCTGAAACATCCTGGGCAAGATGTTTTTCGATTCTTTTTTAAAATTTCCTCTACCGGTATCGCAAACAAATTTGCGGTGCTTCCAACAGGACGTTCCGCCCCCTTCGACCTGCCGTCTGCAAACAACCCTAAAAAACCCCGAGCAACCAGAGAAGACAGACGGCTAGGTGAACGAAAAGAGAGTGGGGAAAGCGACGAAAGACCGATTAAAGAAGAGAGAGAGACTCACGGTGGAGAAGTTCTGGGGCCCACACTCGTCCCCCCGGTACTTGCAGGACAGCAGCATGTCGTCCAGCTGGTGGCCGAGCCGATCCAGGAAGTCCCGGCTGGTCCCCTCGAAGTTCCGGGGGGGCAGGAAGAGGCGGAAGTCGGACAGCTTCTGGAACCAGGCGCGCCTGTTCTCCTGCACCAGGTCGGAGACCATGGGACGGGCGGTCCGGTTGGCCATGAGGAGGCCCAGCCAGTGTCCGGCGAAGTACAGGTCGCTCTTGGTGAGCCTGTAGAGGCGCACGGGGTTGTTGTTGCAGACGGTGACGGTGGGGAAGGCCAGCTCCTTGGCCCACTCCATGTGCACCTTGGTGTAGGTGGGGTAGGAGAGCCAGTAGAGCAGGCGGTTGGAGGACCAGGAGAGCAGGAGGCCCAGGCAGGCGCAGACCGCCAGCAGCCAGAGGGCGCGGCGCCGGGGCGAGGACCCCGGCGAGCACACCTGCCTCAGCCCGTGGAGGTGCGTCCTGGCCGCGAAGGCCGCCGTGGCCCGGCCGGTCCCGCGGACCGCCCGCCGGCGACGCCCCCTCCTCCTCCCGGCCAGAGCCCCCCCGGGGGACCCCCGGCGGGGGCAGCGGGGCCCTTCCAGGGCCATGCCGGCCAGCAGCGCTCCTAATGCAGCGGAGAACAGGTCATCCCCCAGCCCGGTCTGGAGGGACCAGGCCCGCAACATGAAGAGCCAGGGCGGGGCGGAGCGGAGCGAAGGGGAGGGGGAAGGGGGGAAGGGGTTAATCCACAGCGGCCGCAGGTGCAGCAGGTGCGCTTACACACACACACACACGCGCGTTCGCGCACCACAAACACGCCCAAACACACACAAACAAGCACAAGCACGGTCACGCACCCCCCTCTCTCTCCAGCCACTCTCGTACGGAACCAAGAGCGGAACAAGATGCTCCACTACTTGTCGTGCTTCCCTCCCCCGCCTCCTGAGTCCGCGCGAAGCCGCTGGCCACGGGGGCCGTTCCGCTCGTCCGACGAAGCAGGACAGGAACCCCCCCCCCCTCTGCTCCCCGCCGCCCCTCCTGCCTCTGCTCCCGGTGCGCCAGAGGGGAGGGACCAGAGGAGAGAGAGAGAGAGAGAGACACAGAGGAGTGCTGACAAAAATCCGAGAGGAGGGCGGAGAAGGAAGTTAGAAAAGGCGACGGCGGCGGCGGGGGAAAGTCTTCCTCAGGGTCGCGTTCCTCGGCACGGCGACGGAGATCGGCGGCGCGTACGCGTCTTCTGCCCGAGCCGGGCGGGCTCTCAGACCCCCGGCGACAATCAGCCCCCCGCGCCGGGACGGCGAGAGGCTTGAGTCGTTTCCATGCCGACACCGACCCCACCTCCTTCCTGATCTCCAACGGTCGCCGCTCGTTTCCTCTTCTGTCTCTCCCCCGAGTGCCGGCTCTTCGCAGTAACTGTTACCCGCTCTTGAATTCTAGCCCCCCCCCCCCCTTCCCTCCGTCACCCTCCCCTTCTCCCTTCTCTCCTGCGGTACCCCGGGGATCTCCGGCAGCTCTCTCTCTCTCTCTCTCTCTCCCCAGGGCGAACGAGAGCGCACCGATCCTCACGCGAACAGGAGAAGAGTCTCTCTCACGCGCGCCTCTCTCTCGCCCGCAGGAGACTTCTCCGGAGCCGGTGCGGGATTTGTCCCTTCGTTTCCACTTCCAGCGGTCGCACTTTTCCTCGGTTTCTCAATTTCAGTCCGCGCGCGAGTTCGCTTCTTGCTTTCCCTGCCTCTTCTCCCTTATCTCCCCCCGCTACTAAAAATATCTGTTTTCCAAAAACAAATCCGTCAAACTTGACTTTACTCCCCCCCCCCCCCGATACTCCACACCCCCCTTGGTCAGCCTTGTTCTCCCCCCCCCACACGCCACCCAACTCGGGCGCTGCGTTCACTCGTTCGCCTCGCTGCCACGGAGACGGTCGTCGAGCTCCGTCCGTCCGTCAGTCAGCGCCCTCCCCTCTCGCGCTCCGGACCGCCGTTGTCTCTCGGCTCTCCCGCGGCTCCGCGCGCGCTAACCTTCCCCTCGGGTGCTCGGAGCGAGAGAGAGTGCGCGAGCGCCTCGTGGAGCAGCGAGCGTCTGAGGCAGAGAGAGCCATGCAGCTCTCTGTCAGTACCTTCCCTCAGCCCACCCCCCCACCACCACCACCACCACCCCGCCCCCTCCGCCACCACTCCCCCCCCCCCCCCCATCTCTCTTTCTCACTCTCTCCCTCTCTCCACCCCCTTCTGTTGTTCCCACGGCACACTCTTACCGTGCTCTCAGCATTTTAATTTCCAGGCAGTTTTCGCCACATGAATTATTTGGATTTCGGCGAGCGAGCGGAGATGCTGAGAGCGGGAGAACGAGGGAAGGGGAGAGAGAAGCAGACTGAGAGAAAAAAAGAAAGAGAATAAGAGAAAGCGGGGGGGTGTGGGGGGGGGGGATTCTACAAAGTCGAGGAGCAGACAATGAGGCTGTGGTTCCCATTACAGTTCGTTCAAAAAGGTGCAGACGCCTCATTTTAAAAAAAGCATAAATATATACTACCTTTATGCAGGCACGCATACAGGATCTGTAAATAGCCTGGGGGTGCTGACAGTCAGTCTTCATTTCAAAGAGACTGTCTTTGAAATGACTGTCTTTCCCTTCAGGGAACAGCTTTGAAATAAATGAATTCTAATAACTTTCAAAAGGAAAATTACACTAAATGGGGGGCGGGGGGGTGCGAATGAGAAAAAAGTAAACATGTTGTTTCATTGCATTTTATTCATGATTCAGGCTGGGTGTTTGTCACGGGAAGTCACAGAGCAGTCACGGCAAGGCTGTCGAAAAATATGGAAACCTGAAAAAGGCAGAAACCGTGGAGCGTTTAAAAATATATTTCTTAAATTAACCGATATGTGCAGCAGTAGGAAATGATTGAAATAACATGCGCTACTGTATCAACAGTAACAAGTGCTTGAAGTTTTTTTTTAAATCAGCTGGCAACTGCCATTGGAACAAATATGCTTAAAATGCGTTGATAGGCTGGTGCAATTAATCTCTTGGGTCCATCAAGGAAAGAAAGAGCAGGCTTATGGCCTTTAACTCACTGTCGTTAGAAACAGATTTAATCAAAAATCTAATTCACTGAAATAAGCCTTAAAATGAGGTTTGATCTTGAATCATGATAGTAGCCTACACATTGCCTTCACAAAAAAAAAACCTTGATTTTTGGGTACAATCGTTGTCTGTCTAGGGTTCATTATTCCTGCAGTTCCGAATGGATATAGTAGGGTTGTTCATATGAGGCATAGCAAACAAGCTAGTAGCTTATCTTGCTAGCTATTAAGCTACATTAAAAAGACGATAGAAATTTTAAATGGCGGCTAGCTGAATTTCTTGCCCCCTAATGTTTTCAGCCTACTCTGTTATATAGCGGCACCACACCTTTACGACGATGTTAGAAAACTGCAATATGTAAATAAAAATTTTAAGAAGCATAGCCTAATCGATATTTCAACGCAAACAAATGAATGGAACATTGAAATATGCGAACGCCAAGTGTAATTTAAACAAGAACGGGTTTAAGCCTCATGGATGTCAGACGAGGGCGGGGGCAGGGTGTGAAGCAAAACAACCAATCGTCTACAGTGCGACCGCGCCGTCTGCAAGCCGCTGATCTAATAAGCTTTTTTACCGCACGCGTAATTAAATAATCACCACTCACACCATTTTCTTTTCTTCTTTTTTTTTTTTTAGCCTGCTCAAATGTCATTTCGCGTTCCCGTACTTTTCGCGAACGATTCAATTTTCAGGCGGACCCAGCGACCAGAGCCCATTTGGCTGTCGAGACCGCGGGGCTGGTGGGCATTTTTAATTCACTTTGCTTCCAATCGCGAGTTAACGCCGAGCGATAAAACTCGGAGCGCAATAAAAAGCACGCGCCGTAGCGCCGCCGCTGCATCCCAAGCGTTTCTGATAATGAAAAACATTCACGTCGCGTGTATTTTTGTGCTAATTTTTTTGCTATTTTTGTCATCGATAAACGATGTACGCGCATGAAAAAACTGGATTTTTTTCCCCAAGTATCCAGTGTATGCATTTGCATATACTGCACCATTACACTTCACAACACTAAAGCACTGTTTTCTCAAAACTAAAAGTTGTAGGCTCAGTGTGGCCATGTGTACTCAGTTTTCTCTATCTGACACTCGTAATACGTTTCACAGACCGTCCGCACCCAATCCCCCCCCCCCCCACACACACACACACACACACACACACACGCACAATCTCACCCCCGCTCGCCAATTCTGTCTGGGGCCTTGTTTCTGACCTCCGTAGGCAGGTTTTGAAAGATCATTGGGGCGGAAATATTATTCTGACCCGGTGGCACTGTGTAGGCTACTGTACATGAATAGCACTCCATTACAGTCTTGTGTGAGAAAGTTTTAGAGTGGAGTCAGCAAGTAAAAAAAAAACACTTTGAAAAGCGTATCTAATCGTAACTTGCACAGACGACTAGTTTCCTGCGACTCTTATGGAGCAATCCAAGTCCTATTCACCAATTCTATCAAATATATTCAGTAATTGTTGAGCAAATCCCAGAGATTAGTGCTGTTGTGTTGGGCGTCTGAGCTAAGCCCTGATTCCATTTAGTATGGAATCGTGCAAAGTAGACCCTCAACAACAATGGGTTATTAAAGGTCCCCTATTATAATATTTTTTGGCAATTTTATATTATTCCACAAGGTCTACCAAACGTGTTGATAAGGTTTTTAAGGAGAAAAAATATTGTAGCACACTTTTTAAAAATAGAAAGCCAGTGATTTTCAAACGCTTCGAGTTGAACAGGCTGTTTTGGGTGGGCCTTGCATAACCACCCCTCCATAATCTTCTGCCCGCACTCCCTCTCCTCTCCGGAAAAGCAGTACACCTTATGTGTCGAGCCGGAGTTGGATCTTAAATTATTTTAAACCACAGAGAAAACCAGGAGCTGGTTGAAGAATCAAGTGCCCAGCAGCAACAAACTGTCCAAACGGTAAGCTTTTTATATCTAATCAAAAACCACAGGCTACCTATTGCATTCCTAGCTACTTAGCTAGTGAACAGTTAAGCAAAATTACAGCTTAATATTGTAGCTGATTATACTTGCAGCTGAAAAGATTGAAAATGCACTTGCACAGCACATTTAACTTGGCCAGCATTGATAGCAATGTTTGAAATCTAACTTGCTAATTTGTTCATAACTGTACTCTATTGATGTAGATGCTAAATCACGAAAAGGTGTTATGGAGCATAGCCTGGTGATTTCAATTTCTTCTTTTACAAAAAAATTTTTAAAAAAATTTGAGGTAGTACCAAGTTCATATTTTACCAGCACATAAGTATCATGCCAGGCTGCACAATCAATGCCAAAATTAGGTATTCTCCAATTTCTTTGATATGGGACAATTAACAGAGATTTTCATTTTGGTCGTTACTGAATTCACAGGATGTAAGGGCGATGTCACAGTATGTGCATTTGTAACGGGGGTAGATATGTTGCAGGCTTCAAACTAGGCTCCCATTCAGCCTGTTTTTCCAGCTTTCACTTGGTTCAAGTCAAGTGATTTTGAATGCCATCAGCATGCTATGATATATGGGTCAACACTTCAAGGCATTTGTTTATTATATGGAGCAATATTGGTTGTGCTGTGAAAACAACGTGAGTCGCCGTCATTCTACTCACAAAACAAAGTTTTTTTCCCCCCACTATATTTTGTGACTCATTTCACTCAAAATATCACTGACCATCGACTTACTGTTGTAAAAGAAAAAACAACAATGACAAAGACTCATTGCACACCAATGAAGAAGACTCATTGAGATGTTAACAGCATTGGGACGGTATTGATAACATTATGCTTCAGCATGAGGTTAATATGATGGCCTTCGACAGATCATTTCATTACATTCCATGAAAAGATGGCATACTGTAAACAGGCCGTGGAGAAGTCTTTAAATCCATTTCCACAGATTCTGCATACATATAGTATAAAAATGTGACTCGCAGTGCCCTCTATGTAAATGCATACGGAAGGGAAGATAAAACAATCAGTGCACACAGAATGCCACGGGGATCAAAGCAACATAAATATCCAATTAGCTAACATAATTAGCAATCACAGGGACGGGAGATTAGATTCACAGGAAATTTGATTGTGAAATATTGCCCTGCCATCTAGTTGAACCTTGGGAGGGATTATGGGCGATTCGCATCTCAAACGCCCAAACCCGCGAGATTTCGTCAATACCCCCCGCCAAAGTGGCAACGTCGACAAACGGATGCTTCCCGAGAGAGAGGTTCCCAGACGCAAAACCGGCCCACCGTAACCCCGAATATAATAGACCGCAATTTAAAAAAAAAACTGAATAAATACCCAAGTGCATCTGTCAGCCCCAGCACAGTAGTTTTTTTTTTTTTTCCAAAGCGGCGCACGAACACTGAGGCAGAGAACGCAAGATAAATATCGTTTATCAGAGTCGCGGGTCCACGCGGCGTAAATAACGAGGCACAGGGCTCGGAAGAAAAGCCACGGCGACCAGTCGACACGGATTATCTTTTTTTTTTTTTTTTTTTTCGTTTTTTAAATTAAAATTTTATATCTCTTCGCAATTGTAGCAAACGTTTTGGGAGGAATAACGGAACCCCGTAGGGGTCCGTACGTGGCTCTGAGGAGCCCCTCGTTCCTATTGAAACGAACGGCGCTGCTTTCGCTCGGGACACGATGGTGATAGATTGCACTTTGGCAATAAAGGAAAACGTAGCGTTCCCGCTGTGGATTTGTCACGGTGATGAATGCCCCGCGATGCCACGCCGATGATGGGATGCGGGCGATTACTTATCGCCGGCCATGAAATAATCATGGAGCCTCGTCACAGAGAAAGGAAAGGGCCGTCATTCAAAAAAAAGTCAGCGTTTTGGGATGAAGGCTGCTTAATTAAACCCAGTGTGCGCGCGTGTGTGTGTGTGTGTGTGTGTGTGTGTGTGTGTGCCTGTTCATTCACAGGCATGGTATTTAACGAAACGCAGTGCAGAAAAACACGTGTCTGTGCTGATGAAATGCTATCGTGACATCAAAAAAAATTTGCCGTTGTCAAGATGCTGTCACGCTACGTTTAAGCTTCTTTTAGAACTGCTCAGATAACAGAAATCTGTGTAACATCCGGTGATAGATGAAAGCAGCATTAGCTAGATTATATTTTTTTTTGCTTCAAAAATGACCTTATATGGTGATATGTTTGGTGTGGTGCATAAGGCGGCAGTATGAGACCATTTATAAAGCTTTATATTGTAAAAATATAACATATGATATATATAGAGATACTGTATATATACAGTGGCATGAAAAAGTATTTGCCCCCTTCCTGGTATACATTATTGTAATTTGTCACACTGAATGGTTTCAGATCTTTAGACAAAATGTAATGTGAGACAAAGGGAACCTGTTGCCCTGTTGCCCAGGGTCCTAGGCAGCAAAGCATCCCCACACAATCACACTACCATCACCATGTTTGACTACTGGTATGATGTCGTGTGGTATGATGTTCTTACTGTGAAATTTTGTATTTGCTCTATGCCAGACATAGAGGGACCCATGTTATCCAGAAGGTTCCACTTTTGACTCATCTGCCCATAGAACATTATCCCAAAAAGCTTGGGGATAATCCAGGTGGTTTTTTTTTTTTTTTTTTCCAAATGTGAGATACGCATTGATGTTTCTCTTGGTTATCAGTGGTTTCCACCTTGCTACTCTCCCATGGATCCCATTTTTTCCTCAGGCTTTTTCTTATAGTGGAGTCATGAACACTGACCTTAGCTGAGGCAACAGAACCCTGCAGTTCTTTGGATGTTCTTGGATGTTCTTCTGTGATGAGTTGTCCCTGCGTACTTGGAGACATTTTGGCAGGCCAGCCACTCCTGGGAAGGTTCATCACTGTTCCCAGTGTTGTTCATTTGGAGATAATGGCCTTCATTGCGGTTCGGTGGAGTCCCAGAGCCTTAGATGTGGCTCTGTGACCCTTTCCAGATTCATAATTTTCAACAACTTTTTTCTCATCTCTTCCAGAAGTTTCTTTGATCAAGACATAGCGTGCTTGTAGAAACTTTGTGAAGAATATTTCACTCTGATGATAAATTTCAATATGAGTGAGGTTTAGATTCAACAACAGGGCTAGCTGCAATCAAGCCTAGCTGTGTTCAATCAGCTGAACCAAATTATCAATTAAATTTGGTTAATTTATTGAGTAATTAAGGGGGCAATTCGTTTTTTAACATGGGCGATATGGGTGTTTGATAACTTTTTTTCATTAAATATATGAAATTATTTTTAAAAATTGTTCGTGTTTAATCAGTCTCCCTTGTCTAACATCATATTTTCCCTAAAGATCTGAAATCATTGAGTGTCACAATATAAAATAATAGAGGAAATCAGGAAGGGGGCAAACACTTTTTCACAGCACCGCATCGTGGTTAAAATACAAATTAATCTTGATTAAATGCCTTATGGAAAACAAAAGGAACGTCAAATCAAAAAATGCAGCCATTGTGTAGAATATCATGCCCCTTGGTTAGGTATCGCAGTGCCCAACTTGGTGATTAATTGCATTCATTACAGCAGCCAGTTAGCACAATCTACTATCCAAACCCAATAGCCTGGGGAACAATGTCAGTGCATTCCCCTGATTTATATGTGCAACAGTGCCATACCTAGTTAACAAACATGGGTCAAATACGTAGCCTATTTGTTTTGTATTCAAATACTTTTCTATGCTTTACTGATCTTGTCGGGTGTATAGGAACCAACAAAATACTCTCAAAAATGGCAAACTCCGCCTTCTGGTCAAATTGGCAGGCTCAATCACACCAGGAAAGATCAACAGAGCACAGAAAAGTATTTGAATCCAAAACAAATACAGTACGTACTTGACCCAGGTCTGCTAGTTGACAACATGCAGAGATCAGCAAGTGCGTGTACAACATCTTGATGGCACTACCGGAATTTAACTATGTTAACTATGTGTTAACACCAGCCTGCCCAGGGACAACAGATGGAAATGAGTGATCTAGCTAAATCTGGCACGTTTACATCACATAATAGTGATGTTGATCAATGTGTATTGTCCCTGACAAATAAATAAATAAATAAATAAAATAAATTAACCAACGGCCAAAATACCACAATCACCAAAATGAATACAAAAGATGTCAATGTTAAGGAGTGGGGAAGGGAGGGAGTCTGAAGAAATGGGTCTTCAGTCCACCTTAGAAAATGGTCAGTGATTCTGCAGCATCACCTGAGAGCAGAACCCTTCCCTTGCAAAAACCTCAACTCCCTGTCGTAACCAATTCAACAGTAAATAGTATCACAATTTTAATTCTGCTGTAATTATTTTTGTTTTGCACTTCAAAGAGGATCTTAATTTGCTCAAAATGCCTCACAGTGTCAACGTTGCCATAACCACCTCTCTTAATCTGATAGCTCGAACACTAACTGACAATTAGAAGTGAAAAATGCATTTTAATTACACCCCCATGAATTCAAGAGCTATAAAATGTTGTCTGATACAGACTGTAAAAAGCTCATTCTAAATAACAGTGTATTTATCAGAAGGACTGAATCACACTGTCACGAAGGCCCATGTCTTTTAAAAGAGAGATCTCTATTCATTGTCATGAAATTATTTCTATTGGTACTTCAGACAAGGACCATGAACGGGGCGGCTAGTCACTGAAATAAATCAATGAATCGAAGCAGCTTTTGAACCTGAACATGAAATGGCTATAAATGTTTGCATTTATTTGAATGAAACGGTCTCTATCAGTATACAAAGTGAATACAATATATATAGATATAAGATATAAAGATATACAAAAGCCAGGACTATTGTGCATGTTTGTGGAGAAGTGGCAGTACCGGAGTCTGTCGGTCTTCAATATAGAGCTGTACCGAATTTGAGTCCATGGATATGAGTACAGGCTGACAATGTCACTTTTTGAGAAGGCAATTTGAGAAGGTCTCATTGGTCCAGAAGAGTATTTTCTCATCAAATACAGAACAATCACGCCTCACAATTTGTCCTGCAAGTGCACATAATAAGCCTGCTGTTATGGCTCACTTCAAAATGGAATTGTAAAAAAATGTGCACATACAAAATGGATATTAAAAAAAGCAATTATTTGTTCAGCCATTAATTGTTGGCTTCTTGCTGAGAGTGACAACATTTTAGGATGGACAGCCCATGCAAATTTCAGCTCAATGGGTCCATTATCCAGAAATTGCACACCCTAAAAATAAGGTGAGAATGAGAATAATCACATGGCACTTTTCCAAAGTAAAACGCAATATTTTGTGAGGTGTACTTTTTTCTTCCCAATTTAAAATAGCTATTTTTGCCTCCCGAAGTTACCAAAAGCTCCACAAGCGAGCCAGAGACTGTTTTCAGCATTGCAGACCATGCTCAAGGAGTGCTACTGCCGTTCAGAGAAAAGTGAATCTTTTGACAGGTTACAACTGATAACCTGTGGGCAACAGAAATGAGGAAGAAGCCTCAAACCATTCAATCATTCAGCCACGGCTTCTGCCGTTCTAAAAAAAAAAGAAGAAGAAGAAATTGGAAAAAAAACCAACCTGGAAACAAGAGGTTCTTCCCTTGGCAGATCTTTCTAGTGACATATCGCAGAATGTTTCTGCAAAGGGGGCTGTTGGGGAGACGAGTCCTCAGCTCAAAATCTCGCATTTTGAATGCAGTTCCCAGCATGTTCTCATTAGCACTTCCTTTTAAATTACTGCCTTTTAATAATCTCAAAGCAAAAAAAAAAATTATGATTTTTTTTTAAAAGTCAGTAGAAGTTACATACTGTTCAGTCGAGCTGTTATAAAAAGTTTGCTGCAGTACAAACCAATTTGAACTCAAATCACACTTTCCAAAAATTGTTGTTACAGCTAACAGTTAAAGAGCACGTTTCCACTGCGGTATGGTTGTTTGTCAATGCTGCATTTGTCTGTGCGACAAATGTCTGTCTACTTTTTCTCAATAGAGCACGTGTGCCATTAACGGTGCAATCATTTTTAAATGTCTTTTCTTATTATTTTTGGAAGGATTGTTTAATTATATGCAACCTAGCAGGGCTTGTTGTAATTAGCCATGGTGACATTTGGAGAAGCTTAATTGCTCATTCCATAAATTGCAACTTACTCGCATTGAACAACAACTCCATGAAAATAATCATGTAACTGAAGTGATGACATCACTATTTAATCACCAGGTTCAGGTTATCAATGTATGTATGTTTACATGAATAGGTAGCCTCTGTTTAAATTCCAACCTATTTTGTAATGGTGGCTTTATACTAAAGTGGATACAGGTTAACAGCAGTGTGGGTAGCATGCACTTTAGTGGGCATCCTAGCCAGCATAGTCAGTGAAACAAGCCTGTGCTGTCTGGCTGTCTTTACCCGGCTCCACATGAAAGATCACGGCCCTCTGAAACAAAGACATTATTAAGAAGTATATTAAAGCAATTAAGTACGCTGCGCCCACGCGACTCGGCCAACGAGATGAGTCAGGAATCGAGCTCCTCGCTAATCGTCTCTCGGCAAGGGCGGCGGAGCGCGCTAATTGGCTTTTCGGGCACGGCCACGGCCGAACGCCGAGCCGTCTAATCGAGGCGCGAGCACAACCTCAGCGCTCAGACAACGCTAACGCCTTCTCGCTACCTGCCGTCCACCTGCGGGGCAGGACGACAGACAGTTTTTTGTGTGTGCGCAAGTCAAAGCTCCGACCTATTACGCCCTCCCCCCCCCCCCCCCCCCCTTCCCCCGCGTGATCGATGATTCGGCGGACGCGATAACCAGGAGCGGGCGGCACTCAACCTAATTGCACAATGTTCTCGTCTAGGTTGCTGACACCACACCTGGAAGATAGCGCAGGGTCTAGTAGAATGACAGTGGGCAGCAGTTTGGAGACCTGCGCGGTTTCCCCCCCCCCCCCCCCCCCCCCCCAATAGTGTGCAAGACGAGCCCTTCGAAGCGTTGCCTACAAGCTGCAGAGACTGCAGGCAGAGGCAGCGAGCCGTAGATTCAGCACAAATAAGAGAGAAACATTGATTTATTTGCAGTCTGCCCGTCTAAAATAAAGCCTGTTGGATCCAGGCTTTTGATAAAAAACCTTGGAACCAGAGTAAAAGACTGCAAATCACAGAAAGGAAGCTCACTATAAAAGCAATAAAGACTATATATAAGCCTTTTTTTAAGAAGGCTCTCATCTTTAACAATAAATGATAACTACAAAACTACACCCGGCCAATAGTTGACAACTGCTTCCAAAAAAATGCAATCTTCTTGAATTCTCAAAAATGAGCAATTAAAACTATATGCCTATTCAGTGCCAAAAAGAATGTACCTCATGTGTATTAAAGAATGTAGCCAAAAAAAAGGGGTACCACATGCATTGCAAACTGAAAATTCAAAGCAAGTCAGGTTCTTGCGCTGTCATACAAGCACAAAGGACTCATTGAGGGGACACTGAAAGGCCAGGGGCAGTCTGCAGACACAAAGGCAGTTTTTGACAACCCACGCAGTATAATGTCCAGTATTAATTCAATGACGGAGTTTATATGAGGCCACTCTGGCCATAGCAGACACATATAAACTCTGCACGAGTTGATTTAAAACTGCAGCACAGCTCGACTTTAAACTGCTTCTAGAAGAGTTAATTAAATAAATGTTCCTGTCAACATATTGAGAAATGTTGCATGCGTGTTTTCAAGGGAGTGAGCGGGAGGATGGGCACACGCATTCCTGGAGTTGGTCTGCAGCCACTACAGATCACTCTACTACTGGTGCTATAGTCATTTTCCGCAAACAAACAATGCTTAAATTAACCTGAACCTCTTTTCCATTTTCAGAACCCAGAAGACATCTGTATTATTCTGAAATCTGTTCACGGTCGGTACACTCCACTGACTTTCCTAAATTTGCAAACTGGCAGAGCGCTCTCTCTCTCTCTCTGGTCTGGCTGGTGGGCAGGCAGTCTTTACCCTACGACCAAAAAAAGGGACATTAGCAGGACAACTGGAACTGGAGACCAGTGGCTTTGTTGTGCATGGCTTACAAAATCCTTTCTAAGATGCTAGGAAACAGGCTAAAGAAAGTGTTGCAGCAGATCATACTCATGGACTCGCAGTCCTATTGTGTCCCCCACAGGTCAGTAATGGATAATATATCCTTAATTTGTGATGTCATTGATGTCTCTGGGTTATGGATAGGCCTACTGGTTTTATTTCTATCAACCAGGAGATGGCCTTTGACTGGGTTGAGCACCAATATCTGTGCCAGGCTTGTTGAGGCGTTTGGTTTCAGCCCTGGCTTTGCAGCCATGACCAGATGCTCTATGGGGGCTTTGAGAGCGTACTGATGCAGGATTTAAGTGCTCCTTTTAAGGTTGTCAGGGGTATAAGGCCGGAGTACTCTCTCTCTCTCTCTCTCTGGGCTGCTGTACACTTCAGCATTTTATATGTCAGGGAGGAAACAGGCCACAGGGACTGAAAATGGCACCAATGCTCGATAGGGTTTTATCTGACAGCATATGCAGACGACATGCTTTTTTTTGACTGATAATTAAACCCATTTTAAAAATCTGTGGAATTTTTTCAGGTTTTCTGTGCTGTTTCAGGAGGAAAATCTGCATTACCTCCAGAAGAGTTAATCAGTCATTCAGTACTTTAATCAATGTGTTTTGAGCTATGTTGAATGTAATAATTGAAGCTGAGAGTACGGAGGTTAAAATAAAAATCCATTTAGTCGGAAAACGTCTAAATTTGACATTTTTACTTCAATTACCAAGAATTCAAACTTTGAACATTTTAAATATTGTTTTTTTTATACTTCTCTGTATCAAATACTGATACATAGAAGATAAAATACCATATATCCAGTGAACTAGAAAACTGACTGAAGAAAAATTAAAGTAGAGCCCATTGATCAACCATGAACACATGAAGAATAAATAAATAAATGTGTTGTTCAAGAGATAGCTCACACAAAAAGCAAACAGTTTAAAATAACCATTCAATCACTACCTGTTTGTGTATTTCTGTTTGGAAGACTGCTCTTATTTATTTATCTTATTTTAAGATTTAAAGGTAAACTATGTAGGATTTTGTGGCCCCTATTTAGCAGAGTGAAAAATCCTGCCGAGTATGCCTTTAACCCAGCATATGAAATATGTTAACATAAACATAATCATGAATAAAATATGGATAAGTGCAAATAGTTTAAAGGAAAAGAAATTCCTGAGAGAGCAGAGAGAGAAAATCCAGAGAGTCAAATTCCAGTAAAAATTCTGAGTAAGATTTCTGAAAGTGTGATCTTACCTATTGCACTACATTCATGGGATAAACAACCAATAGAGGTCCCACATGCTGAATTCTGTAAAGTTTTTAAAAAAATTTTGAAAATTCTAAGGAAAACCCAAAAAGCATGGCCAGATTAGGCTGATTTCCACTAATTGTACCTGTCCAAAAACAAAAAACCCAAAGATTTTCACTACAACCCAAGATCAATCAATCAACACATCAATTTCAAACCAGCACTGCCGACTAAACTCAGATTACAGTATACCAAGTCAAACACTCATATTAGGAACATTGGGACAATGAAACAAAATCTCAACACAAATTAGAATGCCATTGGGCAGTAAAAGAGGGCATGAATTGGCAGGGTCTCTCCTCACCGTCAGAGACACAAAGCAGAGACAGAAACTGACCAAGTAGAGGCTCAGTGACCACAGTCTAGCCATAGCAATAAGCAAACATAAAAAATCATGAAAACCCAAGGAAGATAGAATATGTGGTCATTATATGACAGGTGAGGTTGAGAGAGAGATGCACTTTTGGCTTCAATATAAAAAATCTTTTAAAATCAATTTTGCGGAATTTTATTATGAAATTCCATAGATTAAATTCCAGTTGTATTGGGACACTCTTCTTCTTCTGAAACCTTCTTGCATCTCATTCAGTAGTGGGAAATGAGTTAAATCACAGTCTTTTGAATTGTGTAGCATACAGTCCTGGCTTCATTTTGAATCTTTCAACGCTTCACAGCGAGTTATCGACATGTTTTCCCCTCGCCTTGCAATTGCAGGTTCAGCCCGTTTGGGCAAGCCGTGAGGTCTATAAGAAATGTCAAATTAGTTTTCCATCGCTTGTCTTTAAAGTCTGGAAACCTCTCTCCCTCGCCAATGTCATTGAGAAAGCGGTCAATCTCTGGAAGTAATGGCAGAAATCCGTTAAGTACCTTGCCTCGGCTTGGCCATCTCACTTTGCTGCGCAGAATAATGTCACCGTAGGAAGCGTTCTGTTCTTCCAGTAATTCCACAAAATGGCAGTGCAGTTATCCACCTTCACCTGCCCGTGACCCTTATGAGGTATCCAGCAGCTAATTTATAGCACCAGGCTTGCTGGTGCACAATGCTTTGAAAGGCTAACAAGTCAGGAGAGTCCCTTTCAGCAATGTAAAGTGTGCACTCAGACACTTGAGTGTCAGTTATGAAAAAGACAAAAACTTCCATTTCCAGCCCTCACACCCCCCGCCAACCTCATTCCACTTCTGGTCTTTTATCTCAATAACACCCTTGGATGATTGCTCATCTAAGGCATTTTCTTCATCACCTATTGAATACACCACAAGACAACAAGTTGTTTGTGTGCACCAGTCATCGAAGATGCACCATCAGTTGTGACAGAGGAAGGTAAAGGTACATTCACGTCTTTGCAATCTTCACTGATTGCTCTGTGAATGTTCTCACCCCTCAATTTTGTACGCCTTTTTATCATCACCAAATTCAGTAATATTCTAAGCAGATTAATATGTTTTATTCTACGTTTGCATTTTGTAGACGTGTTTTTTTTTTTTCGTATTTTTCATGCTTTGGCAATATGTAGATTCGTACATCATACAAATAAAGCGTGAGAAGAAAAATTGAAATGGATAGTGACTTTGAGAGGCAGGAGGCCAGGGTCTGTGTCCTAGACCGTACTGGAAAACAAAGAAAAAGACAGGCATGCAAGACTCAATTACTCTACGGAGTATGATGTCACTCGTTTTAAACCATGCAAAACAGGCACAATGCCAAAACTCCATTGGCCAGGATGTCAGGACGTTCCAGAATACAGGATTGTTCCCAGTAAAATTACTACAACTGCCAGCACAAGCAAAATAACATTAATTGTTCCATCACAAATCTCTGAATCTCTTAGGACCTCACATTGTTTTGTCTGGCAGGAACCCAAAAATATCCCATCTCGTTATGTAGACACACACACACACACACACACACACACACACTTTTCAGGTAATAATTCATCACAACCTGCTCAACCTTTGTACCCACTCACACCAGCCAACAACCACCCACCCAAAAACTAAGCCAAGTCACACACCATGTGATACCCCTGGAAGCGAGATGCGGCTATTTCAATTATGACCTAATGAACTAAAATAATAAACTAAAATAACAGAGTCAAAACAAGGCGAAAGCTTTTCAGCTCCACTCAGCTTCTCAGTCAGGTTGCTTTACCCTACTTTAACGACATACATGGGGCGACATAGCTCAGGAGGTAAGACCGATTGTCTGGCAGTCGGAGGGTTGCCGGTTCAAACCCCGCCCTGGGCATGTCGAAGTGTCCTTGAGCAAGACACCTAACCCCTAACTGCTCTGGCAAATGAGAGGCATCAATTGTAAAGCGCTTTGGATAAAAGCGCTATATAAATGCAGTCCATTTACCATTTAACATTCAGCCTTCTAATGCACTCGCTTTCTCTCTCTGCACGCGTCTCAGCCCTGTACTGTGGAGAGGAACACACCTTTAAGCACCTGGGAGGATTCGTTATCACAACCCAGGTGCACGTGTGCTTACTTCAGCAGTAGATGAGGCTCTTCTGGCTACCACTGGTGGATCAAGCGCCACAAGGCATTACTGGTAGATTTCCCAACGTTGCCACTTATCAAGTGTTAGGCTTAGAATTACTTTCTTGTGGAACACTGATCTTAGCTAGCTACTGAAATCAAGTGGCAGGAATAGCGATCACTGTGACAGCAAATCTGTCAAATGTTAATCATCTTCAGCACAACTGCATGACAAATTCTGAAGGAAGTTTAGCCTAGCTAAACCGCTCCCCTGTTTTTGTGCCAAAGAGAGAATTCAGATGCTCCAGCAACATCTGTCGCCAGAGGTAGGCTAATCCACGGAGTGCGGAGAAACTGTACAGAATAACACTCCCCCCCCTTCCTTTATGGCAAATTCATTTGCCCTGTCCCTGGCCGTAGTCTTTTTTTGATAAACGACGGCTCCTTAACTCCTCAGTAGTAAATCTTACTTTGGAGATTGTTCGTTTATTGCCACTTTTATAGCAACTAGCTGACCCTCGCAATGACCACACACACGGTCGTCAAACAAATACGGGGAGGTTGGCTGAGCAGCTGGGCGTGAGGTCTACGTGGGTGGCTGGATAAACGCTGGAGCGGTATAGGACTGCTTTGACCACAGAGGACTGGAGGGTAGTACAGGATGGGGAAAGTCAGGACACAGACACCGGGGAGCTGCCTCCACGGCCAGGCCCTGCCACTGCAGAGGGAGCGGAGGGGTCTGCTCTAGACTCCGCAGGCAGCCGGAGGAGGTCATGCAGTCTTTCTGTCAAGGTGCTTAACAGAGACAGGCTGGGCAACAGGGCTGACACCCCCCTGGAGGGCAAGCCTGGGAACGGGGCCAAAGGCGCAGTCCGCGTGGACTGACCCGTATAATCTGCCCTTGCCCAAGTACGCGGGGGATTTGCAGCGGAGAGTTCTCCGCGGGGTCGTACCAGTCAGTCAATGCTTTTGTCTCTAGAGAATCTCACAGTGGGCCCGGGGCTGCCCTTCCTGCGGTGTCAGAGAGACACTATTTCACTGTTTTCAGAGAATGTGTTAGGTCTCATTTTAAGCATGGTTAGCTTGTTGGCGGCTGCTCTGTGGTTAGTCTTCACAGTTCCATGGTTTTATTTTTTGCGTTCACTGTAGCAAGAAAACAAGAAAAGAGGGCCGTACTGTTAATTTATTGCCGGGACAGGCTGAGACAGCCGTGTACCTCGGCAGGAAGAAGAAAGTAGAGGCGGGGGTAGCAGTTGCAGTGACATCATCGAGGTGTGTAAATCTCTAGACAGATCGAGAGTTCCTATTGACTTTGAGCACTGCAGCAGGATGCAGGACCTGGGGGTTTTTCAGGATAGGTGGTGCCACGGGGAGGTTGTGTGTAGTCTGGAATGAGGAGAATTAATATTTAACTGCATATTGAGATGATGGTGTGATGAACGGTTAAATGTTATTTTTGTAAAGGTTCACATTATATTCTTTTGTTCTACTTCTTTTTCTGTTTTCTTTTTTTATCTGTGATTTTGTGTCTTGCTTTTCTTGTTCGTTTTGAATTGGTGTTTCCTTCATTTTTGTGACTTTTGTTGTTTCTGATTGGCTGTATGTATTGTATAATAAAGGTTTGTTTCAACATCGCTCTCTCTCTCTCTCAATTCAATTCAATTCAATTCAATTCAATAAGCTTTATTGGCATGGTAAAGGTACACTTACATTGCCAAAGCATACACTCACGTGACAAACATAACAGACAGGCAATAACAATTTAACTACAATAAACGGGAATAAAATCCTGAAATCTCTCTCTCTCTCTCTCTCGTGGATAGGAAGATATTTATTTTGTTTTTAGGACACACTGCCTGTTCTTGAAATTACAAGGCATATTCTACAAAGCATGTGTATGTTCTGATATAGCCATACACAGTAGAAAAATAAATGAAATAACTTCACCTTGCTTTGGTGGTATGGTATGACACGGCACAACTTGTGGACCACAAAAGATGAAAAGAAATCTTAAAACAAGATGATATCGATTAGCCATCCGAGTAGGGCGAAAACAACTTGACTGGGTAAGGCACAGGGCTGGCTGACATGACAAATGAGATGCGTTTTTCCCAGACATGTGCAGAGCAAATCTAAAAAGGTACAAAGAAAACAACCATTGTCGCCTAAAAAAAAAAACATTTAAAGAATTCATGGTAACTTTGATTAAACGGTGAGAGAAAATGTACAGTAT
The DNA here is from genome assembly GCA_025169545.1 of Anguilla japonica. Classification (NCBI taxonomy): domain Eukaryota; kingdom Metazoa; phylum Chordata; class Actinopteri; order Anguilliformes; family Anguillidae; genus Anguilla; species Anguilla japonica. Next base: position 5,344,338 of record CM045899.1, read on the forward strand.
TCCATCTGAAGGACAGCAAGTGTGTTGAGTAATTTATATCACTGAAGGGTAGAGGGCAATCAATGGCTTATTCATCTCCATTAGAAAGAGGGATTAAATAAAACACTGGAATAAACAGCCTGTGGGTTTAATTTAATCAGTGACAGTTATTGATTAATATAGTGATCACAACCCTTGGGCTCACAGAACACTTGTGTGATCACTGGTGCGGCACTACTTCCAAGCAACTGATAAAAAAAACAGCATTCCCTTGTTGGTGAGGTTAGCAACATTCTTAACTTAGCCCATAGATCACAGTGTGCACTCAGTGGTGGTGGGGGTCTATGAAAAACTGGAGATTAGGGTAGCAATGAGAGACCAAATTTCCTATAGCGCACACTTGAAGTACCTACCAGACTAAAGGCTGAATTATGTTTTTTTTTTTTTTTGAAGTCCAGGTTTAAATTCGCACAAATAGCCCAGCTCTTCACTGTCGACACCTCCATGCTTCAGTCCTTTATAAAGTGTTTAACTGTGTTGTTTCTCCTGGCGTTCTGGCATCGCTCTCCTGGCGTCGCCTTCGCGCGCCGAGAAACGACAGCGGCGGGCCGACGCCAGGAAGAGGAACGTAAACGCGCGGGTCTGGAGTAATGACGCGCGGGCTCTGCGGCGGCTGATTTAGGCGGGGACGGGCGTCGGCGTTTCGCAAGCGTGCGAGTTCAAATCCGCGCTCGGCGCGCTCGCGGCCAGCGAGATGAGACCGCGTTTATTTGAGTTAGATAAAATCCCGATGATTTTCTCCAGACTGAACATTTTTTAAAATCATCCCAGCCAACGTTTCCCTGGTATTAAAGTGATTCCCGTATGAAGCGGACACAGTCATTTCTGAGTTCTGGTTCAACTTTTTAAGCCGACTCATCCCTGGCACGAGCAGGATATTAACTTCCATAAACACGCAACAGAACCGGTCACACCCAGAATTTAGATGAAATGTGTGATGTTTATAACTGATTTACAATGAAGCATGTAGTCAAAGAGTTTAGACAGAGCTGGAGAAGTGTACGGCCATAGTGTATCTTGGGCAGATAAAGTTTATATACTGTCACCTCTCGATGGCCATAGTCCCATTATTGTGGGTAAGCTCTTGGGAGAAGTTGTAATTCTTGCCTCTCTCACACCTGTGTGAATTCTCTGTCTCAGTTCTAGTAGTTATGGCGCCATAGGGAACTTCTAGGAGGGTCATATTTTCCAAATCTCCATTCTACGGTTTCTATTCCTGTGTCTGCTAGCCGTAGCTCTTTCCTAATTGCCTAATCTTGTCACTTGTTTCCCTTGGTGGCCAACTGGTGGAGTCCCAAGCCACTTACTGAGTCTGCTGCTGCCCCCCCCCCCCCCCCCCCCCCCCAACCCACCCACCCCCTCATTTCCCCCCCATTCTCTAACCACACATCACCACTGCACCCCCCCCCCCCCCATCTCCCCCGATTCTCCACTGCACAACACCACCACCCCCCCCCCCCCCCCAAGACCACCACCTATGACTGCTTTTACACATCCAGTCCCGAGCTGATTTATATGAACTGGAAAATTGACTTGACCGTGTCGGTGCCTATAAATCCACATCCTGCATCAGGCTGGAGACTTTCTGGAAGGCACCCCTCCCTGTGTCTGGTTCATTTCAGGGTGTTTTTTCTTTATCACTCTCAGCCCTGGCTTGCTTTTGTGGGGGGTTTAAGCTGGAGCATGCTGTGATGCTAAATAAATCCATTTTCATTTGATTTGATATTTTATGATTTTGTAATACATCTCAGAAAAATGACAGAAAGCCCTTAGCTACAGAAAAACAAATGGAAAAAAACGACACTGTGGAAAAAGACACAGAACGGTACCCTGCCATCGAATGGATATTTTAAAATTATTTTAAGACAAGTTCCTAGCTTGACTGTTCTGTTGCATTGTGTGTGCCAGTGACAAAATATGGGACAGCGGAGGGAATATTCCATAACTGAGGACATGTAGAACAGGTTTCCAGTCATTAAAAAAAAAAATCATTATTAAATGAACATCACCTTTATTAAATGAACATCACTTTCGGTACCACTATTATTGATATTCTGAGATGCCAGCACGCATGGCAGTTTTTAGGCATGGGATCAGGATTTTTTAAATTTTTATTTCTTTAAACCTAATTTCTTTACTTTCTTAATGTTTAAACCTTGTGTAAGCACAATGATAGATTATGCGCATTATGTGTGTGTGTGTGTGTGTGTGGGAGGGGTGGACGGCGTGCATTGAAAAACAATTTTCCGGCATTGCCCCCACCTGTACCAGTGGTGATTGATGACAGCACATTTAAACTTTAAACAAAGTTAATGTTCTCGTAAGGGCACATAAACTTTTCTCATTTATTTCTCGGTGTCTGTCGGCGGGAGAAAATACATTTCCGAGGCTAATGCATTCATTATTTTCTTAATAGAAGCATTCTCTAGCATGTAATGACATACTAAGAACTACTCTCTTCCTTCCTGCCAATTAGCTGACCTTAGGCCAATCTAAAAATACTTCCTGCATAATGCCATGGGGAGCTGGGTTAGAAACAGATTAAAAACAGCTCGCTTGCTCCCGCATTCAGCCCCAGGTAAGGGGACCGATAAATTAATGCACAGTCCAGGGTGGACGAACGTACTCGGCTTCACATTTATGGTGCATTATGCTCCTTTCCTCTGCGTTTATCTGGAATGTTGTGTACCTTTCCTGCAAACGGTAAACACAGCTTTTCGTAAGGAGCTGGTCTTGTAACCTAAAGCTCGCAGGTTCTATTCCGTGCTAGGACACCGCCGTTGTACCCTTGAGCAAGGTACTTAACTTGTATTGCTTCAGTATATATCCAGCTGTATAAATGGATACAATGTACAATGCTATGTATAAAAAGTTGTGTGTCGCTCTGGATGCCTGTAATGTAATGTAATGACAGACATAATATGTACAACATATACTTCACACACAATGCAAAAACAGCCCATTGAAGTGGGAAAACAGGATTCTTCAAGTTACACTGACTCAGACCCATCTCTGCTTTATCTACAATTTAAATAAAACAGTAAATAAAACTGAAAAAAAAGCTGAAAACGTACATAATTTTTCTAGATTGCGGTTTCGGTTCCGGGTTTTTAATCAGCATCTCTAGCGTTGCTGGGGTGAAATGAAAAGGATTCGTTCCCCCTCAGGTCACTGTGCACGTAGTAGCCTGTGGTTTCAGGCTGAAACAAGGCTACAAAATCAGCCCTTAATGAATTCAGCCTGTGGCGTTCTGCAGTTAAGTGGCACAGCTGAAACCAATGCGCTGTGTCTACAGGGCTGCAGCAGAGGATCTTTGCTTCATATATTCTTCATTCATATAAAACTGTCCTCCATTTTACTTAGGGTTACATTCGTCCTTAGCATCATACCTCTGTACCCGGCATATATGAAAATGCATGCAACAAACTTGGCGAGGGGGAGGCGGGGATGTCTCTAACTGTATTTCGAGTGAATGTGGTGTTACCAATTTAAAGGGGCCTGCTGTTGACATGACTGAGCAGTTTATAAACCAAAAACTTTAATTAAATTAAGGCATTACACTCTTATCCAGACTAACATTCTTTTAGCAAACAAACCATTCATGCGACTGAATGTTTTTCCACTGAAGCAGTACAGTTTAAGTACCTTGCTCAATGCGACAATGGCAGCGCCCCATTCAGGAAATAAATGCAGAACAGCTTCCTGTTGCCCTTACACATTCCTTATCCATGTTTCTCGAGAATGTTACAGTATTAAAGCAAAGATTTTAGATTTTTTATTTTTGTATTTGGTGCCCAGTGTAAGGCTGCACGTCTCTAATTCCTCCCCAGATTTGGAACGCCAGTTGTCTGTAACCGCAGCTACATTCATGCTAACCTCGGCGGTTCTTGTCTGAAAACACAAAACATGATGCCGCCAGCTGCTTCTTTTCACACCGCAGACCAAGCTAAGCTTGCGCAGGGCGGAGTCTGAGCAAGACCTTTCTTAAGTGGCTTTCGCGTGCATTCGACTGGCACCTGATCAACCAGCTGGGGGCGCTAGGTACTGTATCAATGAATGACTGAACCCTCCCGTAACCTGGATGATGCAATGCCATTGTAAATTGCGCACCGCCCTATTGAGCTGGCGGGTGCAGTCAGCAATGGCATAGTCTGGATAAGATCCGAGTCTGAGAGAACAAGCCATCAAGCAGCCCCAGCATAAAGATTATTTTAATACTGCCGGAGAAAGTTTCCGTTGCTGAAAAACGATGACGTATTCTTTGTCAAACTCAGTCTGCGTTAAAGAGAGTGCCTCAGCCTTCACGAGCCCACTGTCATGTTTAATTTACCGAAACATTTTTGCGCAGACAATACGCGCTCTGTCGTCTTGTCACGAGTTTGGACCGTGCACGCGGCCCGGTTTCCTGAAAGGCGCACGAGGGACGTCAGTAGATACGGAAGATTAATAGCTTTCGGGATTTAAAGACGTTACGAGCGGAGCAAGTGCGCAGACATAACGAGAAGATAAATTGAAGATGAGGGATGAGGAGTTCGACGCCGCGCAGCTTCGAGTTGCACTGCTTCGCATGCAGCCAACAGCCCAGAAGCCCAGCCCCACAGAGGGCAGCCTTTTGTCAATTTTGAGTTTTTTGGGCTGTTTTTCATTTTTTATTATTTTTTCCCATAGAAACTTGTGTTTTTCTAGTTGCAAAATTCCGGTTTCACAAGAGTCGCGGCAGTTACGTTTTGAAACACTCGACGATGGGCACAGCACCGTTCTTTCCCGATATGCACAATGGACTGAAATCTGTTCAAATGCACCCGCCGAATCTGAGGCGTCGCAAGCACCTCTGATACTGAGAACCGCAGTCACATTCTTTTCATACAGAGGAAAATAAAACAGATTGTAAATTGTTTTAATACGTTTCAGCCCATTAACTCATTCAGCGGTCATGGTTTATAAACTTCCTGGGACGGATTCAATCAACTTTGTATTCAGCGTGACCGTGGGTTTTAAGTACTTGTCCTGTCAGTGCAAATTGCTTAATGGTAATTGCAAAGAAAAAGAAAAAAAAAAAATAGCACTCGTGACTGATAAGTGTGGAAAGAGGTCAGAGGGATGAGGATCGTGAGCCCGGATGACTTGCCCAAATGACCAACATGGGTCCAGTTGACCCCCATCTGCCCTGACGATCCACTTGTGCCCAGAAATGCCCTATAGAGATATTTTTTCTTGAATATGACCAATGATATTTGAAAGATTTTCCTCTCTTTTCATTCATTGGCAAGTCATGGAAATTCCCAGTTACCACAGAAAATAAATCATGATTTGCACAAAAAATTGAGCACTAAAGAGAAAAACGAGTCACACGCTTTTAACAATAATTAAAAGAATGTAAATACACTCCTCACTCTATGGTTGAATATTGGGTTCTTCTAAAATCTGCTAATTCTGAAAAGCAGCTAAAGAAAATGGCGGCAATTTATTCTGAATTATAAAGCGCAACAGTTCTATGAGCAGCTGCCCATTATTTAGATACCATGACTGATGGGGCACATTTGGCAGGATCTACAGTGACTAAGATGGCTCAGCTTGCTGGTGTTTCACAAGCAAGAGTGGCTAAGGTGATGTTGGCAAGGAAGTCTGAGGTAAAGACACCATCAACGACGGGCAGCTGTGGTCGAAAGAGCGTACTCCTTAACCGATGTCTGCGCATTGGTTCAAGAAAAAAATAGACCAGCAAATTGTCAACTAGAAATAACACTTGGGAATGAGCTGGCAGGTTTGTAGCGTTTCCGTTGTTTTGGCAGTTACATGCATGCGTGCGTGTGCGTGTACACAAAGGCACATGCTGTACTTGCGATTCTCAGCTTCTCAAATTTGCATAGTTAACAGAACATTAACTACCTGGCAAAGTTTCACACATTATGTCATATCTTTGGCCAAAGTAAAGGAATAGAAGTAGTATTACCTCACTGTAATGATCTTTCAGTCATTCCCAAGTGCATTAATAATTGTAAAATGTTAACATTTTTATTAGAAATAAAAAAAAGAATAATAATTTCTGTACTTTTCATCTGCTTGTTGTGTGTGTGGGCGAGTGCACCGAGAATATCCTTCAGCATCTTGATCTGGCTGAGCACACGGGTTAACACTTAAAGACCTCTGGAACGAAGGCGCAACGGGTCTCTCACGACAGTATGGCACACACGCCGCGTTCCCTGACAACGCAGAGAAACGCAGAAACGCATTTTCCTCCGGGGAGGTCTCCTTCGCAGCCGTAGCCTGCCGCGCTAATTACCGCTGCCTGACGATGTCTTTTTCTTTCTGGGCGCTAAAAAGATAAATAAGTAACAACTCGACCGGTACGCTAGCACTAGCGCTACTGCTAGCGAGCTCTCGTCTGAGCAGCGTTCAACGAGACAGCGGGAGACTTCGCGACGAGTTGTGAAGAATAAAAACGGGAAAAGGACAACCTGGCAGAGATGAAAAGATAGATGAATAAACAGGTTCCGCCAAAGAGGTGCCATCAACTAACCCAATAACCGCGCAAGTATAGGGCCCTGTGAAATTAATAAAGATGAGAAAAAAACCCTAATGTAAGATGCAGAAAACACTGGTACAGGGCTATTTTAAATGCTCAACGGGATATTCTTTAATACCAATACAGTTGCTTACAGAGAAGAAAAAGTTTCATTTTGACTAGTAACAATTATATTTCCCAAAAACAGAGGTGTCAAAATTACTGGGACTTCCCTCTGCAAGGGTAACAGAACTGAATGGTCTGTCATGGCATTTTTTTATGAATATGTAATGAATATATTTGGGGGGGAGGGGGTCTTTGATCATATAAAATTAACTGTCCTCTTCAATTCAAACCACAAATTCCTTGATCGGTTCCAGTCTGAAGATAGCGACTGGAAAACAAACTTTGCAAAGACATTGATCGCAAGCATACCTCAAAAAAATCAATCATGAAATGGTTACTGACCACAAAATGGCTGTTTTGTAATGGTCCGTCGGTCTCCAGACTTGAATTGAACAAAAAATATGTTGTTTCATTTGAAGAGGGCAGACCAAAAACATGCACCAAAGGATCCAAAGGTCTGGAAAGATTCTGCATTAAGGAATGGTGAAATATCCTCCCTTGTAAAATATATTCACCTTCAAGCTCATAAAACATTGCAGCAGACTATTCTGCAGTTTTATCCCTGTCAAGGGAAGGAGCACTAAGCTTAAGTCTTTTACTAATGTATGACTTGTTTAAAAAATATAATTGGTAAGCAATTATATTGAAAAGAAAATAATACATATTTTAAAAGCATACAATATAGTTCAATTAACCTGATTTTACGGAACCTTTTTTCGTTCATTTTAATCAAAGGTGCCGGGAATTTGAGGGCCAATGTATTAAGTTCCTGTAATTAAAGTTCCCATTAAAACTTTTGCGATTTGGCTTCAGTTTCCTTCCCTTAATTTAAATAAGCTTCTCTTATGGATGGTTCGTTCACAACGGTTTTGCCACTCACGAAATTAAGAGCATGCGAAATGGTCCTGCGGATCACATTTTATATTAAAATGTTTCACTGGCATCACGGTCTTCACCGTTGGACGGTTCAAATAATGGGAAAGTGTGCCGGAAAAATCTAAACTTCTTCGCATTTTTGTTCTTTACCTTTCAAGGCCGACGGTCCGAAAACCGAAGCGTGAAAGGATCGGTGTTGCCGAGGGAACAAGGCCCGCGTTCGCTCAGCGGCTGTCCTTAACTCTGATTCAAAATTAAACGCAATTAGTTTTTTTTTTCTCAGCGCAATCGCGGCTCGGCGTGGTCAGGCTTCAGCAAATTCGGCTAGAAAAAAAAACAAAATTAAAAATTAATCCTTGCGTTCGCCTCGAAAATAACGCTCGCGTTTATTTACGGTTCGAGGTCTATGAAAGGATTGTCGGTCGAATCCAGATCGGACTCGACGGTGGTTTGCGCCGGCGGCCCTCGGGGGTCCCGGGGGGGGGGTCGTGCGACAACACGGCGGGGTGGGGACGCTCAAATCAGGCCCGGGAGTCCAGCAGCGCTGCCGATTTTTATCCAGTACCTGACAGCAAACTGATTTATTAATGTCGGCTGGCTGGCCAGATTTCCCACTCCCCCGGTGTCTCAGATCTGAGTCTCTGATCAGAAAGAAAGAAAGAATGAAAAGGAGCAGTACTTACGGTCTCCTGGACCATATCCGAGTCTCCCCGCTCTAAAAGCCTACAGGTTCTGGAGCAGAGGATCTGCTGATGAACACTGGGCGCAGACCCTAAAAGACTAAAAGAAATTCTGTGACTATTAATCGATATTCATTTATTTAATCATCAGCGTTAGTTATCCGAACAAGAGCTGTGCATCGTAAACCGTTACTCAGTCCTAATCACCAAGAATGTATATTCAAAAAAATCATAATTCCCCAACACACCGAGCGCTGTCAAGTGTACCTTAGTTACGCCGTTGTTACGTGAGGCTTTTGGGCTTATTTAACGGCTGAAGTTAAATTTCGATACTCTATCTGGGCTGCGGGAAGCAGTTGTTGACCGGACGCGTTCTCTGACAAAAGCTATCGGGCTATAGGCGCTGTGCTGAAGCCATTTTACCCGTGTAAAAAAAAAAAATAAAGTGCTTTTTTTTTTTTTTTGGTGGCTTCATAGCAGTGAAATAAGAGAGAGCCAGTCCGCCCCCCCCCCCTCCTTCTCCCCCCCCCCCCCCCCCCACTCTCCCAATCCCCCTTCCCTCCTCCCTTGTTCACAGCGGGAGGTAAATAGGTGGAGCCGGTCACACGCGAGAGAGCCCGGGAGACAAGCGCGGGTGTTTCTGAGAGATAACGGGCGTCGAGGCGTCTCGTTTAAAAGCCCGTCGGCGCGGTAACGTCGTCGCCGTCGTCGAGAGACCGGGGGGGCCGAGCGGGGGAGAGCGTGGCCCCTTTCAAATCTGCCGACCCTCTCCGGGAGGGGCCCCGTCTCTCTCACGAAACCGCAGGGACGGCGAGCCTCGCGGAAAAACCCGCGAAGCGCGCCGAGCTCCGAACCGGACGGTCAGCTCCACCTATCACACAGTGTGTCAGTAAGAACCATTAGAATGACACTGGCAGTGATCGGTGGATATCACTTCCTGGCTAGCACCCAAGGGGGCCAGGATGTGTGGCCAGGAAAGTATCCGTCAGTCACTGTCAGAGTTTTTTGATTGGTTTTGATTGGTCAGCTCCTCTGTTTTCGTAACGTGAGCTGACATTAAATGCATTATTTTATTATAGCCGGTTGCTTTGAGGAAGAGGAAACAGTAAGCTTCCGCATGCAGACTCTCGGTCCAGAAAAAAACGACGCACGTTTCTGCTGACGCACCAGGCCGAAATCCCCGTGGCACGCTTCGTTGTTCAAAAAGAGCTCCTTTCTTTCCCTTTCGGGGTAAAGCTGCTGAACTTAATTACATCGTTTAAGGTCGTTAGCGACCGTTCTCATCCAGAGAGACATGCGCTGCTCGCATTTTACACTGTATTCCGTTTGTACGGCCGGATATGTACTGAAGCAATTCGGGTTAACTGTCTTTCTCAGGGGTACAATGACTGGCCTGGGAATCAAACCTGCAGCCTCTAGGATACAAGCTCGGTTCCCTAACTGCCATCCTAATGCCTCCCTCACCACTGTGGCACAGCTCTGAATTATGTAAGCTGGCTTGTTTAGCCAGGCTCTCTAGACAGCTATGGGCAGTTCGGCTGTTTACACTGCTGCAAGTCCAGATATTATGCCTGTTATAATTATTAAACTGATTATACCGTGTTTTCATACAATCATACAATTTTCACACATCTTTTTAGCTCTCCAGCTCTTTTTATTAGAGCATTATTTTGCTGTTATGTATTGCGAGCATGCGTAAAATACACTTTCAGTTCAAGTGAACTTTAGACTTCAAAAGTGAAACAATAGGAGAGCGCTCAACAGAAGGTAGTCATTCACTAGAATCGCTCTGATTTCACCTCGTTCACCTGTAATTTAGTCAAATACAAAAGAAACGTCTTTCTGCAAAGAATAGTTTGGCAATAAACGGCGTGGTGTTCGCTGTGCATAGCGCACACGGCTATTTCTGACACAACGTGGTCTTAAGAGGGTAAATCATCCCCTGACGGATATTAAAAGCGTGTAATTTAGAACCGTCAACAGCTCGTTAGAATTCAAAGGTTGCAATTATGGTTGGAAAGACAACCCAGCATAAACCGTAGATCCCACGGGCGAGGATGAAAACAACCTGTGGAATGGGGGGGGGGCTTGTCTATCGCGGAAGAGAATGCAATCCCGCTTTCCCAGGCCCAGAAGATCAGGGAGGGATCAGCTCCACCTATCACATAGTATGTCAGTAAGAACCATGAGAACGACACTGGCAGTGATTGGTGGATATCACTTCCTGGCTTGCACCCAAGGGGGCCAGGATGTATGGCCGGAAAGTATCCGTCAGTCACTGTCAGAGTTTTTGATTGGTTTTGATTGGTCAGCTCCTCTGTTTTCTTAACATGAGGTGACATTAAATGTATTATTTTATTGTAGCTGGTTGCTTTGAGGAAGAGGAAACTGTAAGGTTCTGCATACAGAGCAGTAAAAGAGAGTACCACAAGGGACACCTTCTCCATCTGGCTTAGACTCCTAATACAGCACAATATATACACAGCATATAACACCAGAATTATGTCACAAAATCAGAATATAATAGTTTTAATATTTTTTAATAGTTATAAATAAAGATCTTAATTTAACGTATGCATTTCATTCGTTTGAGATTTTAAATGCTTTTCTTTTTTTTGTATCCTGAAAGCTTTTAGAGCCAAGTGCAGAATGACTTGGTCTTTATGGAGTATATTATGAAAGTATGCAAGCAATCTGAAAACTTGAATACATTTAACCAATCAGCAGTTCATCCGTTTTGTGGACTGCCAATCAGAAGTGGTTGAGTATGCAACACAAAATGGACACACGGTGTTAGACCTCTCTGTAGTTCTCATGTTTAGAAATAACATTACTTCCAGCGGAAATTAGACTATTTTCCTCTTTGTATATTTTGACAAAGTGTACATATTTACCTCATTCCACAAATAGAGCAGTGCATAGCCTCGACAGAAGTCCAGAAAGATAAATCACAGTTTGAGAGAGATTGACAAATTCAGGTTCTAGAAAGTTTTAGCCATCATTACAGTAAAAGCCAGTGGATGATTTTTTTTTTTTTTTTAAACAAATTGCAGCTTCAGTTTGGAACCCAGCCTCAAGTCCATGATTCATCAGAAGAAGTAACTGACCTTTGGTTTGTTAGCCAAGCAAATCCCTGTATATGGCCAAATATTGCGCAACAAGCAAATATCTATATTCCCTCAGAAAGAAATATTATTCACAAGCTAATTCAGGCTGCCGGCGGCAGGATTATTGGAAGGCTGAGAAACAGCGATTTGTTGTTCCATTATGGAGCTGCGTGGAATCGGGCCTGGATTCGAGCGAAGGGGATTAGCAACGCTCAGGAACGCAGGGGAAGCCTACGTCCAGCTGTCTTTCCCGCCCCCCGCAAAACATCCACCTCTCGTGAGTTTCCGCGCTCGTAATCAGGAGCGATGGAGCCCCAGGATCGTAAAAAGTGCTCGTGAATAATGGAGGAGCCGGAATAATTCCCGCCGAGCTCTGATTGGTCGGGACGGGTTTAACATTCGGCGTTACGCGGGAGCGTGCGAGCGCCGACCTCTCCGCCGACAGGGCCGCGACTTTTTAGCTATATTTTTAAAAAGTCCGACGACGGCTCGATCGCCGCTCCGACAGCTACCCCCGAGAGCAACAAATGACCTGTTCTCTATCGCGAGGGAAATTTTGTCGGGGGAAACGTGACTCTCTAAACTCCGCGGGTGTGTTCGGCATCGCGCCCTCGAAAGGCCAGGGCGCGGAAACGTTAGCGGTATGAATGGAACGCGGAGGGAGGGTGCGCCTCGCGCTTTTCGCGCACCTCGTGCCGTTCGGGCTCTACACCTCTTCGGGGGGGGGGGGCATGTCGGAAAGGTCAGCCCAAATCACAACAGCCCGCGGGCTAACGAGGCTTTTCCCGGGGAAAGGTTACCGGGATCGCGGTAGCGGCGGTCGGTCGCCGGGGACGACGGACGCACAGGGGGGCCGGTTAGCCTCTCCGGCTAACCCGGGGGTAATGAGAGAATCCGGGCCTCGCGGCTCGCGGCGACGTTCGGACCCGAGGTGCGCTGTCGGAGTTCATCTCGGGAGAGAAAAAACAATCTGTGCCGAGAAGGCAGAGCGGTTGATTTCCGCGACCGACAGGAAGGAACCGCGGGCGGCCCGAGCTGGGACCGCGGCTCTGAATCACAGCTTGGGCTGGGGGGGTGTGGGTGGGGGGGCACGGCGAGAACGCGGCCCCGACGGCGACCTTTTCACGGTCTCGCTTCGGTGTGGGATTGCCTGCCTCTCTTTACCCCCCCCCCCCCCCCCAATATTAACTCACACTTTACTTGACCACCTCTCCAGTGGGACATTACATTCACTAGGCGGATGTTCTTATGCAGAAAGGCACACAGGAGAAAGAATACATGCAGTTACTCTCTGGAATACAAAAATGTGGTGCAACCAAGAAGGCACAGAGGCCCATTTAGAATCGATACATGTAATGTTATATCTAACAAACAACAATTTGTAGCGTAACAGAAGAATGCACTACTAGACCGATAACCAGTCTTTATACAGATAAATCTTTACACAGCTCGGGTTCGTTCGTTGTTCACGCCAGGGGAACGATGTCAGAACACAATCAGATCCCACGGGACGTCAGCGCAAACGCTTCATCGATTTATTGAAGCTTCGGTCCTCAAGACGACCGGGGGAGTAGCTGTCCCTGAGGTATCTACAGCGGGGAAAGGCGTCTGAACGTAAACCCAAGCTCTGATGGCTGAAGGTCTGACATTTCTCACATAAAACAGATTAGGGAAGAGGAGCAATTTACATAGTGCTGTACCGACCCACAAAGTAAATTACCTGATCAAACATGGGTGATTTATTTAGGGAACTTTCATTAAACCGAAAATATTTGGCGGCAACATTACGACCATTTGGTAGCGGAGCAGGGGGAGCATTATTTTGATTGATATTTGCCTTAAGCTGAGAAACGCACATTTGCCTTCGCTGTGTATAAATCTGGATGCGCTCTAAAGTGCTGTGTGTTAAGCACCAGCCTCAAGGGGAAGTCTGCAGAGAGGAACCAGCTCCAGCTCCAGCACCCTAACTAAATAATGAGTCAGCACCTATCATTCACCGATTCAGTGTGTTCGTGAATGTGTTCATAGAAACAATGATTCATTTTTTTTTATTTGTTTGCTTTTTTTAGCCTCTTACTGTATCCTGTTGACTTCAGTAATAGTTTATGGCCATACTCTGATACTTCCTGCAACTGTCCTCTGTCAAATGAGAGCAGTTAGCTGATCACAGACACATTGATGGGAGCGATGAGCCTGATCACTGAAACATCGATGGGAGCAGCTAGCCTGATCACTGAAACATTGATGGGAGTGGTTAGCCTGATCACTGGCCTGTCAATGACAGCAGTTAGCCTAATCATTGAAACATTGATGAGAGCAGTTAGCCTAATCACTGAAACATTGATGGGAGCAGTTAGCCTGACCGCTAATGTACCCTTCGCCTTCTGATTTTCTTCATTGTGCTCAGCTGTGTTCTTTGACTACACACGCTAAAATGTCCTGTGAACCACACAGCATGCGTTTGTGAAGCACTATGACAGAACGCGCTCTTCTGTTGTGTTTGGTATGACAATAAACCATGTGGTGCGGGACCCGGGAGCACCGCCCCCCTCTGGCCACTAGTGACATTCCGTTCCCCTTCACCGCTGTCTTATCGGCCCGACCTGCAGCACCGTGGACAGCGCCGGCGGGATGAGGCCAGTTTTCAGCACCACCGCTCCCTGCTCAGACCCAGACAGCGCTCCCAGGCCTCTGACTCAATCGTCCAATCGGATCACCGGCAGCACGCCAGAAATGCACCAAACTTAACCCGAGCGTCTGCTGGCCCTATATAAGCCTCACAGCCTCACTCTGGGGGAGAGCTGGGCTTCCCTGTCGCAGACACTAACTGTGTTCTTCTGACTCTCCCTACAGACCCGGACGTGCCCCTCCTCGTGGCCGAAACCCTGGTCCCCGAGACACACTGTCCGACCCTTGCCTGCCCTTGTACAGCCTTACCTCCCCCCCCCCCCGACCATTAACTTGCGGAAGCCTCATTAGTGTTATTTTCTAAACCCGCTTGTGTTTTCACAATAAAAGCCCCTTCATGGGTATTTTCGCCCTGAACTGATTGCCTAGTCTGTGCTACACCCCTGTAGCAGTACGCCAGTATATAACTAGTATACACCCCACTGACAGCTGATTTGCTTTGTCCCCGGTACCTTAATGTACTGCATTAAACCAATCCCCGGCAACACATATTGTAACAGCGCAGCGCTGAATGTATGCTACCATATATATTTATCACTTGCATTCATCATTCTGCATTACAGAATCCCGGAGACAATGTTTTAATGCAGTTACTGCAGGAGTCATTTATATTTTATTCCACACGTTCGACGAAACCGAATCAAAAGTTCCGTATCTTCAGAAAATTCCGGAGTGGAAGCGCACGTCTTTCCTCCGGAATGACCCCTTGTTGAATATTCAATCGCGAAACTAGCCCTGTTAACAAAGGAGCGCTGTTTTGGTTTTATCGCTTCATAAATTTATTACGTTGGGGAGCTTCCAGAATATGATTTGGCCTAGATGGGAGAATTGAGAACAGGACCGTTTAATTTTCTTTTTTTTTTTTTTTCGCCCTTCGCTGTGAAGGGTGTAACGATGAAAATGAAAGATAAAAATGAGCTTTTTATCGCTGCAGCCTATCAGTGCCTTATAAAACTTGATTATTCTAAGGTTATTTGCATCAATTGTGGCTTGAACTGTGGGCAAATTGATCCCATATAGAATGATTGGCCTGTTCTCACCATCATTTATGTGTTCTTATATTAGACCAGCATAGACGTACACACACGCATGCACTCAATGCCACACAAACACACGCGTACGCAAACATATACGCGCACGCACGCACGCACGCACGCACACGCACACACACACACACACGTACCCCAATAGTAACAACTACCACTGTGTATTGTTAAACTGCACAGCATTTTCAGTGTTTATTCAGTCTTTTAATGATTATTCTGTAAATGGTGCCCTGTGATTGGAGGAAACGCAATTCCATGTCCGAGGAAGGTAATATAGAGGGGCAGAGTCCAATTTACTGTAACATCCAACACCACTACAATTTACAATTAAGTCATTTGCCAGATGCGTTTAGCCAAACTGACTTACAAAAATGATAAGCAAATGCCGCTAGAGCAAGTAAGAGGTACTGTAACAGTCATGCAAGTGCCAATTTCAAGGTGAATATATTCATTCCTACACCACCAGTCTTTAAAAAAATTCTATGATTAAAGCTAATGTCACATCAATGACACAACAAAAAGGAAAAGGTTCATTGTAAAAAGAAATGAAGATGATTCAAAAACGTACAGTTAGCGTATTAGCTGCCTACAAATGGGTTAGTATACCCGTCGGACTGCATGGATTTACCTGTAACTGCGTGACAATCAGCCAGAACCCTAAGGTCAATATAATTCACAGTTTTCACTGTCAGCATCCACACACACACACACTGCTTGGAGTGTAATGAAATTCAAAGCCTAAGAGACTTCTAGAAGCAAGAGCTCCAGGCCTGCCTCAGAACAGGGCACTTCAGCTTTCGTAAACATCCTGTCAGATTTAGGCCTGGGGACTGTAATATTCCGGGAATTGCAGCATCCAAAATATCGGCTGAATGCTAGGCTCTTTGGTGGGATCGGTAGCGTAGCAAGAGCCCTGCAGCTGTTAGCCCAACGCCATTAGTTGGAATTCCTTTTTCACAATCCGGCTTGCACCTCCTTAAAAAAAGGCTTTTCAGCCACAGTGCCCTTATGTTGACAGGCTTGATGTGATGCCACTTCCTGCATTTGCTGCTGTAGGAGGTTAGTGAGTACTTATTATAAAGGTTACTATATAGCCTATTGGCTCATTGGTTGTTTATGGCATATAAGGCGTAAGCAGGGGCACCGTGGGTGAGTGGAATTCCAAGGGGCCTGAGTGACAGAGGACCTCAAAAAATATTACAATGCTGGGGTGGTGGGGCCCAATGTGAGGTCTTTTCATGGGGCCCAAAATCCCTGGTGGAACTCCTGGGAATAAACATGCTGAATGTGGAGGGGTGTGCTTGAAAATCCATACGGGTGAGATATATGGTACATAAATTACATCTCTTAAGTCTCTTGGGCATAAGACCACCACAACCCGAAATAACTATGTACAGGAAAGACCCAAACTCAGTATTTTTTGTTAAGGTGAGGCTGAAAGATTGAAACTCTCTACATATTTTCCATCAGTGAAATGGTTGTTGTACGCTGGTGGTAGGCAGCCTATTCAAAAGACAACCCAAAGTGAAATACATATGCCTCCATTATATAAGAGAAGACACAAGGCCCTCTCATTTTTAACATGTGGTGTGCGTGGGGGACGTTGCCACATCAGTGATGAGAGTCATGATGATGATGTCTGCAGTAGTTTTCAGAGCCGAGAGTCTCCTTCTCTATCTTCACAAGGAAACATCAAAGGAAGGCCTTGTGTTCCTCCGCCTATTCTCATAATGCTGTCTGGGAGGCAGCCTGTTCCCAGCTCAGTTGTGATCCAAAACATACTGTTTTATTCAGCTTTTTTTTTTTTAAATGAGTTTTTCTAAAATCAGTATGCATCCTACAATATTTATGAAAACGGTGGCAGGTTACAGCAAACAAACTGACACAGTGCTGTGAAAGAGAAAAGTTTTTCATCAAAATGTGCCAAAAGCCAAATGAGATGGAAATGCATAATATAAGCTCTATAAGCACAAAAAGTCAAAGTTGAAACAATTTTGGTGAGAAAGAGTGATTCAGAATTTGTCTCAGGCAATGTGAGAGACTGATATACATTCACAGGAAACATTCAGTGAAAGTTATTCCTACTATGAGGAGGATTTACCAGTTACTGAAGCTAGGGGGCACTTTTTTCCCACAGGGATATTAAATGTCAGATATATTTTTGTGTTGAGTAGGCAATGGAAAAGTTTTAACGTTTAAATGTCTTTTTTTTTTTTTTTTTTTTTTGCACATCACCTTTCATTTTATTCTTTGCGGATCACGCTTTAAATGTGCCAGGAAACAAGACGTTAGCAGGGGTCAGGCTGAGCTGACAGCGGGGGGGGGGGGGGGGGACCCCATTAACTCTGAGCGGCCTCTGGCGGCTACGCGAGAGCGAGAGGAGAATACCGCCGGGGTGCCTCTTCCGCGCGAGGGACAAACTCACCCCCCCGCCCCCGCTTTTTCAATTTCGGCTAAAATGTTCCATACAGCGAAACCAAATCCCCTCCTATTAATCCCCCCCCCCCCCATTTTTTTCCCCCTCTCTCTGTTATCCAGCCAATATGTCATGACTGGTCATGATTCCTCTCTTGGGGCTGTGCAAGTTCCAATGCTACCTTGCCTCCTCTGCAGAACGAAAACACGGCTGTTTACACGTTCCTCAGCTCACCAAACGCTGAACTGTGAGCACTCAATGTGGATTTACTGGCTCAGCACATTAGCTTAAAATGTACAGCTTCAAACCAGTTTGCCACTTAAAGGTCCCAATTACTCTACTTTCAGCTATTTTGTTTTCATTACAATACATTACAGGCATTTAGCAGACGCACTTATCCAGAGCGACTTACACAACTTCTTACATAGCATTTATATTGCATCCATTTTATGCAGCTGGATATATACCTAAGCAATGGGTACAATGACAGTGTCCAACCTGGGAATTGAATCTATGACCTTTAAGTTACAAGATCGGTTTCTTACCCATTATACTACACTGCCGCCCTATTTTATTCCACAAGGTCTACCAAACATGTTGATAAGGTTGTTTTAAAGAAAAAAAAAGAAAAACTTTTTTTAAAAACACTCACATACACACATCCAGTGAGTATGTCTATCACCCTTCGAGGAGAGCAGCCATTTTGAGAGCCATTTGGGTTTAAGCCAAACATGCATTTGTCACAATTATGTCACTGACTGATTCATCCGTGACTCTCAACAGGTGCGCCTGCGGCAATTACTCGAAAAAAATTCCCACCATCCAGGAACGTTTATGTTGCAGGGGTGTCTATGTAAACAAGGAGATCAAAGACGATTGGCTGCTTTGATTGGAATCCAGAACTAGGTCAGAACTGCAGCCAAAGCTTGTTTTGTCTGGTGATTGTGGCAAAATGTCATGTTTTACAGATTATATATTTGCCTGGCTTAATTGGGACATGTTACGCAATGCAGGCATCCAAGCGTTTAATAAAACATGAAACAAATATGTACATAAAAGGCCTCTGTAGCAGAGGCCTGTGAAGTACTACATTCTCAATCGCGTATTATGGCACTTCATGAGCAAGTACTATTAGTCTTGAAGCAGATGACTAAGCTTCAGCTCTGTTCTTTGCCTTAAACATTTTGGTACACCACATTCTGGATAAGAATCTGTTAAATTTCTAAATGTATGGAAACGAGTCACATGTTTAACATGTGAACTAGTAGTACATATAGAAAAAAAGAACAAAACAAATATTTTTGGAGGCTGCCGAAAGGAGAAGTCTCGTAAAACACATTTGAGTATTTTCGGTTATTATTACAAAAGACCTCAGTGTTGAATGTGGGGGACACAAATGAAGCCTCGTACCAAATGAAGCCCAGGGCGCCCAAGAAGGTCGGTCGCTCCCAAACCGCCACTCAGAAATGACAGGTGACAGGTGATTGACAGGTGATTGACAGCGGTTTTGCCACCATTGGGTCAGAGGGTACAAAAGAACGGTTTGTGAAGACTGAGATTTACAGCTGCCATCATTGTATAAAAAATAGAAGAAAAAAAAGAAATATTTTTAAACCATATATTTGTGGCACCGTTCGGAATGAAGGGGGGCATCTGTTTTTACGCCACACATCGAGGAGACATCTCAAAAAATTTTAAACTCTTTATCTGTACATTGTTAGTATACCTCCTACTAGTTACAGTTCTATCGAATGACTATACATTCTTGAACAAAGCATCTACTTTATGTGTACACTTGTGCATCTTATTCAGACATTGTTTTATAAGTAGCATGTGGCAGATGTGCATACAATATATGCATAAATCTGGACAGTTCTAAGAGTGTAGCACTCATGAGGTGAAGAGCTCACTCCTTTTGCCATTATGAGTTTAAGTAAGCAGAGCCTACTGTCATAAAATAACTATTTTTTGGGCCAATACAATTAAGAGATATATTGACTGGTGAAAGCCTTTTCAGCACATGCTAGTTTGTGCTGTCAATCACTGCATTGTCTTTTTAGATAAAAGAAGTTTTAAAAAAAAGACATGACAGAAGAGAAACAAAAAAAGTGTAAACATTACAGATGAAGAGAAAGTGGGCATTATATTTGTATCTACAGGAAGCAGAATCTGTAAATGACTGACAGTGGTGCTAAACCTCCTACCATTGTCAAAGCTGTGCTAAAACGTGGGGTCAGGTATGTTCACAAAATTACCCAGTATCTCTCAAAATTCAAGAGGAAACATATAATTTATGCCATGTGGTCACTGGGTGGTAAAAACTAAAAACCTGTGAAGCTTTTTTGTCTGTTATTGTTCTGTTCTTGAACGATGATGCAAAATTGTTCACAGAAAAACTGAAATAACGCTATTATTATTATTATTCATTGAATCAAGGCCTTAATCTCCACCTACATTCTATGGCTACTACAACTACAATTTTGACAAAATCGCAATTTGTCTATGAGGGAATTCATTGATATTAATAACACCTACTGTACCTTCATTCTCATTTTAATTTACTTTTTGCTGACCAAAATGCAATCAAGCATTTGTCTTTAACATCGACCCACGAATAACTGTGGGTTTCAGTTATTTTTCTTCTTCACAAATTCAGCTTGGCGCGTTCATTTTGGTGTTGGCCGACTTCAGTGAACTCTAAATGTGAAGAGAGAGAAGGGGGGAAAAACAAATTCTAATTAAATCAAGGTGTTTGTTTCATTTTATTATCAAAAAATACATATTTTTTATATATGCGGTCCTCTTCTCATCTACAGCAAATGGATTTTTGATTTCTTAGCCGAAGCGTCACCTTCCTGACCTCTCATAGCACTTTAATATAAAATATGAAATTACCTGTACCACCAGTTGTTATGAAATAATACTCGTATGTCAATTAGCAAAATTGCCCCGTGTGGAAAGAGCTGGGGAGTGAGGACACATTTCGTGCCTTGCTACTGATTAGATACTGAGCTGCAGGAATTATCAGACTTTTGTTCAAGCAGTGTAAGAAGCAGCGTAGCGTAAAATGTGTAGGTGTAGGTCTGGTTTAGCATCCTTGTGGTTCCCATAATCCCCTCTGCTAATTGCCGGATTTGTACATTAATATGGTACACATTGACTGGAATGCCTCCCTTTGGATGGGATTAATAATGTTGAGCATCGCGGTGAACCAGTCTTTTAAAAAAGCCCAACCATGACAGCATTAAAAATATTATCTAAAATTAAATACCTGATGTATTACAATGTTTTAGGGGGTACTAAAGACACGTCCATTTTTGAAGGTTGTCGTCGCGTCAAATTACGATTCGGCACAAATGAGCTGAATATTTCACAGATTCAAAGGCCTATTAGCGGAGAAATGTGGTGAAATCTGTTCACATTAACGGAGGACTGTGGCAACTTGGGTTATAATTTCGGTCGACCTACGATGACTTCTAACCAAAACAAATTCAGACAATGAATTAACTTGTTACGCATGTCCACACGATGTTTATTAAGCTGGATAGCTACCTAGCCGAAGGATTTGGGACGGTTCAACGATCCGACCCAGTTTTGCAAAGCAATCTTGCTCATGCTCAAACAATCATCTGCAAGTTCCAATTTTTTTTGTGGGGGGGGGGGTCCTTAGGGGTATTTCGGCTGCTTGTTATTTTCAGCGAGACAAATTGGACGAATGCTCCGCCGTGCTGTCGTGGGCGAGCCAGGAAGCAGTCGAAAGCGGATCAATTAGACTCGTCGTCACGCGGCTATCGGTGATTCCATTAATAAATCTGTTTGCTTCGCTTCCAGAGCAGGTGTGAAGAGGGGCTGATTGACAGGTGCGATCAAAGGGGGAAAAAAAAAAACGTTGTCCGCGGCGACGGCAGATGGAACACGTCGTTACCCTAGCAGCCCGCGTTTTTTTATTTATTTTATTTATTTTTTTCCTGTTTCTCTCAGCACCGGCTCCGGGGGCCGCCGAACAGATTGCGGCGCGTCGCTCCGCCACCCGAACCGGCAAGCCGAGCGGCGGGAGGAATCCGAGCGGCGGGAGGAAGCCGAGCGGCGGGAGGAATCCGAGCGGCGGGAGGAATCCGAGCGGGAGCGCGAACGACTCCGCCGCAGACAGGGCTTGTTTGTTTCGCCTCCTCCTCCAAAATCCCCCTTTTTTCTTCAAAGGAAACGCGTTAGCGGTTAAGACGCGCCGCCCCGGTTTCCCCCCTTGTTATTTTGCGGATTCGTCGCCCCGAACGGCGGTTTTTCCCGCCCTTTATTTTGTCACATACAGGCAGCCGAGCGAGCCGTTGTTCGAGTTGTTATTTCCTAAGTTTGACGAGGCCTGAGCGTTCGCTCGGAGAGAACGCCGTGTTTGCGGAGAATTTAAGCAGCCCCTCAAACGCGCTTTAAAACGAAAACGCGGATCTAAATGTTACATTTTTAGCAACAAGAAAAAACACTTTGGAAGAAATGCCTCGGAGTGCGACAGCTGCACTGTGGCATTTATATATACACGGCGAGCTTTGGATAGTTCAGTTTCATCCATCCATCCATCCATTAATCTATACCCACTTATGCTGTCGCACGGTCGCGGGGGGGTGCTGGAGCCTATCCCAGCGTGCATTGGGGCGAGAGGCAGGAATACACCCTGGACAGGCCGCCAATCTATCGCAGGGCAGCTTCAGTTTGTCAGCAAATGCAAAAATGTAGACGGGCTGTGCGGTCTGTTCTTGTCATTATTCGTTCTTATGTTTTTATTTTATGCAAATACCGACCAAGTCTTCAGAGTGCTCATGTGATAGTTGGGCGATATGTCTCCAACAGGAATAACGTACACGATAAGAGCTAAACACTCTATCGGATTAAGTTTTACGCTGGATTTTTTCCTTTGTAGACGTATCATTATTGCCAGTGCACATAGGGCTTTTGTGATTTGACGGCTCGGCTGCTACTCTGGGTAAACGATCGGCAGCAGTGGACGGGTAAGCCGGCTTCCACACCGGTGTTAGGGGTGAGAATCCGGCGTGCGGAATACAGATGGCCGACTTCACAACATATGACCGACGTCCTACGCCTCTGAAATATTCAGCGGCCCTGCGGCGTGCCCGCGTCCCGCTATCCCGCTGCCGTTCGTACAAAATTAATTCCCAACCCGCCGGCCTGTTGAATTATTCCCGTTTATTCCCGACGGTTTACAGCAGGCTGCGCTGCTACGCGGCTTCGCTCTCCCGACCGGCGCACTGACGTTCGAGAGGCCGGAGGATAAGCCTCAAACAGCTTGGGGGGGGGAGGGGCTGGGTAATCGGCCGGGGGGCGGAGGGAGAACGTCGTGGCATCGAGCGAACGAGCGAGCGAGAGACCTTTTTCACGACCGGTTAAACGTTCCACATGAAGGACCCGCGTTACTCTCCCGCCCCTCCCCGTCCCATCGAGGCCGTAAAATAATCAGCCCCCCCCCACCCCACCCCCCTGGATGTTGAGGCGATGATGGACATGGCGATTTATCGACGGCGGTGAGACGGGCCGGGCGAGAGAGAGAGCGACCGGGGCGGGTGTGGGACGCGGTCGGATTTAGCGCATCCCGCGCGTTCCCGTGCAGGAGGAGCGAAACGGGGCGAGGTTTTATAACGCGCCGGCGTTTCCGAGCGCGAATTCGACGGAACCTCGGGAAAGGCGGTTGGGAATGGCGACCACGTCACACGTGCTGCGGTTTGAATTATTTTCCCTTTCGGTCGCCTGGGATCGGCCCGCACGTATTAATTTATCAAACCCCGACATTCCACCGAAACACTGTCATCTCGATTTCAAAAGCCCGAGCCAAGGTTGCGCAAGAGTCTTAAGAACACATAATGGAAACGCACAATACTACAGCACGGATTTAATAAGGCAGCAGTGGGGTCTGGAACATTCTACGGATTAATTATTCTCCGTAGCAAAAACAACATTACCGCCTCATCAGGGGACTGCCGTAGAGATGTGCTGTTACTTCACGAATGTTATAAAGGATGAGATGTAAACAAATTGGAGATGTCCATGAAACAGTGTAGTAAAGGTTAGGAAATGGTAGAACACAGGGGTTTGGGTTTAGGTTACCTGTAGGACACTCATTGTACCCTTGAGCAAGGAAATTAACCTGAATTACTTCCAAGTATATAAAAGGACAGGATGTACAAATGAGAGCTGTGTCACTCGCTAAAAGTATCAGCTCAGTGCCTTAATGTAAATCCAAACCCATATATCCAAGAAGAAAAGAGAAAATACATACTGTATGTATTCAGTGTTACAGAAAATACATGCTGTATGTATTCAGTGTTACAGAAAATACACACTGTATGTATTCAGTGTTACAGAAAACAGTTACTGCGATGTTTATGTTCTGATCTGTGCAATTGCAGCGAGCTCCTAGGGACAAAGACAATTTTTCTTGATTAAGTTCTGTACTCCACAATTTTAGGTTTGTAATCAAAAAAATTCAGGCGTAGTCAAAGAGCAGACTCTCAGCTTTTATACATTTTGGTATCGCCATCTAGAAAATTCAGCACTTTGATTTTACAGCTCCCTCCCCCCATTTCAGGGCTCCATAATGTACAGACCCAAATCAAGAAAACGTCTGTCTTAACAAGCATTATGGAGCCTGCTGTACTTGTGTTGCTTTATCTATCGTAAGAGGGCCCGCTGAGTAACCTGGTTGGGTAGCTTAAGACCGGAGCCCATCTGTTCTCATGTGTTTCTCTTGCTTTAAGAGCAGTACAAAACCAAGGGAGCACGGGGACTAAAGTGCTCCTCCTTGCTCACATATATATTTTTTCCCACGGGAGCTGAGATCCACAGCCGCACAGAGTGCCCCCATGTTTTCGAAAAAGAATTCGTGTTGCCTCAGCTCCAGAAACTACGAGTCGCTCCACCATCTCCCCCCTCCCCCCCCCCCCCCCCCCCCCCCCCCCCCCCCCCCCCCCCCCCCCCCCCCCCCCCAAACGCAAGGCGGACAGACGCGAAGGCAAACGGCGTCTCAGGAGCGCGTCTGCTCCTCTTCGGCACCCGCCGCTCAGCTAATAAACTCTCTTCCACAGTCGTTGGATTTTTTTCTGAAAAAGTAAGAGAGGAAAGAAGAAGAAAAGAAAAAGAAAAAAAAAGAAACAGATTCGGGGGGAATAAAGAAGGAACCCTTTTCAAAGCAAGCTCAGCGCCTGGAACACCAGCGAGGGGAATTCAGCCTTCGCTGTCATCTGCAGTGCGCTAGGCTGCGGTGAAAACAGTGCAGCGTCGAAGCAGAAATGGCTCCAACCGGCCTGGTAGCTAAACGCGTTAGCGCACACAATAGAAATGAGGGCCTTTGAGCCAGATGGCCCGCCGCGGAAGAGCCAAGCCCTCTTATTATAGTCTGCTCTCACAGCACCCAGTGCCAGAATAAAAAGATATCCGAAGTTGATGCCTCGCCGGAAGTTTGAAACATCATGGGGGGGCGGGGGGGGGGGGGGGGGGGGGGGGTTTCCTCCCGGGTAATTCGCCGAAACGCGCGGACGCTGTTTTCGGCGTCTTTGTCTTCGGTCCGTCTCCGCGTCCCCCGCGCCGAAGCGCATCGCTTTAAGTCCGCCGTCGATCGGGAGCGAAGACGCAGGCGTCGTCCCCGGGTCGACGCGAACGTAGCTAACGGGGGAGATCTCTTCTCGGCTTGAAAAAAAAAAAAAAGAAGGGGGCTTTTTTTTTCTTCCCCAATTAGCCGGCGCGACAAAAGCCGGCGTTCCGAGCCCGCTCCGGCCATTAAGCGGTTGGAAACTTTTCCCCGGATCGCCGGCGTTCCATTAAAACCGCATCAGAGAGCCCCCCCGTCGGGAGGGCTTCACACGGCCTCCGTAATGAGCCGCACCAAAGGAAAGTTTTGTTTTGCTTTATTTTTCATTAGAAGGAGAGCAAAAAAAGAGACATCGCGCATCGCAAAGAGATTCCCCGTCGCCAAGGGAAACGGGAGAACATTTCAAACGCTGGAGAACGTTCCGGTTAAATTCCATCTGGCAGGTAGTGTTCGAAGGAGTCATTATCTCCGAATAGTAATTACTGTTCCGCTAAATTTCCACCAAGGTCAACAAGGATGCATTCATGTCAGGTCATGCATACGTATATATGTGGGGCGACAGCTCAGGAGGTAAGAGCGCTTGTCTGGCAGTCGGAGGGTTGCCGGTTCGATCCCCCGCCCTGGGCTTGTCGAAAGTGAGTAAGACACCTAACCCCTAATTGCTCTGGTGAATGCGAGGCATCAATTGTAAAGCGCTTTGGATAAAAGCGCTATATAAATGCAGTCCATTTAGATCATATGTACGCTTGCTGGTAACATTTCCGGAGGGTTTTCTTTCATTTATGAAAAGGCCCGAAGGTTGTGTGCCTTTTCAGAGTGATATTTTACAATTAACATGACCGACAATACAGAACTCAACAAAATTATTTCTAAAAACTGAGAAAAATGAATTCCTGCAACGTTCCTTAAAAATGTTCCTGGTTTCCAAGAGATAAAGGAAGCCTGACAAGTGCATGTATTGCAAACTTTTACTCTCACAGTCCTGAGATTTTTCTGTTTCCGGTAAGAGGTGGGTGTTTATGGCTCTATAGAACTGGATGACCCCATTGGAATAACAGCTGAATATTTCATATTTTTTTCTACAAATACCTGACATTTGACATACTGATACAACTGTGTGTATGTTCTATTAATACAGGTGATACAGGTTACAGTGTAGTACAAGGAGTGTGCCTGCCAATCAAAGGCCACATGTTAAATCCCCCAATGGCTCTACCATAGGCATTGCCATCGTAGCCTCAAGAAAGACAAGACACCTGAATTTCATCAGTCTATTACTAGCTGTGGGAAACAAGAAAACTGCAATATACTGTAAATGAATCTTCCCTGTGGCAGAGAAAATTATAGAATGTGATACTGCCAGAATTTGAATGAATTCCTCATACTAATTGCCATAATCTGCCTGTAGTTTTCTCCATCCTTTTCCCTTTAATGAGCCGGTGTGGTGTTGGTGAGAGTCCCTGCCATCTTGCAGTGTGTGCGAGCAGGAGAAGAAACATCACTGAGTAATGAAAGGTCACAGAAAAGACTGGTAGATGCAGCTAAGATGTAAAAAAAAGCATCCATACATGTACTTTACATAGAGGTTGGAAATATAATTATCACATTTCACAACTGAACTTGGCAAGGTCTTTGATACTCTTGTGAGCCTTTGGAGTTACTGGGATGACTGAATTAAATCAAAAACACAGGTACCAGCAGAAGATTGTTTTAGTTTGATGTTTATGCCCATGGCCTCCTGTCACTAGCAGTGGATTAGCATGGAAGTCTGTGTTTCAGAGGTCTACTGGAACCTGAAAACCCGAGCGGGTCCTGGGGCACAATTTTAACATGCTGTTTGAATCTGGGTCAGGCTCAGGCCTCCTGTCTTGGGTGGTGGCTACACATTCACACCCAAGAGCCCTGACATTCCCAAATGTGGAATTCAGGTTTAATCTTCACTACCATTCACTACCATTCTGATAATCTTGGTTAACAGGGTGACAGTTGAAATAAATATCTGCAGAATCGAACTGTTCGGATCCAGAATCTTTGGGTCTGCCGTGAGTCAGACGTGCATTTCCTGCATTTGCCTTGGGTCTGATTAAACCTGGAAGTCTGCGGGCCTAGTTCAAGCCAGGTGTGCTCTGTTGGGCCCGTGAAGACCTCGACAGTTCTTATTTCCTGAATCCCTGTTCTGCTGTGGGTCACGTGACCACCTGACGTGAGCTGCCTGTGCGCTCTGCGGGAAGGTATCCGCGGACCGACGGGGATGGTGTCAGGGCTGATGCATTGCCAGAGCTTGCAGAGGGGCACGGGAGTCGCCCTCAGCGCACGTCATAGCGGGTCACCGCTATTAGCCAAGACAGACCTGCCAGCCCTCAGCGGCAGAGTCAAGCCCCCGTCCTCTTAAGTACAAGTACAAGTACCTGTTAATCTCACTGCTGCCTGCGGTAGCCATGACAACCACACGGCCCGCCGGATTTATCTGGACTGCGGAAGGGAAAGGTCACCGTGCCCTGTTTGCTTTCTGCAGAGCGAGTCACATGACCAGCTGGAGGCCACCCTGCTGTAACCCCCCGACTCAGTGCAGGCTGATGTCCGCAGAGATACACACTTCCATCACAAACATGCTGGAGCGCACATGCACACACACACACGCACACACACACACACAGAATATCACACACACACACACACACACACACACAAAGAATATCGCACACACACACATACACACACACATACACACACGCGCACACACAGAATCACAGAGACACACACGCGCACGCACGCACGCATACGCACGCACGCACACACACAAACAAACAAACACTTACACACAGACACACATAGACACACGCACACACACAGACACACACACACTAAAAACCCATGACATATAGGTGACAGTAGTGAACAGTGACATGTAAAGAAACATGTTTGTACAGCTCCCACACACAGTGATGGCTGTATCAAATAATATATATTTGTTTCCTAAAACCTCTGTCTTTTAGATGACATTTGAATGTACGTGCCTGTTGTTCAAAACAGCATAACTCTGCTCGTTTTGCACATTCCCCGAGGTGAAAATGGATGAAAAGAATGTGGCCTCAAAACAACCTCCCAGACAGCAGGCTCTTCTGAGGAATCCCCCAGAGAAATAACTGAATTCACAACTTCACACCGCACCGCACTACCTGCAGTTGGCGCTGGGCAAGAGTCAACACTTTAGAGAAGACGGATGCAGTACAAACAGAACCACATAAAAGACCAATCAGTTCTGTCCACGGAACTGAACAGTCAAGTCAACACCGTTCATGCTGACCTCATCGCCAAAATCAAACTTGTAAGCACCGATTGTACCGCTCAAAATGGCCGCCTGACTAGCCTGGAGGTGGTGATTAAGTTTGCTAGGACACGGTTGTGGAATTGGACGGCCTAATGCACCTACAAAATGAAGAGGCCTGCTGTCGTTGCTTATTTTAAATATTATGCAGTCTTTTATTATAAATTTTAAAAATGTGAAATTAATAAATAAAAGTCTTCAAAATTCACACACACATTGAAGACACTGTGCAAATATACTGGACACACGACCTGATTATCAAACACACTTGAAATCGCATGCAAACATTTTAACACACAAACTGAAAATGAAGACACAGTACAAGTTAAATTCATACCCAGCCGCCCCCACATTCGGAAGAGACACTATACTGAATGCAACGCAACCCAATTCTTGCTGTCATTTTGTTACAGATCGTACGGCTTTGGTAGGAAAAGAAGGAACCGCTATGAGTGTAGAGGAATTCAGTGGCTCTCTTCAAAACAGTCAAACACATTGTCTTGAAAGTAGAGAGCCCTCCCATAGGGAAGTGGCTACCATAAAGAGGACAATACCTGAATGCTAACGGCTAGTATAGGAAGCAAGTGAAAATGACTCTCAATTCTAATGTCTGCCTTTTAATTTGGGGTCGTTCAAAGTCATGCTTGACTTTGATGCTCGATGAAGTTTCTAATCATTTTTAATAAGCGTCTATTGCTTTAGAAATTTGCATAACCAAATCTATTTATGCATTTATTTACTTTGCTTTGGCATTGAAATGACTGGCGTGAAGATCAGCTCCTAATTGCTAGTTGTTTTAATGAATCAAATCACAGGGAAAATTGGCACAAGAAAATAAACTATTCTCTGCATCTAGTTGATGTGATTAATGATTGACAAATATAATATTTATGAGCAATTTTATTTGACCTTGCCATGTCCTTACCCGTGAATGCAAACGTGTATGATCTTTTTTTTTTTTTTTTTTACTCTTATTAGACACAACTTTACCAAACCGTTTTAGCAGCTGAAACATTAAATATTTGCTCAAGGCTAGAAGCTGAAAAACACATCAAATTGTAATACAGTAAAACATTAAACTGAAATGCCCTTCGCGCCATCTCGCTCCGAAGCACCTTTTCCAGAGGAATGTCAGATACTCGCACGGAATAAACGCGCGTACTTATTACGACCGGCCAAAAGGTAGCGACCTAGAGCGAGGGCTTGGGGGAGCATGGTGCTATGCATGCTGGGTAGTTAAGGACGCTTTGCAGGCTGCTTGTACAGCAGGGTCAACCCTGGCCTCATTAGTGTTCTCATTAACCCTGACTTCCGAGGCCTGCTCGTGCGGTCGTTAAGCCCAGCTGTACCCACAGACCCTGAGTACTGGTGCATTCACTGCCCTATGAGCTACAGCCGGCTTGTCTCATTCACAATGATGCTTGTGAGTGGCAATGTGTCTATTACAACACTGTTATATACAGTTTATAACACATTTATAACAATGTTTTGTTCCTACTGTGTTATGGACAGACCAATATCTGATATACTGATATGTGATATCTGCATTGTTCACTGAGCCTTATATACCATAGCCAGTCTATTTTTATGCTACATTACCATCACATGACAGGCGCTTTTATCCAGAGTGGTGAACACTTTGAACACACTGTATGAAAGGAGCTGTTAAAATAGTCATTATTACATGATGATGATGATGATGATGAAAGGGGTTGTGTATATGAAGTCATTATTATTATTATTATTATTATTATTATTATTATTATTATTATTATTATTACAGACAATGTGAGGGCTTAATTTTTTATGTGTGTTGTGTGTGTGCTGAATAATAATGACTGGCTGAATGTAAATTAAAACCACCTGGGCACTTTCACTTAATGGTGCCCAAAATCAAGATCGATCAAATGAGACATTCACCCTTTCGGGTTAAACGGAAAAGTGTCAGTTTCTCAAATACGCTTTGGTTTCTGTGAAATGCACGCGTTACGCTTGACAAGGAAATGCCAGGATGTCAAAGGCAACGTCAAGATAAACAGGCACTGGACTTTTAGAGGCTCAGACCGCTCCTATTAAGTGAGAGGCAACTTTCCCTAACCTTACCTTCGTGTTGAAGTTCAGAGAAATACAACACAAATACTGGCGAGTGATTTAAAGTGAAGAAAAATGTAACACGTACAAAAAATGTAGCATTGGTTTGATCACTGACCAGCTAGTGACTGTTTTTTTGAAGCTAGGAAGTTTTGAGATTCACTGAATTGGAAAAAGTACTTTTTTTTAAAAGATACAGCTTTATGTACTGGCCCCAAATAACTTCTTCTATTCCGTCAACTATCTGAATATTAAAAGGGTATTTTAGGTAAAATGATGACAGATGGATATAGAAGGGCATTATGAGTCATAACAGATAAGTAGAGAATGGCATTTTGGTTAAGGTGATAATGCATTGATAGAGAAGATGATTCTGGGTGAGATTATAATGGATTAATGCAGATGCTTTTCCCGTTGCAACAACCCGGATGGGTGCATGTGAGCCAATTAATCGCAGCCGGATTGCACTAATTAATAATAAATGTGTTTTACAGCGGTGAATAATTAACAGCGCACGGTATCATACTATTATACTAAATGCAGTAAAGTTTAAGACAAGCACGGCGCAATAACAAGGCTCGGTTGGAGGACCTATAACCACAGACGCTTTATACAAATTGAATGAATGGCTCCAGAGGGAGGTTCTGGTCGGTAACAGGTGTGACCTTACTCAGGGCCCCTGTGCATTAAATGCACCAGACGTCAGAAACGGAACGCTTCCTCCTCGTCAATGTTCGGGAGAACACGCGGTGACCGTTATGTCAGTGCATCTGGTGGGTGTGCAGCGGGGGGGTCTCCGGGCTCATCCCAAAAAGGGCCGGAGCGGGTGCAGGTTTTCGTTTTTTTGGCCCCGCGCTAAGACGCACGACCCGTTTAATTAACTAACGACGGCCTTCGATCGAGACCTCGACGAGCAGCATCAGCCGCGTTAGCGCTGGGCTAAATTTTCTTTAAAAAAGCCTGCGCCCGCACCAGCCCTTTTGGGGAAAGGATTGGGCGCCCCTGGCCTGTACAACGTGCGGTACGACGGCACGGTGTGTGAGGATCGGCATCTGTCAGCACGCTCTGATGGAAACGACCCCCGGGGGCCTCTGTCACCCGCTGCCCCCGTCCCAGGTAATCAATCTCCTCTCTCTCCTCTCTCTCTCTCTCTCTCTCTCTCTCTCTCTCTCTCTCTCTCTCAATCTCTCTCTCACTCACTCACTCACTCACTCACTCTCCCTCTCCACCCTCTGACAGCTCCGAGACTCCGCCCGTCAGCCAGGAGCCGCGTCGCCCCGGCGACCGTCCGACGGCGCGAACCCCGCACCCGCATCTTAAAAAAACGCGTCAGTCACAATTACGCACTGATGACAGCAGAGCCCCCGGGTGGGGGGGGGGGGGGGGCTGTGGGGGCGGGGGGGGGGTTACCATAAAAAGGCGCATATCTCCGCGCGACGCACGCAAAGACTCATGGGAATTGCGGCGAAGGGGCCGCCGGGGAACGGGATCGGGAATCGATGGGGTTTTTATTGTTTGCCATTAGCTCAGCGCTAAGATTTATAAACCAGCACAGTGGTGACCAGAGGCTGGATATCAGGTTGTTTTTTTTTTTTGTTAAACACAAATGGAAATGGCGTTGGGATGAAAAAGCCCTGGATGTGCTCACATACACCCACACCTGCTGGTGCCATGCTATGCACCCACGGCATTTCAACTTGCCAGAGTGAAATGAAGGGGAGGGTCTCAGAACCAAAAATGATTAAATTTCCAATGTACAAGCTTTTTTATCTCTAAAAATGTATTTTATGTTTTATGTATCGCATAAAATTGAAATAATATATAGAAATCACAGTAATATAATAAACATATCGCATTCCTTTTTTTATCTCGAAAATGGCACCATGCCTGTCTATTTTTTATATATTAAATAAAAGGTTTTAAGACTCTCCCGTGTGTTCCTAATGCAAGCCAGATCAATGTATTCCTATCTAGTTATATCTAGTTATTACTTTCTGCAGTAAAACTTGATGTATACAGCATTTCTTTTTAGTACTTAGTAAAGATACAATAACCGTCCTCCCGAAGTTTCTTTTCATTTGACAGAGCCGTAAACGAGGCGGGGTTCTCCAGGACAGAGATTTGATCACAACCCCGAAGCGTCCGGCTGACTCACACGGGACTACGGCAGGGCGTTCGTCGCGGTTACATTTCCGCGCCCGTTTGCCGTTGTCCGCGCTGCCGAAGAAGGGCAGGACGTTCGTCGTCTTCACCGTTCCACCTCTGAAGCGAATTTCCGAGAGAAAAGAAAAAAGAAATGACATTTGGCTGTCAGCAGGAGCTGTAACAGGAAGTCCTGCTGTGCATTTTGATCATTTGCGGTTGGCTTCGGGTTTCGAACAAGAAACTAGGAAGGAAAAAAAAAAAAATAAACTTCAAAGCTGTCGCCCCATGTAACCGACATGATAATGAGGCATAAGCCAAGGCGGGCAAATTATAAATATTTTTTATTTACTGAGCGCTGTAATCGGTTCACGCGAGGAGAGCTGCAAATCCTCAGGGCTGGAAAAAAAACCGCAAATCTGCAATCATGTGACCTAGCCCGATTTTAGAGCAGCGTTGCTCTGGAAAGTTCTTGTTTAGATTTGTTTGTTTAGATTTGTTTGAAGGGAAAACCGCGGGCGGAAAGGGGAAATCGCATAATATCGTTTCGGGGCTTTGAGGACGAGCGTTTTCAGCTTCGCCGTTAAGACTCGTTCGTCTTCTGAGCGTCGACGTCGACGCGCTGAAATCGAGCGTCAGGGCCGTCGACCCCGGCGACGGTCACGGGCCACGCAGAAGGCCGCCGACGGGCCGGCCCGGCCCGTTTACGCTCTCGGAGGCGGGGAGAAGTCATCGCAAGCCCCGCCCCCTCCCCGTATCGTCAGAGCGACTGGGCGGCCATTTTGGATCGTAACTCCTTTCCCGTGGGACAGCGGCTGCCGCGACCTCTCTGAAGATGGATCCTCCGTCAGTTCTATGGCGTGCGAGCGGCTGCCTGAGGTTAGGAGGCTCGGCTCGCCCGACTCACAGCACCATGCGCCGAAACGGAAAAAGAAGAAGAAGAAGAAAGAGCTCCCCTGAGTGTGCATTTTGAATGTGCTTGTTTGTTGTTTGTGTGCTGGTATTTCTGTGGGGGCAACAGCAGACTATGTGAAACCAGGCATTTGGAGCTGCAATTTATTTGTTTTTTTGGTGCTGGTGGGGAGCGGGGGGAGGTGGTGGTTGGGTATCTGCTCACTAGATAACAGCAGGCTGTGTGAAACCAGGCACTCGTAGCCTAGATTTTTTTTTTTTTTTTTTATTTTTTTGTGGAGGAGAGGGAGGGTGGTATCAGCTGGCTTTAAATCCTCCTGCTAACCATCTCCATGAAGCTGAGTATTGCTGTACTGATCCACTTGTTTCCTTGTGCAGGAAAGCATCGTAAGAGAGGACAACGAGAGGCCAAGGCTGTCCATCTGTGCTCCTGTGAGCTTCCACTCTGAGCTGCTCTGTGGGTGTCCACCTGCTCTGTACAGCACCCATATCTCTGCCTCAGCTGTGCTGTCCCTGCACTATATCTCTGCCTCAGCTGTGTCCCTGTCTGTCCCTGCACCATATCTCTGCCTCAGCGGTGCCTTCCCTGCACCATATCTCTACCTCAGCTGTGTCTGTGACGGTCCCTGCACCAGAGTCTGCTTTGTGTCTCTGCCTGGGCCTGTTCTGCCTGTATCAGCTGTCTGTCTGCTTCGTGCAGCTGTGACTATGTCCGCATCAGCTGTGCATCTGTATCAGCTGAGTCTCCATCAGTATCTGCAGTATTTCTATCAGCATCAGCTGTGTCTGCGTCTCTGTCATCTCCATTAGCAACCTGTTGCCATCAGCTTTGTGTCTATGGCTGCTCAGCATCTGATCTCATTTGAATTTTCTCTCGACTCTGCGCTGCCCCCTGCGCTCAGGCCCCATTGCCACAGATGTGTTATTCCGAAAGCACTGTCTGCCCTGCCCTGCTCCCTGTTCAGCCAATCACACAACAGCTCACACACTCTGCTTTGCCTTCCCCAGCCAATCCCACAACAGGCACACACAGTGCTTTACCTGCCCAGCCAATCCCACAACAGTTCACCCACTCTGCTTTGCCTGCTCAGCCAATCCCATGACAGCTCACACACTCTGCTTTACCTCCCCAGCCAATCCCACAACAGCTCACACACAGTGCTTTACCTGCCCAGCCAATCCCACAACAGTTCACCCACTCTGCTTTACCTGCCCAGCCAATCCCATGACAGCTCACACTCTGCTTTACCTCCCCAGCCAATCCCACAACAGCTCACACACTCTGCTCTACCTCCCCAGCCAATCACACAACAGCTCACACACTCTGCTCTACCTCCCCAGCCAATCACACAACAGCTCACACCCACACTGCCTTATTCTCCATGGCTTTTCTGTCTGCCTCCTTGATTACAACCCACAGCAGCCCCAACGCCCCGTCACAGACCCCAGAACCAAGAAGCCCTGACTGCGGAACGCCAGCCAATCAGAGAGGGTCTTGCTCCAGTCACCCCCCCCCCTAGGGAGCCACTCAGCTTCCTGGATCTAAAAGGGAAACTCTCGAAGGGGACGCTCGTAAAACGAGCTCGGTTTCATTACACACGTCGTTGGCTCTCGCCGTGGAGGGAAGGAAGAGCCGGCGCAGCCACACCCGATCGGCAGCCGGGAAAGGGACCCGAAGCTTCGCACAGGGCGACTGATTTAATAACGCCATCCCTTTTTTTATATTTCTTTTATATCGACGCCGCTCGGCTCTCAATCACCCAAAAAATGACGCGACGGGCTGGTTAACCTTAATGGAAGACGGCGTTCTGCGAAAATGCTCAAACAATGTTGCTTCACGTTTTATTGCATTCTATCCTCCAAATTTTTTAAACAAAACTTTATATTAAATCAGCCAAGTCACAAGCCTTGACAAAAAATGTATAATTATATATATATATATATGATTCGATTTCAGTTTCAGCGAAATGGAAGACAGTTTGGTTCAGGAAAGACAAATATGTTCCAGATAGTGACCGCAGGAGTGACCACGGTCATCTTCTCCGCTCTTTAACCCTGACCAGGTCAAACGTGAAACCCGGTTCACGACCGCTGTGTATTCCGGGGCACCCTCCTTTATGAACGCGCGATTCCTTCGCTTCAAAACCGCGACGCTGTTTCCCGAAACTTTCTCCAGCGGGCAGCGGGAACGGAAAGCAGGAAGCGCGTCCGTCTACGCAGGGTGCGTTTCCGCCCGAGCTGGCGTGGCAAATTTAGGCAGGAGGCCGTACACGACAGCACGAGTGCGCCAAGCGAAGGGAGGAGCCGTCGGTCCGTCGCCACGGCGCCTCCAATCCCGTCCCAGGGTTCCGTTGCCCCGGCCAAACGGGGACGGGGGCGTAAATCCGCACCTCCAGGGCTTTGGTGGGGGGGGGAGGGGAAGGGGCGGGGGCTACACACGGCTTTTTACAGGCTCATCCTTCGGCGAGCGGGGGCAATCCGGCGAGAGGACCGGACGGATAACACCACTCGTGGCACGCGCCTTATCGAAAGCCTGTTTTTTCGGGGGGCGAGGCGAGGGGGAGGCGGGAAATCTCAGAGGGGCCGCCGCGCGAGGAGAACTCCCGTCCGTGTCATCCAGAACAGAACCCCCCCCCCCCTTCCCCGCGGTCCGAGGAATCTAATTAAGCCGCGTGTTAAATACAGCCAAGCAGACCGCCTCTGTTTTCCAATTACGCTCCCGCGCCGCGTCTCAAAAGGAGGATAATTAATCTGAATTTGTCCGGCCAATTTTATGGGAAAGTAAATCAAGGTAGGAATTTTCGAGCGGAAAGCGCAATTACCATTCGGCTGCTTTAATGGGAAAATACCGAGATGACATCCGGTGGGATGGGACTGCTTGCGATTAAAATTTTTCTCCCCCCCGCACTCACACTAAATTTCTGCTGGAAATTAGATTTGGAATGTGTGTGTTTGTGTTTGTATGTGTGTGTGTGCTGTATGTGATGTACATTTGCGCGTGCGTTGGTGTGCGTGCGTGTGGTTTGCATGTTTGTGCGCGTGTGTGAAGCATTGCAATTGAAGATATTTAAAAAGCTGATCGACACAAATACATTAACATCACCAGAGTTTCAGAAGAGTAAGTGTGAGACTTAATATAATTGCAATGTGGCTACCTACTATGTTTTCCAGTGGCTGTCAGGGAACCAGACAACATAAGCAAAAGATACCTACCTAAGCAAATTCAGTTGGTGAACTAGTAACCAATGCTGTAAGCTATTATAGCTGGCTAGTTTTATATGATGCTATGCTGTAATCAATGCAAACTCAGCTTCCAATGAAACTTGTTTATTGCAACCATAAAAGCTAGTCAACAATAAAAGACAGTCAGCTTGTAATGCACCTGTGACACAGAGAGAACAGGCATGGACAAAGAAGACAAGTCAGGCTGCATTTTTTTAAGCGTAATAAAAATATGGTTCACAATGAAGAGTTTCAGTGACCTTTTATCCTTCTTTTTCTTTGATCGTATCTGATGCTGAAGTAAACAACCAAACATCAGAGGCCGTGTGAAATGCTCCCAGGAGAAATCATCATCACTGATATCTATAGGGTGTTGATGAGTCAGTCAATAAGCAGTAAGCTCATTCACCTTCTATGTGATCATGTGATGCGTCTTTTCACATGGAAGCTGCATAACCTTGCTGAGGATTGGCCATCTTACAAGTTACAGTATGACCAGGGGAACAGGAAGTGACATTCCCTCTGAAGCTCGCAAACTCCAGTGGTTACCAGAGTGATTGAAGTTTAGTATGCCTGTGGTGCCAAAAAGCTAATTTCCCTTTTGAAGTCCATTCAAAACTATGAAATTACTCTGGCAAAATTATAATATTTTTGACAGTACTTTTAAATTCTAAAATTTTCATAATTACTAATTGCTCTCCAGTGACCAAACTTTTTCTGAGTCTCACTGAAGAAGATAAGATTTTTAAAATTCCCATTGATCCCATCACGTTTAGGCACCCAGTGTGCATGCTCTGCTTCCAAAAGCCTGTGGGTCAAACATGGCAGCCTCCATCAACAGGCTTCATGTGCCAATGAGCAGCTCCCATAGGAAACCACGGAACCAGGAAGCTGTCTCCAGTAATTCTATATCTCCATGGTGATGATCAGTGATGATGTGTTTTCCAGAAGCATTTCACATGGTCTGTCACGTTTGGATGCTTAGAACTGCATCAGGTATGATCTGGGAAAAAAAGACGGAAGACAACCAATACATCGCATGGTGGCGAGCGTTCTTATTACACCTAAAAAACCACGATTCGATATATCGCGTTAAAAAAAAAACTTGGCCAGCAAAGGGGGTCTGTGCAATCAAAGCACATTGCAGTGCTTCTGTCAAATCAATGGAAGCCATGAATAATTCTGATTCACAAAAAAAAAAAAAAAAAAAAAAGAAAATCCCAGACAGAATGTGAGGGCCCGATTCCCATAAACCAGCCTGAGGCCCGAAGCTTCATTTGGGCAGTTAGCGTCCAGGCCACAGCCCACGCGCACGGTCCGCTGCGTTCTTCCAATCACATCACACAGCCTGCAGAGACGTTCTGCAGAACGCGCTCAAACAAAAAAGACCAAAACAATGAATATGCAATAATGTTCAATTTGCAGCGCCGCTTATGAAAGATAACGAAACGACTTTGCTTTGGAGGCGTTAATGTACTGCGTTCCTGTCAGCCAGCCAGCCAGCCGTCTTTGGCCCGGACTGCGCGTGTTCTGAAATGCAAGCGCGTCGCTGCGGTCGCAGACCGGCCAAATGACCTTGCGCTTTGCGGAGGTCCCCGCGTGCTTCCTGGGTAAGCTAACGCGACAACCGGCCACCAGCGGAGGCGACGCAGCCCACAGGCCATTAGCAAACGCCTCACACTTCATTATGTAAAACAGATAATGCTAGCGGGGCGGCCGACGCAAAACAAGACCACGCCTTACTTCCTCCGTTACAGAGGCAGCACGAGATGCGATAAATATGCTCCCAGTCCATCCCCGAGCTCCTCCTCCTCCTACCTCCTCAACATTTTCACCCCTTCTCAAGTTCAGGAAAGATCTAATTGCGGGTTGACAAACCGGGTTGACATTTAGCAACAGGAAAATTGCCCTTGTTATAATTGAGAATGTCTCTGTATCACATACACAAATAAACACAAAATGGATTCTCGAATTTGGCCGCGCTTTAAATAGCAACTTCACAACCAGATTCACGGCCAGCGGACGAAACAGCGAGATGGCACAATTAGCACAAGTGCGGCTCTCAACTCTGCCTCATTTTTTTTCGAATAACATTTTCAGAAGCTAAGCGCTAATGGAGAAGAGCTAATTAAGGGCCTCTTACTTTGCTGAAATTAGGGTTTGGTATAGCCGGTCGTTCGCCACCTATTCACATTTTAGAAAGGGCTGTGTTTTAGGTATCGGGCTTTGTCGGTCTACGGTAGAATGAGGTTAGCACCCAACCGCACGACTCTTCTTCGGCTTCAACTATCGGTCACGCGTTGTTAGCCCTGCTGTAATTTACGGAGAAAAACAAGACTCGACCGAGCGCACAGCACTTCGGTTTTTTAACACAAAGTGGCAAAGGCAAGGGACAGATTTACGGTATCGAATAAAAACGTAGCGTCAAGCTAAAGCGACGGTGCGAACAACAACGAGGGCACAAAGCAGTTGTTTGCGGAGCCCTCACTCCTGGGGGTTATGCGTCAGCTTTGCTGACAAAGGTGAGCCACAGCTGGACCGGACCGAAGGCGTTCGGTCATAGTTAAATTAGCTTCAAACGGTACCGAAATACTTTCGATTCGGCGCGCGAGGAAGACTTTGAAGGGCTAATGAAACGCCGCGGTCGCTCTCGCGACGCTGTTAATTAGCAACCGCCGCACGCAAATGCTTATTTTGCCCCGGGGTCCGGAGAGAGACGCCTCAGTGACCCGAACGGGACGCGAGATTATTTTTGTCTCCGAGTTCTGGGGCGTCGCACGAGCGAGAAAGAGAGAATCGGGTTCTCGCAGCCGCTTCTTGAAATTATAAATGATAACAGCGCTTTGATTCCTTTGAAACCGTTTGGCCCTACGCAGGGCGAACCAACAATGCTGTTTTTCTGGAGGGGGTTAGTGAAATCCCTGATTTTCAACACCCCCCCCCCCCCCCCCAGGAAAAAAAAAAAAGCATTGTCTGGCTCTAGAGGCCACAGAGGATGAGAAAGCACATCTGCGATGCTCATAACACATTCCGGGAGGCTCGTTTCAGCGCGCGCCGGCACCTGGGTACACCAGAGCTCGTCATGTGACTGTTCACACAGTCGTGTGATTATTCACACAGTCCCCTCAGCCCTGGGGGAAGGTCGGTTAGCATTTTGTTAAACTTTCCCTTCATTCTGCCGGTTTGGAATGGCCGGGCGCATTCACGGAGGCACTCTAGAGGGCGCCGGGGAGCGTGCGCTCTCCCCCAGAATGGCTGAGGACAGGCCGCAGCTTCTCTTCTCTCCACGGTCCATGAGCTGAGCTGAGCTGAACTGAGCTGAGCTGAGCTGAGCTGAGCTGAGCTGAGCTGAACTGAACTGAACTGAGCTGAACTGAGCTAAGCTAAGATGAACTGAGCTCACGCAGACGCGGGTCAGAGGAAGACAGTTTGAACGCAGCCCCTGGCAAGACTGGCGGAGGGTCCCTGGCGAGCGAAATGGCACGGTTATCCAGGCCTCCCCCCCCCCCCTCCCCCCCCCCCCCCCTCCCCCCCTCCCCCGGCGACCCTGCAGCCAATTGCGTGCAGCCGTACGGGCCTCCCAGCCACAGATGGCCCTGGCACCGATCAAATTTAATATCAGAGCCCAGCTGACACGCGGGAGGAGAAGCAAACAGGCCGACGCAATTAAAGAAACACTCCGACTCGCTCACGAGCATTCGGATTTAAGTTAGGGATACCGGCTCAATCAGGGATATTTGAATCTCACCGCAAAATGCGGACAAAAAGTCCAGGAGGAAGTAAACAACTTCACATAAAGAGGGTCACATTCGTATCAAAATATTAAACGCCGCGTTCATTCAAGAGCAGGTTTTAGCGGAACTTGCCGAAAACCCGCCACGTTAAATATTCCCAGCGATTATCCCCAAAGCCCAACGAGAAGGAAGACGGCTTACATTTCACAGGGAGCTGTGACATCTCCAACTGCCGAGGCCAAAATTTCAACGTACGACATTATCTTTGAGACACCGCGCTGTCTTTTCTAAAAATTTTTGGCAGAGTTTGAAACATCCCACCTGCAACGCACCGCAAGCCGATCGGTACGGGAACGTGCGTACGGACCGCGTAGATTCCCTTACGCCGGACCCTCCTCGCGTACCGAAAACGCGCGCGTCTGTCCGTGTGCGCGTGCGCGCGTGCGTGCGTATTAAAACAAATCAGTGTTCACAGCAACAACAACAAAAAAATCACTTGCATAAAGAATGTGCATTTTTTACCCGCAGTACAAGCAAATGTTTAATTGCGACTTGCGACGCATTTGGGAAAACGCGGCGCAGGAAGGACGCCGCAGAGCCCCTTCTGCGGGCGCAGGTGGCGAGGCGGCGGCTCGGGACGCGCGGCGAGAGAGGCGCCAAACCGGGGAGCGAGAGAGAGAAACGAGAAAACCCAGAAAAAAAAAAAAAAAAAAAAAACGACGGTCCCTCTTTACGCAGAATCCGCTCGGGAGAGAGTCCGCGAGGGCCGATCTCTCCGCGCTGTAATCTCTCCGTAAATATTTTAGCCCCTCGTACGCGTGGGCCGGTCT
The DNA here is from genome assembly GCA_025169545.1 of Anguilla japonica. Classification (NCBI taxonomy): domain Eukaryota; kingdom Metazoa; phylum Chordata; class Actinopteri; order Anguilliformes; family Anguillidae; genus Anguilla; species Anguilla japonica. The sequence continues at coordinate 5,385,671 of CM045899.1, forward strand.
TAGCCTAAGAGGCGCTTTGGAACCCCGGGGCAGTGATTTCAGGATTAGAAAGGCTATTCTGCCACCCGATGTAATATTTATACGCTTTTTTTTCGTGATCAAGCTGTTGTGACACCTGTTCAATAATTCACACCTGCGCTACGGAGAAAATGATTTGACATAATCTGTCAAATAGAGATATCTGGCAACGCGGCAATTCCTTCCACGCATTAATGAGGAGAAAGTAGACTTTCGATGCACGGACCGCCGAGCAGCGACTCGCATCCATAATCAATGTGTAATTCAATATTTCATGTTTGGTTGCAGGGTAATATGCATATTTCTCTCTCGCTCTCTCTCTCTTTCCTCTCTCTCCATATATATAATGCAGACGTGTGACAAATTAAAGGAAAAACTTGAATAAATGAGTGGAGAAACATAACGCAGATGCTTCCATAGAGGTGTACTGCATGATACAATTAAGCCATTAATATCCTATCGTGCATCTGTGGCGTGTATAAAAATGCTGAGCAGGCCCAGGTGACCTCGTTTTTTGGATCAGGAAGGCAAGAGGAAAAGGCTTTACAGAGGGTTTATTATTGGGGCCTGGGTGAGGGGAAAGACATCAGTATAGGGTCAGAAATTGTGGTCGAAAGCACACATTCGATGACCGTGATGCTGGTGCATTAGTGCGAAACAGGAGGAAAAACAGAAGAGCAACGCTTCCTCAGGGAACTGAGAATGTGACGCCACACACACACACACACACACACACACACACACAGTTATATGTTAAATACAGAAGTATTTGGGCAGTGGCAGTGGATTTGTAACAAAGCAATGAATATGAAGTTGACTTGCAGACTGACAGTTTTAATTTGAGGCTATTTGCATGCATATCAGGTAATGCGCGTATATTTGTGTGTGTGTGTGTGTGTGTGTGTGTGTGTGTGAGAGAGAGAGAGAGAGAGATGTATATTTTTTGTGGCTGTTAAAAATGATCAAAGTCCATGAAAATGTAAACCCTCCCGGAAATTCTGGCCCGCAAAAATAAATAAATAAAACATTTATGGGCAGGAGTCTGAATAATGGCTCTTGAAATTGCATCGCACTTATTTGTCTCAAACGCACAGCAACTTATCACTATTATCACCTCCAAATCACCCCCTTAAGCAGGGTGGTGGGCTCAGTGGACAAGAAGCGATGATTTCTATTGGATCAAGATGGCCGCCTGCAGGAGGAGAAGGTTGCGCGGTCAATGTGAATCTCAAGATGCACTAAAACTTACAAGTTCTTCAATTTTAAGTCAGCAGACACCCACGTTTATGCCATGATGCATCACAGCAAAAGGAAGAACACACTTTAGCCTAAATAAGTAAGGTGGTTGGCAATCGTACCCCTGATGTTATTTTTTGCCTGTAATAAAAAGGCCGATTTTTTATGATTCCTCTTCACGCAGAAGAAAAATAGGTTTCAATAAACAAGTACTGTAATGATGCACGATCGTGACAGCTGGTTTTTTCTGAGAAAAGGTTTGAGCACGGAATGAATGCACGCACATGCAAATAGCTTTTTTTCAAAATTCAGCCTGTTGTTTGAAGCATACTGATAACAACTACGCCCTGAATTTCAATCATTTGTCTGACTGAAATCCTTCACAGACAAAAAAATAAAATAAAAAGAATGAATAAATGAATTATTCATTGAAAAAGTTTCTGACCTCTTCCCCCTACACAAATTCAACACATTTTATGATGCAACAAAATAGCTTTCATTCACCATCTAAAAAACTAAAAATCTAAACCAAAGCGAAAAATTTGCCACTTGCAGAAGTATTCGCCCCCCTTTGTAGGCAGGCATGTGACAGCGACTACAGTCTATTCAAGTATCTGTTGATAGATACTCAGAACCCTCATCTTCTCCTCAGCAGTTTTCTGGCATTTGACTCCATTCATCTTTCTCTAAATGGCAACAAGAAAAGTAACCCCACAGCGCGATGCTTCCACCACCATACCTCCACCACTTGACAGTAGAGTTGGTGTCGCTCTCAAGCCAAAGAGCTTGACTTTAGACTCAATGAACCACAAAACCTTCTTGCTGAAGGACTCAGGCAAGGGTCTGTCGCAGCTGGGGTGATCTTTTTAAAACCTTCCCAGGCTTTTTCCCCTCTGAAAAACTTAATCTCAAAGTTCCACGGGCAGTTCTTTGGTCTTTATGACAGGCTGACTCATCAGGTCGACCATTTCAGTCGGGAGACCTCGCAAAGTCAAAGTCAGTGCTATTTATTCTTCAACCATGCAGCTGAACACAGGTGGGTTTGAAATCATAGGTTGGCTTTGACGCATTTAGCATGTTCTCTCAAGAAACTGGAATACGCTTGACCCAGTTTAGACAGTTAATTTGAAGGGGTGAACGCTCATCAATATGAAGGGGGGGGGGGTGCTCATCAATATTAGCAGAGGTGAGTGCTCATCAACATGAAGGGGATGAGTGCTCATTAATCATTTTCAGATACAATTTGTTTTTAAATGGTAAATGGACTGCATTTATATGGCGTTTTTATCCAAAGCGACCATTCGCACACCCACACACACGCCAACGGTGAAAGGCTGCCATGCAAGGTACCAATCAGCTCGCTGTGAGCAATTAGGCGTTAGGTGTCTTGCTCAGGGACACTTCGACACTCCCAGGGCGGGGGATCAACCAGCAACCCTCCGACTGTCAGACAACCGCTCTTACCTCCTGAGCTAATTGGTATAATTCTGTAGACAAATACTTTCACTTTGACATTATAGACTTTTATAGTAATAGAAAAAAAAATCCATTTAAATATTTGAATTTGCAAAAAACAATAAAAGAAATAATCAATGGGGGTTGGGGTTAAAACCTTCTGAAGGCTCTGTAAGAGTGAGTGAGACAGAGAGAGAGAGAGAGAGAGAGAGAGAGAGAGAGCTTCTTGCACCACAGCCACATAAACTTGCATTCAAATGCATTCACTCTGAGGATACAAGCTGGCTGCTCCTTCCAGACGCTGCTCCCCTGTCTGACGGACTGCACGTTCCCTCCCAGCTGGGGCTCCCCGTTGCCTCCGAGCTCCCAGGTCGGTCATCCTGTCTAATTTCATTCCGCAGATCCGCTTGCCCCCAATCACCAGCGGTCTAATTGCGTGCCGTCCGTACTTTCGGTTCACGACCTAACGAGCGGCCCCTCTGATTGGCTCATTCATGCAGATGACGGGCAGCAGACCACGACGGCACCGGTCCACGAGATGCCTGCTTATCACCGCAAAGTAGACTCAATTACACCTCGGTTTAATTATTCAAAACGAGAACGAGCGTTATTTAAATTGCACAGGACTGAACTGCACGAGGCAGTTTTGTTGTTTTTTTTTTCTAGAGGGATTATGCATCGATGAATGCTCGATGGACTCATAGACCCTATAAGGTGACAAATGAGAGTGCCTGCATGGAAAACAAGCTTTTCAATGGGAGTGGTATTGGCGCGCCTGTAGGGGGCAGTATTCCACCCATACCCAGCCCTAAACAATGCCCTGCACTTCTGACAGGGACTCTGTGCTGCATCATCTGGTGCTTGTAATTCGCGACACACCAATTCCCCATTCATTAAAGTGAGTGAAGCCGAAACAAAGGAAAGCTTTCCATTTGCATGCACTGTCCAAAGAGCCTGCGTCTAGTAGCTGACGGCTGCAACAATTTCAACCCAGTGGGACCTGTTATAAAACTTTCAGTTTTGTTCAGGAAAAATAAACAAATTTTGGTCATATTTTTTTGGTATATTCTCGCATTCAAAAACGCTGCATCAAATATAAATGATCTAGTCCTCAAGCTCTTTTTTTTTTTTTTTAAAGCCATCAAAGACACTTTTTTTTGCTCCCTTTCTATATGATCCACTTAAAAGCCGTTTGGAGGCGAGACTGTAGGAGCCATTGTTCACTGCGGTTCCCTGGTGTAGGCTCGCGCATCAAAGCAGCCTTAAAACAAATGGTTTATCAGTGCTGAGGTACTCCGACCCTGGACTCAGTTTCAGTAGTGTACCATCGATGGCTTTGAGTGAGACTTTCCCAGGTGGGTTACGACCTCATTACCCAGCACACTAGTTCATTAAGGGCCGGTCCCACACTGGGGTCTCTCCTGCACCTCAGGTTTTTGGCGGGCTGGGAGGGCCGCAGGCCCGCGGATGCGTTCGCCACGCTCCCAGGAAGGGTAGCGGCCATGGCTCCTCGTGAATCACGGCAGCTGCTGCTAATTGGCTAAATTTATGGGCTATGACCTCCTAAAATGAGGACATTCACTTTTGTCCCCTGCAGAGAACATGTGCCTTTGGTCTTAATCACATGAATCACGTATTCTGCTGTGCTGAAACCAACACTAAAAGGGACATTCAATAAAAAAATCTGAAATAAATTTTAAATATATTTTCACTGCAACATGCTTTTGGCATCCAAAACACTTGAGTTCTGTCAAATAATTGAAATACTGCCTTTTTTTCTGGCTGGTCTCAGGAGGATGGTGCTCAGGCACCGGGGAAACTGCTGAGAACCACAGCTGCAGGTCACCAAGACGATGGCCTTTTCTTCGCGCTCTTCATCATGCGCTCTTCGCACCCCTCGAGGAATACGTAAGAGAGGAAAGCTTACAGCCATCACCCCGCGGGCGGCCTGTCCTTTCGCCACGGCGATCGCCACGGTGACCGCACCAGCGCGGCGTCACCTTACCTTACCGCTATTAAACGGATATGCAAATGTATGCCTGCGAAGAAACACGTAACCTCACTGGTGAGTGATGATTTGAAAATAATTAGCGGCCTACGCAATTAGCTATTGTGACAGTGCGACGTGCAAATTATCACTAATGTCCTAATTAGGTGATATGCTAGTCCAGCACGCGGTGACCCGATGTTACCGGCAAACTTAAGTCCGTCTCTATAAAGCTATATTTTCATTGGTAAAGTAAGCAAAGGAGCCAAGACGACAGTGTATTTTCATTAATCCAAGGAAGTCGTTTCATAATATATGTTTACTTCGCTTGCAAACAAGTTGTGCAAGAGGCAATACAAGTATTACCAGGGTGATTCAAGGTAAGGCGGTATTCTATAAATCAAACAAACTGGCTACGCAAGGCCTACCTTACATTTTTATGTGAAAACATTCAAATGAGAATTGGATCATTTATGTGCATATTTGGTTCAGCATCAGAAACAGTGATTAGAGAGGATATACAAAAGATCATCACCTTGCCACACTATGAATTCAGATTTATCTTCTGAAGATATCCATATGGTCACACAGCATCTCCAAAGTCCAATTATCTCCGATTAGCAATATGAAAAGTTGTCTTCGAGCTACCTCCCCTTCTCTTCAGACTTTTAAATATAAATTTCATTGCGCTGGTGCATGCGTTGATATTAACAAAAGGACAGTGCTTATTTGTGTTAAAAATGTAGCATTTGATAAGGGTTTATTTTTCTTCATAATTCTCTAAATTGTATAATGACTTCCCATGGACAGAGTCTTACTTCCTCAGGATGGAGAGTCTTACTGCCGTTAGCCTCCGGGTCCTGTGACTGGTTCCAGTTGTACACAGCCCAGTGGCTGTGTCTCAGCTCTGACCCTTGGGGCACACCGTGTACATCACTTCTACCGAACCTCCATCGGCGCTATCAGCTAAAGAGTGGAAGTGAGCTGCCAACTGACTTCTCAACACTCAGTTTGTTTTGAATTCTTATTCAATTAAAGTTGCTGATTGATGTTTTTGTGCTAATAAAAAATTTGTTTATTGTCTTTTTTTCTGTTGCTGTTAAACGGCTTTCAGCACGTTATTATCTGTTCCATTTACATTTTCTAAGTGAATGATTTTATATAATTAACCTTCAGTAAAAAAGGGATTCATTCCATCCTTCTTTTAGAATGACTGCACGTTCAAACCAATTTAATTAAACTCTGATTTGACTGTAACAAAACAAAAATGGAAGGCATTGTGAAGGGAGGTCAAATGTAAGAAAAAAGAAAAAAAATGCTATTTTCTATACAAATTCCTTGCTTGATTATTTATTTAACTGAATAACTGCTTATGTCTTAATGTCTTTTTGTGATTGAAGCTTTTATTAATTTCCTGTCAGCTTAAGCTTCCTCAGGTCCCCTGCCCACCTGTTGAGAACCACTGATTTAGCCACATTATATCTCTGTGTGGTGGTGAGGTACTCTGAAATTTTCAATGTTGGCACATCTGTATCTATCATCGCTAGCTAGCTATACTGTACTGCTAAGCGCTAGCAGACTTCACAAACGAGTGTAAGTTAATGTTCATTCAACATCGTTTGGCTAATAGTAACTTGATTTAACAGTTATGTTCACTTACATAAACTCAAGATTATAACGCTATGTGTACTGGATAGTCTATTAGCTGAATGTCATATCGACTGAATTTAAATTTGCTAACGTACAGACTGAATGCAAATGGATGTGAGGGAAAAAAGCTAAAAAATGACGTCAGTTTTCCAGATGAGGGCATGTCTAGTGATCATGTTAGGCGGATTTTCGTGGACTCCACCTTTTCACTACATTGTGATCCCATTGGTTGCACTAATACAATGGCAATGCCCTGATTTGGTCTTCATGGACCAGTATTCGCGAGCCATTGGACATGAACGGGTGACATCATCACTGTCCATTTATTTCTACGGTCTATGACTCTGACTCACCGAAGGCTTAAAAAAGCACAAGGAATCCATTTGGAAGAGCACGGACTGATTTCTCAAACTCGGTTTGGTAATCGAATCATCCCCTTAACTGGCTAGATAAATGTCCCCCTCTATACTCTGAATGAAATTCTGTGAGCAGTTATCATTAAGGGATAAGGGCTTTGTTTTGGTTCAATTTTGAGTTATTTGCAGTGAAATCAGGCAGCAGGTGGAAATTTAAGCGTGAATATACCCTGGCCTTGATGTAAATGGATGCTTATCCCAATTACCAAGTGCTTCTAAACAGCATGTAGTTTACATTCTTATTGATCAACACAGACTCTTCAGAGTATTAAAAGTCATTGGATCTGCTGCATTAACTGAAGGAAAATGCACAAAGTATCGTTTATACACCCCCTGCTGCTTCCAGTCTATTGAACACAGAACCTTACTCATTCACCATTTATAACCTGAGAACTTTTTGCATAAAACATGTAAAGAAATAAACAATCAAGCTGTGAATATACCATGTGCAAAAGTCCATAAACAGACCTCGCTGGTTAACTTCAAAAGTATACATTTGAGTGCAGCAAAAGACATTTACATTTTTTGATCAAGTGCTCTTCAGTTCTCAATAATGAATGTCGTTCCAAATAATTACGTTCAAGTCAAAAGCAAGCGGGCAATGTCTTCAAGGAGAACTGCAACATCTTGTAGCTTGATGTCTCAACATTCGAGAAATGTCTCATTTATAAGCGTTCAAAGGTTTGCACATTTGATTAGTCATCAGAGATGAAATCATTAGCTCAGACTGAATGCTCCTCCCACTAATCTGCGCCATTAAAATTTGACACATTGTCGTGAAGACGTGCACTTTTAAAATTGTGATTACTCTTCTGTTGTGATGACCGAGTGGTTGCACATTAGTGGCTTTTTCAAAATATGCATAATTAACAACATTCACAGCATTCAGACAAATTACAAATAAAACAGTCGTCACACACACATCTGACCACCACCAGACGAAATGTCAAATGTTCCCACTCAGATTGGTGGTCACATTTCACCAACCCTATCCATTAATCTTATGAAATGTCTTCTGGAAAATAGAAATGGCATCCACCAATTTCCATTTCCATAACTGTCTTAATTTCTGAGGACTGAAAAATAACCTGCCCGTGAGAATGTTTCGTGTTTTGCAGTTAACGGGACCTGATGCATGCAAAGCATGAACATAGCTTTGGGTGCTCGCAGCAATCAATAGCTTCCTTTTGTATTGCATTGTTAGTGCAGATTTTTCAGTTTTAAAGCACAATCAGACAATCTGGAAGAAAGCTCAAACTGTAAACTCCAGATATCACGAAAAGCAGCCTTTGAATTTGCAAAGAGTCATCGTGAAAAAAGCTTTTGGAACAGAAATCCTAATGAACAAACAGCATACTGCTGTGGCTTATCTGAGATACCTGCATTATTATGCATGTTTTACCCTTCTGCAGATAGCTGCACAAGTTTTCGGGCCTGATAAATGTTTAATTGTTGCCGCTGAAAAGCTCTTCTTTTCTGTTTGAGTTTCAGAATGCCGAAAAACTGTGGTTGTTGATTCGGAGAAACTGCATTATTCTAATGTAAAGTGTTGCGATTGCTGAGGTGAATCGACAGAGAGAACTTCGCTTCACCTCTAGCACGGCACAAAGAAAGCGGTTCTTTGCTGAAGGAGAGCTAAAGCTGCTCGAAGTATAGCAGGAATGAACAACCGTGTACCTGAGCTGGGCAGATGGACCAACCGGATGAAGCGAAAGTAAACCGAAACTGGACCGCAGAAGCATGGTCTACTGTAAAGCAGGGGTGCCCAATGCTGTTCCTGGAGATCTACCACCCTGTAGGTTTTCATTTCAACCCTAATTTGGCAAACCTGATTCTACTCATTATCAGCTCAATAAGATCTCTGGCTCGTTGAGTGAGGTGTGCTTTGTTCGGGTTGGAGTGAAAACCCAGAGGACGGTAGATATCCAGGAACAGGATTGGCCACCCCTGGTCTAAAGGCTCAAAATGTTCAAAATATACGTCTAGCACAATGAATGGTCAGTGAATGAGCCTGATTGAAGTCTGCTGTTTGCATAACACATGATATTAATTAGTGCGCTGTAGAAGAATATATTATATCAACAATGATTATGCTAATTCTTTTGCTTTAATTAATTTATGCAGCTCATCCCCAGTAGTTCAAGAATCTTTTTCAGTCCAACACACAGGCACACGTCAGCTCATATTTTCCATCTAAAGAAACCCCTTTGCAACTGTTACGGTCCCATTATGAAAATGTTATGATGCTGGGGTCGATCTTATCTTATTAAACACAGCTGGTAAGACTAGCGTCAGCAAAATGGTGTGATGTTCTAACAAGGCGAATGCTCGAGACCCAGGGCACGAGAGGGTGGGCACCGCCGGGACCAGTTTGCTATGCAGCCGATGCTCTCTGTCTCATTTACAGTATAAAATTAGCTTTCAAGTCTTTCCGCAAATGAATTCCCAATTGCAGATGAAGCTTTTGTGTTGAAAATGCACAGACAATGTATGCTGAATGCTGTATGCTGTTATACATGTATAATATATGCAATTTGTCTGATATTTTATACAATTGAAAATATTTATAAAACTACAATAATAGTAATAATAATAATAATCATCATCATCATCATCATCATGTACTTTAATTTTTGTTGTTTTCTAGCCATCTCAAAGTATTACATTTTCACAATCTCACACCAAAGACTGTGTGTGCACATTTATGTGCAGTACTGCATCGAAGAGTGGTTTTTAACAACAGTACCCACACGTTACCTGGATAATTCTGCCCGCCGTCTGCAGGAACTGCACATAGCAGACAGTCGGGAAGCGATGCAATTATCTGTCAAACGGAAATTATTTCCTGCACCAAACTCCAATGTAAAACAGGATCTGAATTTATTGCGAGTCTTTTTTGTACCTTTTAAAGCAAGGCCATGAACACAGAGGGGGAAAGGCTGCAGCTTAATGCACAAAAAAAAAAAAAAACTCTGGCAAAAAAGAAAAATAGAAGAAGAACAAACCTCTGAAAAACTTTTGGTGCTGTGAGAAAATCTGCCCTAAATAACCACGCCATTGACCTGCAAACACATTAGTACTCCGGGCAGTTATGGATGTTATTTCTGAGTGATTGACACACAGGCACAAAATCTCCCTCATTAAAGTTCAGTCCTTTGGCGCAGTCCTTTAACAATCCATCTATCCATCCATTATCTAAACTCGCTTATTTCTGGTCAGGGTCGCGGGAGGTACTGGAGCCTATCCCAGCATGCCTTGGGGCGAGAGGCGGGAATACACCCCGGACAGGCCACCAATATATCGCAGGGCACACGCACACCATTCACTCACACACTCATACCTATGGGACATTCAGGCTCTCCAATTAGCCTAACCTGCATGTCTTTGGACTATAGGAGGATAACTGATGATCCTAGAAAGGTTGCATGGCCTGTTCTCATTATTTACAAGCCCTTATGTTTAATTTCAAGGTCAAAACGAAACCTTTTTTCAGAGCAACTGAACAAAATATACCACAGTATATATGTACACAATACATGTTAATGCAGGATCCAAACTGTGAATGCAATTTGGTTTAATATTTTAAAACTAACAATACTTTTCCTAGTATCTGTCTCCGTGTCAGGAGGACCACTACTACAGGGAATTCTCTTGGATCCCATGCTGTGAAAAGGGACAAGAAAAAAAAGTTACATAGACCTTACCACGCTTTCACCATTTCCAAGTTCATAAATAATGTCTGCGTAATATTTTGTTTGGTGCGGCGTACGAGGCTAGCAGCCGGGGTACTGAGCATGCCTGGGATGAAGAGGCTGAGCTAAATGCTTCGTGACAAGCGCCTCCCTTTTTAAGGGGGAGTTGGAATTTTTTTATTCAGATATTTTTTTTTTTTTTTTTTTAACATTTACATATTAGACGACGCTTGCCTCTCCGTGCACCTCGTACCTCAGTGATGGGCAAAAATACAGCAGCTTGACTCAGCTTGCTTTCTGATAAGGTACCAAAACAGTCAGAAGTTTAGTGTGTTATCACAAAGTGGTACATCCGGATGCCTCATACAGTATAAACAGCCTGATTCACTCTGGAGGGGAACAGGCATGCCCATCAGAGTGAGTTTATAGTAATGTCATGTTTGATATCTAAAGTTAACTGAATTTTGCATGTAATTAAATGCAATTTAACTATCTTTCAAAGTGTGCTTTTATGTCCTGAAAGTGCTATTCAGACTAATGTAATCACCAATCAAAGATGACTTACAGAGTTTTGGGTTTTTGGCTCAAATCTATACGACGGTTGGTTAAGCTTTGTACTGAGGTCGGTGTACTTGGAGTCAAAAGAGGAAAGAGGCGAAAATCATTTAGTTTTCTGTCAAGACCGGTAGGTAATGATGTAACTCAGTGTAATAGTGTCCCATGGAATAGACAATGTCAGCACAACATGGTTCCCTGTGCTTGCCGTAAGGCTAAATGCTAAATGGCCAAATTTGTAGCCGTCTTCAGCGTGGAACGAGGAAATAAATGTAGTGTTATTGTCCTGAGCTGTGGAGATCATAGTGTTTTTTTTCTCTGGCTTGTGACAGAGGTGAGGGTACTGGGAAATGTAGGCTCTACTGCTTACTGGGAAATGTAGGCACTAAGGCTCCCTGAGACCCTGCCTTATCCGTGCATGTCTGAGCAAACAAAGTCCCTCAGACTGGTTCCAAATCCAGCTGAAATTGGACAACTGAAGTAAATATTTTGTGGCACTAAATCATAATCGATACCTACGCAGAAAAAATAACACTAGGGATCAATTTATTTGAGGCATACTGCATTTCCTTTAAAACTCTCCCCCATCTTCCATCCATCCATTATCTATACCCGCTTATTCCCAGTCAGAGTCACGGACGGGTGCTAGAGCCTATCCCAGCGTGCATTGGGGCGAGAGGCAGAAATACACCCTGGACAGGTAGCCAGTCTATCGCAGGGCATCTCCCCCATCTTGGATAACGGTAATTTCCAGGTAATGGCTTCAAAGAAGAACGCATGCAAGAAATGGCGGTAACGAAAGTGAGGAGCCTTTCAGAAGACCGGCAATGTGGTGTGTGTGGGAGGAAGCCGCTGAGACCCAGATTTTGTACATCCCGGATAACGGGAACAGAAAATTTTGGCACATCCCCTAATAACGAGACAGAAAAATTTGGCGCGTCCCTAATAATGGGACAGAAGTAATGACGGAAAGCTCCAGAAGGCTTGAAAAAAAAACTGCGGCCCGTCAGAAGGAGGATGAAAGAAACCCCAGCTTGAGTCAGAATGCCCTTGCCACCGCTGCAGCTGGTCACATTAACCATCTGTCTGCGCTCCGTGTACTGTTACAGCGGCGTCTGTCACGCTAGTTTGTCGTTCTCTACGCGTCGCGCAATGCTGGCTGATTCGAACGCAGGCTCCCGATTTTCTCTAGTGTTCTGATGGACAGAAACCACAGGGTATTTAGCAAAACTGCACCTCCACGGGGGGGGGAAACGGTTTACCACACTCTGAGCGCCATGGGAAACCGCAGAGAACACATCAAAAGTCAAACCAATTGCTCCCAAAAAAATGCTGTCAGACCCATCATTCCAGATCACATTGCTCAGTATTCTCAATTTCCACCTATTCCAGAGAATCTCAGTATTCCCAGTTTTCCAGGATCCCAGATCATATTCCTCAGAATCTTACTATTCTCATTTTCCCAGTATCCCAGATCAAATCCCTGAGAATCCTAGTGTTCTCTCTTTCCAAAACTCTCAGAGGCTTGACCCACCGACTCTACTCGCTAAGACAGTCAAACTCTTTTCAAGTGACTTAAAAAGCAAGAAAGACAAAGTGGTGCTTCAGATCTTTTCAAATTTAGCAGCAGTCTGTTCAGTAGCATCGTTGCAAACATTTGTTCTGTATTTAATTGATGAAATAACAGTGCATTCAGGGACTGTATACCGGCACATCCTAAAAGCACTGGTCTCAGTGCTCAGACACGCCCCCACAGTCTGTCAAACCCTCGCCAGGTGGGCCACTAAAGATGCAGTCAGCACGCGCGCTTCATTGGACGTGCCCTCGCCTGCCCTTTCCTCAAAGTGACCAATGATATCGCAGATGTCGGGGTTATTAGCCACTTGTAACACAGCGCGCGTCAGGCGTGATCCGCGCGTGTCTCTTCTCTGCGGAATGTTGTTAGAACGCTGGAGAAGCAGCAGCAGCATGCACAGCAGGCAGCGACATATGGTGGAGAAACAGACACACACAGCCCCCAATGGAGGGAACTATTTGGAGGGGGCGGGTTGGGGGGGGAGATCCACTCTATAAAGGCCACACTGTAATCTTGAAAGCTCAGATTTGTCAGGTGGAGCTGTAAAAAAAAAATGCTGACATGGTAAGAAAAATTCACCAAATCTGGCGACAAAAAATTAATCCAAGTTTATGGGAAAACTTGGCCGTGGATTGTGCAACTGGATTACTTTTTTTTTTTGATAGTTCTTCCCTTACCCCTGGGGAAGAGGGGGGGGGGGGGGGGGGGAGAGAAGACTGAATTGGTTTTTGGACTGAGGCACCGCATCAGAATAAAATCACAAATATTTTGCACACGATTCTGTTTAAAAACAAAGCAAAAAAAAAATATAAGTTCTCCACCAGTAGTCGGGATTTGTCTGCTGTTCTCATTCGCTTCCTCTGTCCTGTTCTCACACGCTCCGCTGATTACTAAAACTCTGCAGTGATAAACGTTTTAGGAAACGTTTCTCAGATTTGCTTATCGGTGGCGGCCGTTTGAAATCTCTTCCCCCGAGAGACAGCTGTGGAGTGACTGCGCCTCGTTGTGCTGAACAAAAACACAGAACTGCCAAGGACAAGGAGTCCAGGCCTCCTGCTACTGCGCTGGAGCGGTACGAAGCTGATCAAAATACTCACAAATGCATGCACGCACACACATTCGCACGCACGCACACACACTCACCTGCACGCACACACATTCGCACGCACGCACACACACTCACCCGCACGTACACACACTCGCACGCACACACACACACACGCTCGCACACACATTCGCACGCACGCACACACACTCACCCGCACGTACACACACTCGCACGCACGCACACACACTCACCCGCACGTACACACACTCGCACGCACACACATTCGCACGCACGCACACACACTCACCCGCACGTACACACACTCGCACGCACACACACACACTCGCACACACACACGCATGTACGCACACACACTTGCAGACACTCACACACTGCACCTGAATCCATCCATATATATATATATATATATATAATTTTTTCTTTTACTGATACGGCTCTGTACTGCATAATTCATAATTTTATATTCATAGTCAGTCAATTGTGGTTAAAGTGCATATTTTACACAGGAAAATGTCAACTGTTAATTCAACTTCATCAGTGTTGACAGTGTTAATTCAGCTCTTGACAGATAACATTTGGGCCCACTCCAAAATGTGTATTTAAGTGGATTTTTATACATTTGGCTTTACCGTGTAGAAATTACAGAACTTTTAAAAAAAAAATATTCCCTCCGTTTCAGGGCATCATAATGTGTGGGGAAATGGCATCACAGGAGTTTCTGATTAATCAGGCGTGTTCAATTGCTTCCAAGTATAAGAGGGCTTTCAGTGTCTAGTTTTGATTATAGCCTTTTGATTGCATTCAGAGTCTGTTATTGGCGTTTGTCAACATGAGGACGACAGCTGTGTCCATGAAAGTCAAGGAAGCCGTCATGAGGCTGAAAAATTACAAGAAAAAAGCAAAAACAGTCTGAGAAAGAGGAAAAACCTTATTCAAAATGAACTTTGGAGCATCATTAAGCAGAAAGGGAGCATCGTCGAGCTCAAAAATCACAAAGAGCCTGATTGTTTGATTGCGAATCTAAAATTGTGGAGTACAAAGCCAAATCAATAAAAGTATGTCTTTGTCGCAAACATTGTGGCATTCACTGTATATGTGGTGGTGATAGGAGTGACAGGAGCTCTCTCTCTCTCTCTCTCTCTCTCTCTCTCTATTCCCCCCCTCCCTCCCTCCCTCCCTCTCCTCCTGTATCTAGTACCCTGCCCCTTCAGCACCTCAGGTGTTTAAGCTGGCCAGAGAGAGCCACAGGGCCATGGACAGGGTCCACCCCAATCACAGGCATAGTAGCAGCTGTAGCTCATTGCCAGTCATAGCAGCTGATGCCAATTGCCGAAATACTGAGTTCCATAAAAAGGTCTCAGACTCAGGCCAAGAGGGAGGCCTATTTGTCATGTCAGAATCCTCCACAATCATTGTGAGAGTGTTCTTCAACACATATCCATAAATCAGCAGAGAAAAACAGAAGGCCATAAATAATTTATAAATACTTGTCACAATCAATAACTAAACAACTTCTGTAACAATGCAATACTATATTATCACACCCCATCATCCAACTTCCTCCATAGAAAACCTCTAACCCTTCTGTGAAAGACGGGTTAGACTGAGACAGCTTATCCTGCACTGAAAGGCTGTTTCACAGTACAATACTGGAATTAAAAAATGAACAGCATGCCACACTATTTAGTCTGGGTACATTAAGTTACATATACTGGCTGGCTCTTGTGTTGTTATGTTGAGAACCAACCATAACAATTTGTTAACAATTTGGGTACTCAGGTGCTGTGCTGTTAACACTGTTACACATGTGGCTGAGTTTTAGCCGCCCAACTTGGCTGGATTTTACAGGTAGCAAGCCCACTGCTTTGAATTCATTTGCCCCAACACGTGTTCTGTTCGGAGCATTAAGCAAGTGCCAAATTATGTTATTTTGCACAACCTGAATTTTGTTTTTCAGATTTCCACTATACCACGCAGAGGAGGCATAATCAAAATGGCACTGCATTAAAGTTTCCACTGGCAGATTCTTGGTTTTAAGATCAAACCTTGTTCTGCGGTGTTTATTGACACTCTTGTGCACAGTTGTAGCTGCAATGGATATGCCTGTTAGTGACTGGTCCAGCTGTACTTCTAAATATGAGGCTGATGATTTAGGCACAATTACCTTTCCATTACAAGTTACTTTTAACTATAACTTCAACAAAATTTAGTAGTTTCTGCTTTGTGCCATAAAGGATAGATTCAGTTTTGCCCAAATGTAATAACAGTTCGTTGTCCAAAAGCCAACATCTCACAGACTCTAACTCATTTCTTAATGTCTCCTCAATCTGTCTAGTATCCTTTCCTCACACCAACAAAGCCGAATCATCTACATACAGGATTAATTTACATTTCACTACTGCTGGCCTGTCATTGACATAAATAAGGAACAATAGGGGCCTTAGTATGGAACCCTGAGGCACACCACAGGTAATCTCCCTTGCCTCAGATATCATTCTGTTTACATCACATACTTGGTTTCTTTCTGAGAGATACGACCTAAACCAATTAGCAGCAATTTAATTTAAGCCCAAACTCTTGAGTTTTGACAAGAGTGTTGAATGATCTACGGTGTCGAAAGCTTTTTGGAGGTCAATCATAACCGTACCTGTATCATTTCCTTTCTCACTCTAGTTTTATTTAATCAAAGAGATTAATGAGACACGTGTCAGTAGAATGGCCTGCTCAGAAACCTGATTGGTATTCATACAACTGGTTGTGTCGGAACAAATATTCCTCCAATTGATTGTAAACAATTCTGTCAAACACCTTAGAGATGGTGGTAAGAACTGAGACAGGCCTGTAGTTCCCGATCTCTGCTTTGCTAACAACTTTGGTTTCTAGCCCTGTGGGGCTTCTTCTTTTTTGTCTTTTTCAGCAGCACACTTTACAGTTCCATTTTTTGAACTCTTTTTCTGACGGATCATTTTGCCCAAGAACTCAAAGGCAGACAGCCAAGCGTTTTAGTGAATTTGAGTAAATCTTTTCCGTGTCACAGCGACTACCCCAGTACTGTGCCACAGCTTACTGTATACTCAGCAGTCAGCACTTACTTCTCAAGCAGTGGTCTGCGATGCAAAAGTGAAACTCTGTGTTCTCTGGTGGTCTCGACCAAGTCCCCCACCAGGCCTCAGTCATTCACCAGCGGTACCCACTGAGCAGAGGGACTGCAGCCAGTCTCAGCGGAAGAATAAGAAAGGAAGCAATAACGTTTTAAAATAGACATTTCAAGAAATGTTGTTCTCGCGAAGAAAGAACGGAACACGATCTACCGCGACAAGCGATAATTATTACATAATCATATAATGACTGTAATTTCATACTAGCCATATGTTCCGTTCCCTTTCAAATTGCACTTAATGGTCGTCTTACTTCTGCTGGGTAATTATGATCTTGCCACCCCTGCGGAAAAAAAAACGTTTAGCGACCCACAGTTTAAGGGGAGTGGTGGACCGCTTTTGACACCATTTTACACACCTTACTATCTGCACTCAGGCATAAGAATAGACCTCCCCCTGCTGTCTCACAATGTGCTTGCTCACGGAGGATGGCTCAACTGTTCTAGTGCCTGTCTTGGAAAATGGCTTAAATGAAGCAAGGCATTTGTACCATTTACTACACTATGCCAGTTGGACTAGTTGGATTTGTTCATATTTATAATTTAGGTAGAAATAAAGCGCCACAAATGCAGTGCAAAATATTACTGGCAATTACAAAAGAAACATCTATTTCGTCCGGGAAGTGTGGATTAAATGTTTCCATTGTTTGCCTACTACCTGTATATGTGCACACTGTACAGTGTCTATTTAAACGGCTGATCAAAAGTGCTTCCGTATACAGAATGATCCTCTGTGGTAAGGGCCTGTAATTTTCAAAACAAGGATTTAACAAAAAATGTTAAATCCTTTTCCTTAATGAAGGTCAGTTTGCACGGTAACAATTTACACCGTCGGCTGTGGTTAAGATGTTAAACAACCTGAACAAAGGAGTGCTTCAACAAGGCAGGCAGTTGAGTCATTGATGTTCCCAGTCATTTAGCTGGTAAGGAAGATAAACCTGGGATTCAAGCTCACCAAACTGTAAGTAAGTGAAGTAAATGTATAACACCTGAATTAACTTGAACATCAGTCAAGGATAAACACGGAGTCCTTCAGTGAGAAATGTCCACGCATGCAACCTCATCCGTTTCTTATACGTTATACGGTGCCCTCCAGGGCACTGACATTGTAAAACACATTCGTTTCCCCACCTGGGAAATCATACCGTGGTCTTTGGGAAAACGCTCCCCCTGGGTTACTGTTGGGTCAACAGGGTTCCCAGCCCCTCACTACATGAAGGCATACGGTATGCGGTTGTGGGGGGGAAAAAAAAACGTGAGGGTGTTATTTCATACAGCTGAAATTGTGTGGAGCCAGAATGGCGTCTTAACGGAATAGAGCATCATGGTCAAGGAGCCGCGGGCAAACTGTGGCTGACACTGCGTGGAGCCAGAATGGCGTCTTAACAGAATAGAGCATCATAGTCAAAGAGCCACGGGCAAACTGTGGCTGAAACTGTGTGGAGCCAGAATGGCGTCTTAACAGAATACGGCATCATAGTCAAGGAGCCGCGGGCAAACTGTGGCTGAAACTGTGTGGAGCCAGAATGGCGTCTTAACAGAATACGGCATCATAGTCAAGGAGCCGCGGGCAAACTGTGGCTGAAACTGTGTGGAGCCAGAATGGCGTCTTAACAGAATACGGCATCATAGTCAAGGAGCCGCGGGCAAACTGTGGCTGAAACTGTGTGGAGCCAGAATGGCGTCTTAACAGAATAGAGCATCATAATCAAGGAGCCGCGGGCAAACTGTGATGTCCATTCTACACATCCGTAGCAGGCTTCCACTCAAATAAATAAATAAATTAATTTATTAATAATAAAAACGTAGCTCTGGGTATAACCTGCTCACTGAGAATTATGCATGAAAGACCTTTTTTCATAATTAATCTCCATACAGGACCTCAGTGGCCCCAAGGTTACATCAATCGTGAAACTTTACCAGTCTTTACTTTTCTCCTATGGTTTGAACCATCAGTGTAGAGAAAACATGATTAACATTCAGCATCGTTTCAGAGGGACCTTGATATATATATCTTTCAGATGAATTCCTCTTCAGGTGAAAGGAAAGGAAGAAGAAAGAGAGCGGGAAATGTGGTTAAGAAGAAGGGCGTTTGAAAGGAAGGCCGCGGCAGAGCCGCGTCAAGATGCAAGATGTTTTTATTAAACCGCGGTCAGAGCGCAGAAGACCGTACTAATCAAATGCAGAGGCCTCTCACCGGTGCGTTTCATTGGAAGCGTTCACGATCGCCGCTTTCAGTGAGCTGCGTGTCACGCATTCCATTGTGAAAGGACACATGTCTGGACAAGAGCCCACAAAACTACCGCAGAGATTACAAAAAAGGTTCTTCATTTGTTTCTTTCCCGCTGTTTTTTTTTTTTTTTTCAAGGTCATCTTTCCAGATAAACTGCAAGGTTCATAATTCAGTTTGAATGCATTTTGAAAAAAATATTTTCTTTAAGTCTGAATAGGTAGGTGTTATTACCGTTAAGCTTTCAAAGCCTGATGCACCTTCATCATCAGTGTCCACAGGCCGGGGGAACCACCAGGGATATTGGGCCCCACCAGAAGATCTCACATTGGCCCCAAATCTCTGGTGGTGCCCAATGTTCTAATATTGTATGGCCCCTGTCAGTCAGGACCCTTAGAATATCGTAACTCTGCCACGCCCCCCCCGCCCCCAACCTAACGACGCTTCTGCCCGTAGGTCACGTGCGGGGTCGTCGGCCGGGAGCGCCGCTCGGCGATTCGCTCCTCATACGGGACGTCTGGTGGCGGGACGGCGGCAGGGACGTTTCCCTGCCCCCTCCTGCACCCTTCCCTCCCACAGGCGCTAGCAGTTTCCGCCCCAGCCCTGATCTTCCCTCCCCCGGCCGTAGCCTGAAACGGCCCTCGTCCGTCCGCTTATCCCGCTGGCTCAGAGGTGGGCACCGAGGGTCATGTCTCGCTTCCGGTTTTCACGCCGGCTTCTGGTCGTAATTACTCTAATGAGCCCCAGCGTTTCTGCCATCCGCCACATTGGCGGTACTTCCTTGATGAGCGCACGCTGTTCCCGTGTCCCTACATGACATGCGATCTAATCCACGAGCGTACCGGCGTTGGGGTATGTAGCCAATTAGCTCAGTTAGCCAGAGTAATTGTTGGGACATAAAAACCTGCACACACACACACACACCGGCCCTCCCAGGACCAAAATTGCCCAACCCCTGTGTCAGCTCCTTCCTTACTTTCCTCAGCTTTACCCCCTCTTCCAGGAAACAATGCCCTTAAAAAAAATGTTTGAAGTACAGTTCCATGCGCAATTTCACAGAGATGAAAGCAGAAGATCAAAAAAAGCTGAAGAATTACGAAGCTTATTCAGTCCCCTCACAAAATTCCCCCAGTGGACCTGAGGAACCAAAGGATTAGTTCCTCCGCACACGTCTTCTTATATTACAGAAACCACTGCCGTTGTAAAGGCAGGCCTTAAATCACGGCTGCAGTTACCTGTTACTTAATCAATTATTTTAAAAGTAATCTTTAAAAACATGAAGCCTTTTGAAAGAACACCGAACAATTTATTGCTACGATAAAGGACTTGAACAGTACTTTGACAACCATTTCAACCTCACAAAACAATTTTGTGCATTGGTTTTCAATGAAGTAAATTGTATTAGATTCTCACGCACTCCAAAAAAACACTCACACAAATAAATAGGTTAAGAGAAGGAAACCCTGCAACACTATTCCAGTTATTTCCCCAAAGCCATCTGCAACATACATTCATTAATGGGTGCTTTGAAGAAATGATCAGGATCTTAAATTATTATAGTTATTAATCACCAGGTAATTAATAGCCAGGTCAAAATTCAAATCCATTTTTTTTCTTAAAGCTTCCTTAATTTTTTCAATCAACTAGATCAGAAGTACTCATCGGTTTCTGGAATTCAGCAGCAGAATTGTCAAGTTTAACACTCAAACCTGAGCATTGCTCTGTAGTGCTGATGAGAAGAGCCTGTTCAGTGCAACTTTCTGCTTGAACGGTGCTTGAAAATCTCTTTGACAAATTCCGTGAAATTGTCAACTGTCGGGACACTGCTAACCAAAATGCCACTTGCGAGCGCCACAGTTGCTACACGTTAACTGAGTCTGGCATCAAGCCTTCGAGACTTACGACGCGCAACTTGCACCATCAGGAACAAATGAAGTTACGTAGCTGAATTCAACCTCAAAGTCCAAGAGGCATTGTTTGATGCTATCTGCGCCCGAGCGGAGGCTTATCGCATCAAAGTACAGTGCTGACGGGAATAACTTTTAAATTGGATGCGATTGATTTCCCAGAACAAATAAAATGCACGAAACGTAATTGTGTGCGCCATCTGTCGACTCGTCTGTTACCGTCTTCTCTTTATGGGAGTCAGCAGCCTGTGTCGCCTACTTCTGCCAAAACTGGTTTCGGGGAACGTTCCTGCCATTTCTTGAAACGCATATTTAAAAAACTGCAGTAATTTAACGACTTTTTCAAGTGGAATCTTTTCGCTCAAAAAAGCATCCGTCAAATCTCTTCGAAGCATCTGTCCACTGCTCGATTGTTTTGTTTATTGTTTTGTTTTGTTTTTTTTGTGGAGACACAAGGGGAGGTGGATCACACAGAGCTTTTGAGATGTTCCTTATATTTATCGAAAAGGCCGTGCGAGACTTACATTCCAACATCTGCGGTGCCTCGCTAAGAGTTCAAACGTGAAATTCGCCTGGCTGTTGAGGACCGATCTGTTCCTCTTCAGAACAGCTAGACCGAGGCTATCCCTTCCCGTTGCCCCTTGCAACAGTATCTCAGTTACGCACGGCCCCCGTTCACCCCCCTCCCGATAATCCCCTTCACTCATATGTGGGCCAAGCAGGTAATGCATCAGTTCCAGGACGCTCCGGCGATGGGCCGGATAGGAAGTGGTCTCTGGGGAGAAACTGATGTGTGAAATGAAGCAACTTAGCCTGCCTGAACGATTAGCCTTCTCCCCCCTCCCCTTTCGAAGTACCGAGCGCGCTCAATTTGCTCCGCGCGTTTTTGCGTGGGTTTCCTCGCCTCTGCCCACACTCGCGGGTAAAAGGGGTCATGTCAGGACACATGGTCATGTCAGGACACGCAGCCATGTCAGGACACATGGTCATGTCAGGACACATGGTCATGTCAGGACACAGCCATGTCAGGACACATGGTCATGTCAGGACATACAGCCATGTCAGGACACAGCCATGTCAGGACACATGGTCATGTCAGGACATGCAGCCATGTCAGGACACGCGGCCATGTCAGGACACGCGGTCATGTCAGGACACGCGGCCATGTCAGGACACGCGGTCATGTCAGGACACGCGGCAAAGTCAGGACACGGCAGCCGCTGAACACCAAACCAAGAAAAAAAGAAAGAAAACTGTAATGAAAATGAGCTAAAAGACAGTAACCTTTATTCTAAGGGCACTTGGGATAGGTTATTAATTAACACTGTAAATATGTATAGAGCTGCAAAAGGAGAGGTGTCTTAAAAATACTTTTAAAGGAATGAAACTGATACCCAAGCTCTTATTAACTTTTTTTTTTACTGAATACCATTTAGGATATTATATTGAAGGGTAGATCATGAAATCATTTTTTCCATAGAAAAACATATTAAAAATGGACAAATACAAAGAAACACTTTGAGCTATTGATATCCTATTTTCTCTGCATCTCACAAAAAATACAACTGAGGTTTTTTGTCATGTATAAAGTTGCAGTAACATTTCGAAAGGTTGCAATGGATTACTGCTACAAATGTCAGGTTATTAATTAGATATGTCGATTTTTCACTGATTTTATTTATTTATTTTTAACTGGTCTTGCAGGCCTGGGTCAAGTAAGCATCTTTAAAGTTTGAAAATATTCCTAATCATAGACCCCTGAGAATTTCCATGGAAGGACGGTTCTTCCCAACCTCATTGGTGTTTTTGTACCAAACATTTTAGCACCGAGGAATTGTCAAATCCTGAAATCTTTTACCATGAAACGACATATTGTAACATATGATGTGGTAGCAGACCCATTTAATTTTATGCAGAAAATACATTCAGAGTACCACCTTGCATTTCATGGGCAACTTAATTAAAAGATTCAATAAAATTACAGGTTGAGTCTCTCAGAAAAAAATAAAAACTCAGTGCACCACAGTGCACTTTGAAGCAATTTTCAGTTTAACCCATAGTTTCGAAATTAAAAAGGCAGTAGAGACCTATTAACCACACTTCACTCCAGCTGAACATAATTACACATTGTACCTGTATTAACGAAGCAGCAGTTATACCCAATACCCCGTATCCCTCGTACCCCACAAAGTAATGCAGGTAGTCTAGATAATGTCATTATCATTGTAACTGTGGTGTGTGCGTCCTGTGCTTGTGTGTGGCGGGTGTGCGTGTGTGTTTTTCCTTTTAATTCCAGATGAAAAGTCCTTTTAACCAATTTAACACAGAAGACCCACCCAGAGTGTATCTGAATTAAATTAAAACTTTAACCTCAACAAAATAAACAACACATCTGAGAAAAAAAAACTATGAATCTCTTATTTCTGCCATTAGTGCACACGCACGAACAAAGTACGAAGTACAGAAGAGTCTGTGATTACCGGACGAGGGCAAGGCGATCAGTGCCTTTCCTGTGATTAACAGAGAGGGCAAGGCGATCAGTGCCTTCCTGTGATTAACGGAGAGGGCAAGGCGATCAGTGCCTTTCCTGTGATTAACGGAGAGGGCAAGGCGATCAGTGCCTTCCTTGTGATTAACGGAGAGGGCAAGGCGATCAGTGCCTTTCCTGTGATTAACGGAGAGGGCAAGGCGATCAGTGCCTTCCTTGTGATTAACAGAGAGGGCAAGGCGATCAGTGCCTTTCCTGTGATTAACGGAGAGGGCAAGGCGATCAGTGCCTTCCTTGTGATTAACGGAGAGGGCAAGGCGATCAGTGATTAACGAAGAGGGCAAGGCGATCAGTGCCTTTCCTGTGATTAACGGAGAGGGCAAGGCGATCAGTGCCTTCCTTGTGATTAACGAAGAGGGCAAGGCGATCAGTGCCTTCCTTGTGATTAACGGAAAGGGCAAGGCGATCAGTGCCTTCCTTGTGATTAACGAAGAGGGCAAGGCGATCAGTGCCTTTCCTGTGATTAACGGAGAGGGCAAGGCGATCAGTGCCTTTCCTGTGATTAACAGAGAGGGCAAGGCGATCAGTGCCTTTCCTGTGATTAACGGAGAGGGCAAGGCGATCAGTGCCTTCCTTGTGATTAACAGAGAGGGCAAGGCGATCAGTGCCTTCCTTGTGATTAACGGAGAGGGCAAGGCGATCAGTGCCTTCCTGTGATTAACGGAGAGGGCAAGGCGATCAGTGCCTTTCCTGTGATTAACGGAGAGGGCAAGGCGATCAGTGCCTTCCTTGTTGATGGGAAATCGAGCAGAGGAACAGCGTGCACTTCCGTATTGCAGCGCTCCATCGACTCCACAGGCAAGCTCATGTTGGTTCACTGGCTCACCAGCGTTTCTCTATCACTCCCTGCTGACGAATAGGCCTCTCCACTTCCTCTCAGTTTCTCAACAGCCACCGATTCAGACAGACAGACTCAAACTCAACTGCAAAACAGGACGGCATCTTAGAATGAGTAATGCCCTCATCCTGTATAATGGGTAAGGCCCTAGTCTTGTATAGTGGATAAGGACCTGGTCTTGTATAATGGGTAAGGACCTGGTCTTGTATAGTGGGTAAGGACCTGGTCTTGTATAATGGATAAGGAGCTGCTCATGTATAGTGGGTAAGGACCTGGTCTTGTATAATGGATAAGGAGCTGGTCATGTATAGTGGGTAAGGCCCTAGTCTTGTATAATGGATAAGGAGCTGGTCTTGTATAATGGATAAGGAGCTGGTCATGTATAGTGGGTAAGGCCCTAGTCTTGTATAATGGATAAGGAGCTGGTCTTGTATAATGGATAAGGAGCTGGTCATGTATAATGGGTAAGGCCCTAGTCTTGTATAATGGGTAAGGCCCTGGTCTTGTATAATGGATAAGGACCTGGACTTGTATAATGGGTAAGGACCTGGTCTTGTATAATGGGTAAGGAGCTGGTCATGTATAATGGGTAAGCCCCTAGTCTTGTATAATGGGTAAGGCCCTGGTCTTGTATAATGGATAAGGACCTGGACTTGTATAATGGGTAAGGACCTGGTCTTGTATAATGGATAAGGAGCTGGTCTTGTATAATGGGTAAGGACCTGGTCTTGTATAATGGATAAGGAACTGGTCTTGTATAATGGATAAGGACCTGGTCTTGTATAATGGGTAAGGCCCTAGTCTTGTATAATGGATAAGGACCTGTTCTTGTATAATGGGTAAGGACCTGGTCTTGTATAATGGATAAGGAGCTGGTCTTGTATAATGGATAAGGACCTGGTCTTGTATAATGGATAAGGAACTGGTCTTGTATAATGGATAAGGACCTGGTCTTGTTTAATGGGTAAGGAGCTGGTCATGTATAATGGGTAAGGACCTGGTCTTGTATAATGGGTAAGCCCCTAGTCTTGTATAATGGGTAAGGACCTGGTCTTGTATAATGGATAAGGAACTGGTCTTGTATAATGGATAAGGACCTGGTCTTGTATAATGGGTAAGGACCTGGTCTTGTATAATGGATAAGGACCTGGTCTTGTATAATGGGTAAGGACCTGGTCTTGTATAATGGGTAAGGACCTGGTCTTGTATAATGGGTAAGGACCTGGTCTTGTCGTTAACCTGCATTGCTTCGAATATATATCCAGCTGTGTAAATGGATGCAATGTAGGCTACATGCTATGTAAAAAGTTGTGTAAAGTCACTCTGGATAAGAGCGTCTGTTAAATGCCTGCAATGCAATGTAATCCAACATACGAGTGTAAAAAAAACACACTGAACTAATGAGAAGGCAGTTCCGTGCCAGCTCCGAACTACGCTTGGGAGATCTGGCGGAAAAACGTGCAGGACCTCCGTCTCCACGCGCTTCCCGCTAACTCTGTCACAATCAGAGCGGCCGAGCGGGTCGGACAGCTCGCCCCGTCTCCGCGGCGACGGCGGGGTCTGAGGGAGGAAATGCTAGGGGGGGACGCCGAATCGGAGCCGGAGTCTCTGCGCCGCCTCATCGGCGAGGTAACGAGTCGACTCGGGGAGCGGATGAACCGGGAAGGAATCGTGTCGGAAGCGGGAGGGCGAGACACTCCCGCCCGGCGTCGAAATTCCACCCGAAGATTGCGCCGCGACACCCCCGGCTGTCATCAAAGCTCGATCAGCTGACCGCCCGTGCGCTCGCCGCGCGACTCGAGAACTCGACGGCCCGGCGAGAGAAGACCGCAGGCTAGGATCGAGCTTCACTGCCTCTCAAATAATGTGAGAGGTCAATTCACTTTACTTAGAGACCGAGATCTCCATTAGTTATCACTGTGCCTTCGGCTACTTAAAGGCCATCAATGGGCGACAGTATACATTGCTTCAGTATATATTCAGCTGTGTAAATAGATGCAATGTAAATGCTGTGTAAAAGTCGCTTTGGATAAGAGCGTCAGCTACAGTAAATGCCTGTAATGTAATCACTTTGCTTTATTTGCGCTCCATCCTCAATGCACCCATGTGATGTACCCGCACGTGTATTAACCCTCCCATTTTCCCTTCTGATGAAGAATGGACATCCACACAGATTTTTCACAACCATCCAACCCTCACCCTCCACAGGCCAACCCCCTCCAGTACCGAGTCCTTCATTAGCCACCCTGTCTTCATTCTCCACCGCTGACCTCCGCCACCCCACCCACACATGTAAGCCTATCGCATGTCGATGAGCTCCCGTCTCACCTGATGCAGTCGACCGCCTCATCTTCACACAAGAGACAGGTCTGTTTTATTAAAGCTAGCATGGCATAGAAGTTCTCCTCTCTTATCTCAGTGGCTTCCGTGGATCATTAGAGACTCCAGTCAAGGGGTTTTTCTAGTAGTTTTTCCACCAAATATTCTGGTACCGTGGAATTGTCCAGAAGTCCGGAATGGGCATTAAAAATTAATCTTTTATCATGAAACTTCATATTTTAAAATAGAATACATAACATTTTTATATAAACAAGTTGTTCAGAAAATATTTTAGGAGAAAAAAATATTTCTCCTTCAACTTGCAATCCATGGTAACTTCAT
The DNA here is from genome assembly GCA_025169545.1 of Anguilla japonica. Lineage (NCBI taxonomy): Eukaryota > Metazoa > Chordata > Actinopteri > Anguilliformes > Anguillidae > Anguilla > Anguilla japonica. The sequence goes on from CM045899.1 coordinate 5,412,666, forward strand.
TAAAAAACTTTAAATTAAAGGTTGAGTCACCACAGTGCACTTTTAAGCCATTTTGAATTTAAGTTTAACAGTTTCAAAATGAAAAAGCCAATAGAAACCTATTAACCTCATAGCACTCCAGCTGAATATAATCACACATTTTAACTGTATTAATGAAGTAGCAGTAATACCCAATATCCTGTATCCCACTTGCTTTTTTATAGCAAATTAAAATTACTATAGCATTACCAAGACTACCCAGATTACCTTCAGCACAGCACAAGATCCAGGTCTTTTCTTTTAATTCCAGGTAAATGTCCCTCAATACTAATTTAACTCAGAAAACCCACCCAAAATATATCTGAATAAATTTAAGACCTTAACCTTAAAAAAAAAAAAACTACATCTGAGTAAAAAGGTAAATCACTTCTTTCTATGAGTGGATAGACATGAACAAAAGTACCGAACAGTCTTTAAACAAACTACTAGGCCTACACGGATGCCATGTATGCACACGCGCGTGCACACACACACACACACTCACTCACGCGTACACACACACACTTACCCACAATCATTGAGAATGGTTGGACAGCGATGTCCACTTTCCCCAGTAGAACCTCACTAAAGTATCCCACAAATCCCTCTCCTCAATCTACCCCAGTGCACCCTCTGAGCCAGATTCCTGTGGACCTTGTTGCTCATTCAGATGACATCGGCATCCCTCGTGCACAGACACCAAACCCAGCCGCGCTCCCCAACTCAACCCTCCTGACCTGGGATTCGAGTCCCCTGCTTCAAGCATGTTCCTCTGCCCTCAGAGCAGCCATTGCCTTGGGACACACCCACAGTGCAGAAAATACACTAAAGTTCCTGAAGCTCTTTATGAAGTACAAAGGAGGGAAACTAAATTGGATCCGAGGTATGAAATCAGGTTTTCCACGGGTTCTTAAAAAGTCTGAAATTGTCTTAAATTCGCTTTTTGAACTCGAATGCCTTAGAAAGTCTATATTTCAACCAGTTCTCAAAGGTCTTAAATACTTTTTGCTGCCAACCAGGAGAAGGCTGCTTGCCAGTGCGTGTGCGTGTGCAACAGACCAGTCTGTGGAGGCCACCGTGAGAGCTAGCAATGTGTGCGTCTGGAACACAGAACTGGAGAAGGGACAGGCTGGTGCAGTCAATGACTGCAAGGACAGCTTCTACTGCAAAATGCAGAGGTCAAGATATTTCGCCTGTCGAAATCTCAAGTGAAATCTGGCTTCTCCCACAGCATAATAAAACCTCATCAGTCATATTTGAACCGTCAATCTGTAATGGCAACTGTTCCTGGTTATAAAAATTTAAAGGAGTTTAAAGGAGCACGTTACAGCGAAATACTCAGGACAAGATATAAAGACTGAAAGTAAGTAAGATGAGGAAGACATTGAAAGTCATGTAGCGGAGTGGAGATTCGTAGCACAACGTGCATGTTTGTTCACGGGAGGCCAGATAGCTGGGAGATTACTGTTTTTGCCTGTTGTTGTTGCCCCTTGGTGCTGTATGTGGTTGGACTGTGGAATATGTCCAGCTCATTGAATCTAGTGAAGTATTTATCAGGTGTCTGTAGCCTGGAAGACTGACATAATTGAAATTTTTATGGGGTGATGTTTTTCATATTGCTTGGTTTGTGGAAAATAATTATGTATGCAAAAAAAAAAAAAGATTATTTTGATTTTGCGTATATAAAAAGGAAAGGACATGAGGCCCCAAAAAAAAAAAAAAAAATTTTCCTTAATTAAAAAAATACAGGACTGAAAATTTGTGTTTATCGTTACCTTCAGCTGGGACAACCCTTGAAATACATGTGAGCGTGTTTTTTTTTTTGCAATTACTTTGCTAATGAAAATCAGTCTGAAATTGCGTGCCAGGTGGTATTTAAAAATCCATTAATAGTCTTAAATTTAACTTCCTCAAACCCGCACAAACTCTGCAAGCATAAATGAGACAAGACTGCAGATCTGAATAAATGAAGAAATGTTCCATTTAACAGAAGGAATTAAAGTGAACTACAGCATGTTTTTTTCATATGATGAAAGACAGGGGAGAGATATAAATTGAGAGAAGGATACCTGAAATATTCATTAATTTCTCATCCCTTCTCTGCTTAATAACCATAGCCAGGGCTGGGCATTCTCCCCTTTGCACTACAAAGTACTACTTTGATGGTATCTGTACTTTATCTGGTCCATCAATGTCTATATCCATTTGAGTGGTTTTTCAAAACCCACATTGCACCTATTTACCCTCCTTGCACAGTCATACCCCTTTATCTAAAATGCAGAAAATAAGCACTTGCAACAGCAGGCAGAATTATTTTTGGAGAGTATAACTTCATTCATTTTCTAGAAATCGACAACGACCACTTAGTAATTTTAAATGAAGGTACTGCATCAAATTGTTTTGTTCTGTTAATGTTTAATAAACAAGGACAAACTGCGTAAAAACTCAAGCAAGTAAGCTGTTAAAAAGTCCCTGTATCTGAAATATGTCTACATAAGTTCTTCCCCATTCTGTATCTGAAATGTGTCTACATATGTTCATGTTAAACCGCTGAGCTAACTGTGCTACCAACCTCTTCCTTCCCTGGAATGCCATGAGTAGGACAGTATTAATACTGTCTGAACCACCACTCCTCTTGAGGAGTCAGTACATGTCAAAATATTTCTCATGCAGAAGAAGATAGGATCTATTAACCCAGCCTATAGTGCCCCCTTTTTTTAAACAAGCCTGAAAATGACATAACCAAACTTACATGATTACTATTATTGAACCCTTTTGACATACATGCAAAATCCTGGTCTCTTCTGAAAGGTAATCCGAGGGAGTTTGTTTTTCAGAATTACTCTAAATATTACTGAAAGAAAGCAACAGAAGCTCAAACACAGTGGACGTGGAGCTTCTTCCTCACCGAAAAGATTGTGGGTGTGCCTGGTGGGCTTAGAAACACAAAGCCACAGCCACAATGCTGGAGAAATCCTGCTTCCATTTAGACGAGAATACCACCAACAATGAGCATTTTGCATTGTTTTTTCTAAGCTATGTCTAGACGGTTTCCAAAAAGCCATTTGGAGACTCCAAAAGAACACTTGGTAACCGAGTGATATTATAGGTATTTAGAGGTGTAAAATACTATATATTGCATACTATGTGCTAGTGGAATGTGTGCTAAAATTAGCTCGCTTTTACCCAGTCTCTGTCCCCTTCCCTCTCCCTCTCCAACACCCTTTCCTTGCCCCCCCCTTGCCACCACTGACAGCAGCAGGTCTGGAAGATTGTAGAAAATAACTACATTGACTATCTAGTGTACTAATCCATTGATTGAGCTCCATTCACTGAACTTTTCATCAAATACTCCACCAATTAATTTTTGTTGTAAAACAACCTTTTTGGGTCCCTTTTTTTGCCATGTGTAATGTTTTCAGTGTGCATACTGAAGAAGTTACGGTTTGTTTATGCAGGAGAAGAGAAGCAATGCGTGTCCTGTTATGCAAGCAAACTATACATCATTAGAAACTTAATTTCTTTGGCAAACAAGACCAGGTTAAAACCTAGTATATGGCTGGACCTAACACACTTGATCCGGCCGACCAATGGTGTAACTTCATAACTCAGCCGACCAATGGTGTAACGTCATCACTCAGTCAGTCAGTCAGTGACTCACAGACATTCGCGTTTGTAGGGCTGGCCCCGCTGTTGCGGTCCAGCCAAAAATGCTTCTCAGTCGTCACTATAATAACTTGCTATTGGCTGGCAGTGTACTGGACAGAAGTTTTACTGGCCAGGTCAATTCGTTGCTTGCGACGGCGGGTCCCATTGGCCTGTACTAGTCAGAGAAGCTTGTTGGCAGGCCATCTTGTTTCAGAGAGTCCACACAAACCAGAGATGACACACTGTAACATTCCCATGCGTGCAATACTTTTGGCGCGTACGCAACGGAGAAACCGACAGCTGCGACAATTCCTCCGAACTGCTAAGCAAACAACGGGCGTTCTATCAACGTTCCCCCTCGAGCTAGCACATTTTTGGGACTTAAAAATCACAGTGGATTTTGATCGCTGGATCCTTGCCGTGATAAGAACGCCGGCTTTACCGTAATCCGCGTCGTCTGCGGATTTCGGAAAAACGCCTTGAAGGCGAGGACCCCTCCTAAGCTTGTTTTGCCACACCACATGTTACAAAACAAGGAACAATTGTCGCTAAAACATTGGCATTGTAAAATAGTTTGTAGAGAAGTAGCTGTGAGTTTTAAGACTTTCAAACATTATCTCGTGTGACCAGACCAAACGGAACGAATGCAAACAAACCCAGTCTGGCCCCAATACAGGCTGGTATGACAGTGACTCCAGAAAGCTAATGCTAACTTTTCACTTTGACACCCAGAAGTAGAGCTATGGCCTTCTTCTGTTCTTACAAAAAGGACCAACAACAAATAAAAAAGCAAAGCAGCATCACTTGAGATTGAATTTTTCAAATCCTCTATTTCACATTTCGTTTTGATTGCACTTTGCATTTTAAACAGCCTTTGTTTGCGAAGAATGCGTGCCGCTGTGCGCTGAAGCTAATGAGCTCTTGTTTTTGTCATCCCATTTCATTTTCGTGTTTACACCCCCCGCGACTGAAAAACCGCTTCGACGTTAGCGGCCACCTCCGCCTAACTTCTCGTCCTACCTCCGCACGTCGTGCATCTCCGGACTCGTGCGGCGGCAAGCGACGAACAGGAATCGACGCGCCTGATTGGCTCGAACCGAGGCAGGATGCGCTCAATAAATCCAGCGCCTTACCGAGACCCACCGGTCTGCCAGGTATAGTTTTTTTTTTTTTTTAAAGTAGAGGAAAGTCACCGCGGAGGGAAGTCATCGTGGCGACAAGCTGCGATGTAACTCCTAATGAGCCGGTTAAGAAACACATCCCGACTACGCTCCGTTCGACAGATGTGTCGGTGGGCAAGCAGCTCCTGTTTTTTTTTTTTTTGTGTTTTTTTTGTTTAAACTTCGCTTTTGGTTTAAATGGACGTGTGAAAGTGCCGCGCTTGGTTCAGTGATTATCTTTTGTCAACAGGGCTTGTGTCAAAGTTTTGTGTCGGTGCAGAAACTAGTCCAATTATTTCTGCGAGAGTGGGTTAAGCTTCAGACTGGCTCAGCCGGAAAAGGGTCTCACCCAGCTCAGGGTGAGCCCTACGACTTAGAAGTGGCTGTCATCTTTACTTTAGAAACCTTCTTTCTTTCCACACATAACACATTTTTTCTTTGTTTGTATTCCTTTAGACTACTAGATTGGAGTCACCGACTGCACCATACCAGGAGTACCACGCAGTGCTGGCGCACACTGCTCTCATACTTACCTGTAATCCAGTGACTGTTTTACACCCTACAGGCCACACAGTACTACAGGAGAGCCAGTAACTATTTCGCACCATACAGGCCTCACAGTGCTATAGGAGAGCCAGTGACTATTTTGCACACTACAAGCCACACAGTACTACAGGAGAGCCAATGACTATTTTTTACCCTACAGACCACACAGTACTACAGGACTGCCAGTGACCATTGAGAGAAATAGAGAGAAAGAAAGAGAAAAAGTGCCATGGTGCCATTTTAAGAGTTGAGTCTTCAGTTTCTGGCAGGCGATGGGCAGGGTTTCTGCGTCTACTCACTGCAGTGGGAAGATCAATTCACCACCGGGGGGTCAGAACAGGTGACGTGACCTGGAAGTGATCACTATAAGTGACACGCAGTATTGCAGGAGAGTCAGTGATTAATGTATGCCCTAGAGTTCACATACACCCCTAGATTCAATCAAATGTGCCAAGGCAGTTTAAGGGAAATTCAATCAACCCAGAGGCAAGCCGTTTAGCATTTAGTTAAACAAACTTTGCAGGCCTGAAAATTGCAGTACCAAGGGCTGGAGACAGAAACTTTTTGTTTGTTTTGTTTCGTTAAAAAAGTGAACTTTCCAAACAATCTGTTCACCTGTCTTCACCTTTGCCATCCTCACTAATTTATATAATTAATAAATATCATTAAAAAGGTTAAAAATCATTTAATGAATAGATGAATATTGCCATAATTCATGAAACAGTTTAGCAATAAATCTATGAAAGAAGTTGCTTGCTTTATTTTTAAATAGTACTCAACTAAAGAAGTCATAAGTCAGTGACCTTGGGCTGGCAATTACTGACAGTTAATGGTAGTTGATAGCCACTGCAATGATAGGACGCCTTCCAGACACTGAAACTTCTGCCAAGTTAACTTTGGAGGAATGAATCATAATCCTAAAGTGTAGATATGAAGATTATTACTTTATAATGATGGCAGCGATCGCAATAGGAAAAATGTATGTAAAATATATATATATATGTTTTGGAGTCTGTGCATACCTGTATAATATTTTGCATCTCCAAATCGACAACCTCACTTGCATGAATCCATGCAAGGTCTGTCATTGGCAAAACAGCTGGCTGAAAGTATATTAAATATTTGTATCTTTAAGCTATGGCAGATTAGAAAATGAGGGTTACAGCACACATTTTGCCCGTTACGCTATAGAACACAATTTTGAAAGGGACACAAGAGTTTTTTTTATTTTTTTTAAATGTAGGCCTAAACAAATGAAAGCAATTAATCAAAATATAACTCCTTAATTTTCATTGTATTGCATTACCAGTCAAACCGCCTTTCACTGAATCCAGACACTGAAGAGCCATCTGCAGCTGAAGAGCCGGCACCGATTGGAGGAGAGGGCGTACCATTTCTCGGCCAATAGCCCGGGGCGGGACGCGCTATTGGCCGGTCCCGAGCGCGCCGCGGCGCCCCGCCGTGCCGCTCGAGAGGCTCTGTGAAGGGGAGTCGTGACTCCGCGCCTCCGCAGGCGGACGGGAGCCGGCCCGAGGACCCGGCCGACGCCGCGGTTGCAGGGCTGTTGCGCCATGCGGCGGGGAAAAGCCGCCGCTGAAGTGGACAAGCCCGCCTGCCTGCCCGCCCCCCCCCCCCCCCCCCCCCCCCCCCCCCCCCGAAGACGGGAAACCTGAGGGTCTCGGTCGATTACGACTCCGCCTCTCCCGCCCCCACGGCCGTAGAGACCTCAAGTCACCTTAAAAGCAAAAAAAAAAAAAAAAAAAAAAAAAAAAAAACGAAGCTTTTCCTATCGCCGTCCATTTCCCGTCGTGTCAAACCTTGAATCTGCGTCTAATGGGCGTCCTTCTCCCTGAGGAAGGGGAGAAACGACGTCGGAGATGTAATCTCGGTTTGAAATTTAGAGACGGAGCCGAATGACTGATGACCGATAGGGCGGCGGCGCCGGCGGGGCGGGACGGGGCGGGGCGTTAGTACCGGCGGGGCGGGGCTGAGGGAGGGGGCGTTTAAAGGCTGATTAATCGCGCTTTTACTGGCGGGCGGAGGCTGCGAATGGTAACGGTCGCCTCGGTAACGAAAGGGACAAATCCGTCTCTGGGGCATTGCCAAAGTGGGGTCGACGCAGGGACATAGACTGTAGAAAAATATGGACAAAGTCACTGTGACATCACCCACTGACTCACCATGGGCTTGGTGAATGGCGCTTTGAAGCATGGGAAGTGTAGTTTGTGGGCGCCGCCATGTTGTACAAATCGGAGCCAGAGACTGCGCAGTAGGGGCATGAAGTCCGGTCGTCTACTAAGCGCGTGAGATACGGTGTCTCGGAAGTGGCAAAAACTTGTGGTTGTAGTTTGTCCACAAAATAGTACCGTCTTGTCCAAATAGCACAATAACTGAACAAATTGGTATTTGGGGAGACATTAGACGAAGAAAATACACCTATTGCGACTGCTTTTTCTTGTGAAGAAAATGACTGACTTTGTATTTTTACCGTATTGTCACCATTGACTTATATTAAAATGAGTGGCAGAAACGCCTATACTGGAGCCAACCGCACTGGCGCTAGTGAGAATGCCTCTCAACAAGACAAGGAAGTGAGCTTCAAAAAGCAGTTCTGTTTTGGCCGCCTGGGGTGAGTGCCGACGTGGGCCAACGTGGGCCCGACGCAGGGGCGGCGCTGAGGGCGAGTGCCAACATGGGGCCAAAAGCTGACAAACATTTAATTCCATCTCCATGGAAACAGGCTGTCTGGGGGTGCCTCTGCGGTTATCAATACTGTCTGAAGCTCTTCAAACTCGGGGCGTGCATCGGCAAGCCAGCGCCGATTCCGAAACCCACAGACAATTAAAGGCCCGTCGATTTCCTGCTGCGTAGAGAAACTAGGCCCAAAACTTTTTTTTAAAAAAAAAAGCCCTTCAGAGACACGGGCTCTCTCCAAACAGGAGTAATGGAGCCCTTGAGCGACTGAAGGAAACCATCGATGAGTGGCTGTGAAAGTAGACCATCCATCACCATGTCTCCGCCCAGCGAGACAGCACAGAAGATTCCAGCGTGTGAAACAACAGAGGATATAGCATATCAGCCCGGCTGCACTAATGCCCCTGAAGGGCCACAGTGTCTGCTGGTTTAACTCCAGTCCTGGAGGGCTACGGTGTCTGCTGGTTTAACTCCAGTCCTGGAGGGACGTGGTGTCTACAGGTTTAACTCCAGTCCTGGAGGGCCGCAGTGTCTGCAGGTTTAACTCCAGTCCTGGAGGGCCGCAGTGTCTACAGGTTTAACTCCAGTCCTGGAGGGCCGCAGTGTCTGCAGGTTTAACTCCAGTCCTGGAGGGCCGCAGTGTCTGCTGGTTTAACTCCAGTCCTGGAGGGCCACATTATGTGCAGGTTTAACTCCAGCCCTGGAGGGCCACAGTGTCTGCAGGTTTAACTCCAGTCTTGGAGGGCCGCAGTGTCTGCAGGTTTAACTCCAGTCCTGGAGGGCCGCAGTGTCTACAGGTTTAACACCAGTCCTGGAGGGCTGTGGTGCCTACAGGTTTAACTCCAGTCCTGGAGGGTCAAAGTGTCTGCAGGTTTAACTCCAGTCCTGGAGGGCCGCAGTGTCTGCGGGTTTAACTCCAGTCCTGGAGGGCCGCAGTGTCTGCAGGTTTAACTCCAGTCTTGGAGGGCCGCAGTGTCTGCAGGATTAACTCCAGTCCTGGAGGGCTGAATTACCTGCAGGTTTGTGGTTTCCTTTCAATCAGTAGCCACTTTAAGGCTTGACATTGCCTCTGTCTCGCAACATCACTGGACTGTAGCCAATGACGTTGCGAAACAGACAAAGACCCAGCATAACTCACCATCCACACACACACACACACACACACATACATACACACACACACACACACTATTTTGCTCTGAGGAAGGACCACATGTTTTTTTTTTTATTAAAATACAACTCAATTCATATTCATGGTATGTTCTCATTCAGTGATAAAATTCTGCCCACTCAATCGTCATGCTGGTGATTAGGAATGATTAGACCACTGGTGACCAGCAAATCTTAAATGAAATGATCTCTCTTCACCCTCCTTCCAGGAAGTCAAATATTTTTTATAAGTGGAAAATTACAAGGGGAAGGACCGGCATAAAGGCACGATTGTGAATTCCAAGTCGAGAATTAGAATGTGTAGCTCTGATAAATGACAACTGACCTTGAAAGTAACCGTTGGCCTTGAACGTAACTAAACGCCACAACTTGAAACTCAATACGGATTGGGGGGAAATCGCCAGGGCAACGTTTGTGTCAAAAACCACGCGTGACTGGCTGGGGCTGAGAGGCAGAAATCGAAGCCAATTTAGTAATCTTTGCCTTTTGATCCCCCGCCTCAAAAAAATTTATCAGCTTCCACAGAAAAGGATGGATGGCATTTCAAGCTAGATCAAAATCCGCACTGCGCTCGCTGAACTGTGGACTGTTAAATAAGATTTGACATTCTGCAACGAAACCAAGGACTGACGCAGAGATGGATACCTTTCTGTATCCTTAATTCCCTCGCCTACAAATTTTTTTTTGTCTCTACATTATTTACTCAAAGGGCAAAAGACAGTTTTCCCTAAAAAAAAATGAAAAATGCGCTCAGACAAATATATATTATTTCGCAATGCAAAGCAAAGGTCAATCGTAACAAAACTCTTCAAGTGTTACATTTATTTACTTGTCTGCTACACTTGTACACTTGTACACTTGGATGCAAACCTACTCAGACGGCATCCATACTTAAAGTAGCGTATGACTGGCTGAACAAAGCCTGCGCTGTGTGCGCTTGTTTCGTGCAAACAGTCGCTTCTGTTTCGCAGCGCATTTCAACCTCGGCTGCCGCTCGCAGAAATGGAACCTTTCGCCGAAACGCGGGAGAGAAGCAACGGGAGCAGGGCGCATCAGGAACGAAGCGCGGCGCTCGGAGAAACAACTCCAATTATCCGCGGGCCCCTTCCTCAGCACACGCTGGCTGCTCTTTCATCGCCTTGTCAGAACAAATAAAAATGTTTTTTTTTTTCCTATTTTCTGCAAGTTCAAAACTCAGGACCAAAATGTGCTTTATTCTTGGGAGGAAGTGGGGGGGGGGGGGGGGGGGAGGCAAACATAACAAGAACTGATTTCTTGTTTCTCTGAAACTACTCAGAATGACTAAGACATTACCCAGCATCAACCAAGGCAGACTGCCTCTTGCTGGGTTGGTTCTTGCATGCTTGTCTTCAGATACGCTTTTACGCTTGACAGAGAGTCCAGTCCCAGCATGCATTTCGAACACTCTGACACCATGGCGGACAGGGATAAACGCAATGGGTGATTGGTAAACCTACAGGGCAGTAGATCTCCAGGAACAGAGTTGGGCAGCCCTGATCTAGGACATAGAGGACAAAAATACAGTACTGGTCATATTAAAATATGTTTTTTAGCACAGATTATGATGAGATGGGGAAGTTGTGTGCAGTGATGGTGAGCTTTTAATCTTTCATAAAATAAAAACTGCAGGACAATATGAACAATATGTCTGGCTGTCAGTTCTTGCCAGACTATCAAGGTTGTTAAGTCTCTCGCGCCTTCGATAGTCCTTTTCAGTTATACAGTGCCATCTAGTGGCACATTTTCGTAAAGCAGAACCGGTAAAAATCACTTTCACACGGACCCTGGCATTAATGCAGGAAACAAATCATTGCATCCTGTGTGAATAGCGCTTTGGGGAAGCCAGAGCCCTCTCTAGGCCCTCTGTTTCCCAAGCTGCCAGACGCTGTTCACCAGCCGGAGGATTAATCGAAAGTGAGGAGGCGAACAGTAACTAAATGAGGCGTCTGCTGGCCTTACCCTGTTCCTGCGGAGACGCCCCCATTTTAACAACGTCTCAATGCTTTTTTTAACAGACTCGGAAATTAAGCATACACTGCGAATGCAGAACAATATTCTGTGATCGAGGGCTTCTAAAATTTACAGCGCGCAAATCCGAAAAACGCCATCGCAGAACAGTCCATCGCTCCGCAGGAAACGAGAAATGAGCGTCTGGGTTTAGTTTTTTAGGAAATTTGTCACAGTTCACGAGATGATAAGTGGTTAATTATTTGCGCTTTATGTTTTGAGAATGAGTCAGTTTTTCATGACGTCTTTTCCCTGTCTCGAAACGCTCCCGAGAACGTGCGCGCATTTTCAGTGCGTCGATGTGGCGGCGCGTTCAGAAAGCGGTCGTGTTGCCGCCCTGGAGGCGCGGAACGCCGAGCAACAGATGGTCCAAAAACAATGATTAATTATTCAGTCGCTCGGCCCATCCGCCTGCGCTCCACTTCCCAGTTTCAGGGGGATTGTTTTTATTATTTTCTCTCAAAATGAACGCCAGACGATACGACAGACCCTGATTTCCCGGGGTGAATCCGCTCGCGCGGAGTTACGGATACCTTGAGCGCGCATATGGAAAAATAATTAAGAGATTGATCGGCTTTTACATCTCAAATAAACAATTGTGTTACATTGTGCTACTTTATAATCAGAGCTTGCTAAGTGAATGCTTGAGAAAACACGGCTTATTCAGGTTGCTGGTTGGCAGCCAATATAGAAAAAAACAAGATATTGCCACAGATGACACGTGGTGGCGTTCTTCATATAACAGTATAAGGCTATTATGGTATAGGGTGAAGTTGCATAAAGTGCATGGTGTAGTGGTATAGGGTGCAGGGAATAGGGTGTACTGGTATTCCGCGTGGGGAAAGGTTGCAGTGGTAGAGGGTATAGTGGTATAAGCTGCACTAGTATAGGGTGTAGTGGTATTGGATATAGTTCTGGTAATATTATATATTTGGAAATATATGGAAAACAACTGTTACTGAGTGGGCTATCCTGGAAAACTAAATGGATGAAATACAGTGCATGAAGGGTTTCATTTGGCATTAATGGTGGAACAAGTAACTGGCTAGGTAGCTTTACTTCAGTAATTGCACTATAAGATGCCAGTGCAGGGGCCTATAGAATCAAGGGAACCCACCATGTTTGACTTCCCATCAACATTGGGCAACAAATATAAAAACAGTTGTTTTACATTTGGAACACTTTTTTTTTTTTTTTTTTTGGTCAGTTCTATGCTCTGTTATAGCAACACAGAACACTAGCACCGTTACTTTAAACACTAAAACATGCATGTTAAGCAACCTTTGTATAAGTTAGGATCGCTATTGGACAGTGTGAGTGAATATTCATTAGGAGAGAACCACTTCTGCTGTTGGCAGCAGACTCACTGACTTGGTTACTGGGGAAACTACCTTCAAAGCAAGCCACCCTCGTCTACCCACTGCATGGCTAGCTAGCTGAAAAACAAACAAAAAACAGAGAAGCCAAACATCTTTACAAACCCTGACCAAACATGCCATAACCCATTAGAGAATGTTATGGAAATTTCCACAATTAAACACAAGAAAAAGGTTTAGTACAGCCCTGAGTTTGAGTTTCTCTCCTCTGTCTTAAGCACTTGTATAGTATGCACAATTAGCAACACACAAGAACAGGCTATAAATTGCTTTTGTGCTGACCAAACGTTAAAACTAATTAGCTGCAACAACTCTGAAAGTTAATAAGTGCTTGCCAATATTGAACATCTGTTTTCTAATTAGCATGAGCTGATAAATTGGTTTATCTGTACAAAATGATGCTCAACCAACTCAGAGCTGGTTCAAGGCATAGGAGCGATATAAGCAGTTGCCTTGGGCATCATCTGTATGGGGGGGGGGGGGGGGGGGGAATGGAACGTGTTGCATTCATGATAGTCAGCGAAATTCCCCGTTCCCTGCTTGCTACCACAGATCCTCCCTACCTACCCCCGTCCGCGATCTGGACCTAGGACAGCACAAAGGAGCCGGCCTTGACCCGACCAGATCTGATCCAAATCTTGTTGACAGATAGCGATGATTGGGCGCTTTCTAAAATGGACTTTACCGAAACATTATCTTTGTCAGACGGTGGAGAGAACAGTTTAAAATAACTGCGCAGCTATCACTTTGACATTATTTAGCTCAATGTAAAGTTTTTTCTGAAGTGACAGTGAATTCACTGATTATTTCACTGAGGATTGCACTGAATATTATTATTTTTATTTAATAATATATTATTATAATTATTATAATAATTATTGAAGACTCATCTCACCCTCCCTCCCCACCAACAGATATTCGTGTTTGCCAATTGGCTCCTATGAACATGCTTTTATTGGGTGACACGGATGCATTTAAGTTATAGGCAGCAACGACCATTGGGAAAGATTCATAATACGGACACTGGAGGGTGTGACATCATGAAATCAGCAGAAAAATCAAAGCAACAATCCAGAAGAAACGCAATAAATGAAGCCACCAATAAATCAGCTGTGGCAGGGTGAAGTCATATCGCCATTCTGAGGTCAGAGGGCGCAGAAATTACGACTGCAAGGAGCGCTGCCTGTTTCCTCCATTCGCGCGTTTTTTGAGGACGTAGCACTCCAGCGCTAACTTCTGAAGTCGAGCGTGTCTGTTGTTGCTAATCTTTTCATATGACACACCAGGCAACCCAATAATGTGAAAGACGCAGACACAGGCAATTAGCTTTCTGAGGAAGAAAACAAAATCGCTTTGCCACCGGATAAGGACGTCGGATAAGCGTCATAAAACAAGGGGTCGTCTCCAAATGTAGCGCACATTGCATTTATCCATTCCGCAATCCCGCAGGAGGGAATTCGTAGCTAGTTTGTCGCAAGTCTCTCAACGACTGGTCTGATACTCCTTCAGTAAGCCGGGAAAGAAGATAGTGACAGCAAATCTAATTCTTCACAGTGTCTCAGAATTCCAATATTGAGCTTGAGCAAACTTTTAAAAGAAGCAAAGCACGGTTTCCTGTCATCGGTATTAAATCCAGCGTAATCGGGAATAGGCAGGCTCTTAAGACTGAGACTCTCAGGTTTGTGTGATAAGCAGCCATCTGAGTGCTATCTTCCTTTGGCAGTAGCTGCAGTGGTGTCTGGCCTCAAGCGAAACCCCCCCCCCCCCCCCCCCCCCCCCCCCCCCCCCCCCCCCCCCCCACCCCCCCCAGGCCAAATATGTCCAAATGCTGCAGGTGTGTTATCTCCTGAGCCTGTGCCTGCGAGTGTCAGCTTACATTGTGCGTATCATTGTGTGTGCACCTCTAATTGTTTCTTCCCGTAGGTTCACCATTTTATCATTATTTGCATTTTTTTTTTTTTGCTGTTTGTTTTCTTTCTGTGTAGTTTGTACCACAAGTTTAGCATCAGTTCAGCCATTTGCACACTACCATTCTGATAAATAAAAAACACTTTACAGCAAGTTCAGGCAAATTGGCATTAAAAGTTCATCTGTACAGCTTTTTTAATGTATTTGTGCATCATTAATTTGTGTTAACAACAACATTAGTTAATGCCAGTTCATATTGGAATAAAAAAAAAAAAAACAGTTAATGTATTTATTTGTTAATGGATATAAGCTAATTATATGCTCATGCTATGTTTTGCTTATGTATAAATAATCTTGAAACTAATACATTACATTTCATGTTAACAACTACATTAGTTAATGCCAATTCAAGTGACCTTATTGTAAAGTGTTACCAACCATTCTCTGGAAACAGGAGCCTGTTTATGGCTCAAACTGCTGGAAAGAGGCAATTAGGGTGGAGGCAGTTGAGCCTATAAAAAGCTGACCGTAATGAAATAAGCAACTTCTCTTGACCAATCATTACCGAGAGATGCGGGCGGTAACACAAAAAAACTCCCAGCCATTTGGCTTCACAGTGCTGTCGTTGGCCAAGTGACCAGCAGGGGGAGCTGCAAGCAGATAAAATTCTCGACCGGGCCGACGACTGCAATGAAGACGAACACGTGCGTCCTCCCCCCCTCTGACACCAGGAAGCCACACACACACACACACACACACACACACACACACACCGTTCTCTACCTAACCATCTCCCCCCACGGCCCCACACAAAGCTCTGTGTCTATCCATCCTCTCTGACGCCGGTCTCCAAACTCCATTTTCCTGGAGAGAAAGAAATGGAACAAAGCGGTCCTCGAGGCCGTATAACTGCAGCTTCGCGGCGAGACTTCACACTAAAATCCAGTTTCACATATTGCGTGTCTCCAACTGACACAAAGCCCTCTGTGATTGAGTGCATTATGGGAAGAGCGGGGGGGGGAAGAAACATCTCTCAAAGAAAATAATAAACATCCTGTACAGACTGGCAGAACACCCTGGAGTCCAGTTAGGGTTCCCTCTAATTTAAGCAGTTTAATATCGACAGCAGCAGTCCCTACTAATTTGAGCAGTTTGGCACAACTCATAAATCATAGTAAAATGCTATTCCAATGTTTTCTCTCCTGGAGAAAGACTGTATTTTTGAGCTGAAAGTGTGTTCAAAAATACAGAATGAAAATATTTTTTTAAGAGTCTAAATGGAACCCAAACTGCATTTCGGAAATCACTCAGCCCTGGAACAGGTGCACCTCTAGAGGACACCTTCGCGTCGGATTTGTATTCCGTTTCACTTCCAGATGACAAGAAGTTAATAACGTCCCTGCGCTTGGCAACCGAGAGCCGCCGCGGCCTGACCCCCCTATCGACCAGTCAGGAATAATGACGGGGCGCCCGAACGAGGTGGTTACCCCCGGAGACCGTCTGACGGGCGGCTGCGATGGCCAGTCGTCTTCCGGCGCTCGCGAGCGTCCGTCCGAAACAACGGCCGGCGAAATGACGTAAACACAGCGCACTTACCTGAGGGCAGGTCCGCAGGCAGCGCAGGCCAGCAGGAGGCGGTCATGCAAAGAGAAAGAGACAAGCGCTGTTATTGTAGCTGCCCGCGTGGGACTTTCATTAAAGAAAGGACAGCACTCATTACATTACGTTTACATTACAGGCATTTGGCAGACGCTCTTATCCAGAGCGACGTACAACAAAGTGTATAACCGTAACCAGGGACAAGTGTGTCGAAAACCCTAGAGAGAAATACCGTCCCAAGTGCAGGGAACGACCACATTGTTTAACTTGGACCCTGTAGGTTCATCCGATTAACACTAACGAGAACAGCAACAACGCAGTCTATGCAAAAATACAAGCAAGAAGTTAAGACACGAGTGCATTAACTAAGTCACCTACGAAACAGCTACCTAGTTACAACCCTAAGCTTACAGTCAATTTAGAGATTACAGGGAGGTAGGGAGGGATGGGGAGAGGTGCAGCCTGAAGAGGTGAGTCTTCCTTCAGTTGTCGCTTGAGGTGGTCAGGGTCTCAGCTGTTCTGACCTCCACGGGGAAGGTCATTCCACCATCGTGGGGCCAGAACAGACAGGAGACGGGAGGCGTGATCAGGAAGAGAACAAAAAAAGGTTGAGGGACTGCCACCCTGTCTCCATTTTCTAAATACAGAGACATTTTATGTATAAAAATAATATTTAAAAAAATGTTTGTTGTACAGTTCAGGGAACCGAACCAAATGCACTAGCATACGCAGCAATGCAAGTGGAGAAACTGCTGGGGACAAAACATTGAAAGTTGGAAGAAGTACAGCGAACTGACTCAGGAGGAAGGTACACCGGCGCTTTCCGGGGAACATGCATCGCATTTTTCCCTCTATAATACCAACAAACAAAAAGCCCGCAAAACGTCAATTTAGTTGGTCTCCACGCGGAGAGATCAGCGGGGTTGTCCTTGACGCTTGCTCTAAAGCACTTTGTGTGCTATATGCGAACCGCCGCACGAACGAGCGGCTACGCAAGCTAAATCAACGAGGGCTCTGGGTGGGAATCAGAAAAACCGAACAGCCGCTCGGAGGCTTTCATCAGGGCCTTGGCGACGTTAGCTGGAGCTCAGCGGGGGCGGCTCTGTTCACGTTCCCCCCCCCCCGCCCCCCCCCGCCCCCCTCTGCCCCCCTCTGCCCCCCTCCCGCCGCGGCTCTGTTATCAAAGCTCTTAGCGGCGCTACGCTAAGCGCACCTGTCTGATGTGGCAGGCTAGCCCTGGGCCGAGGCGCGCGCGGAGGGCATCGAGCAGTCACTGATGAAGAGCTAAGGAGAGTTCCCCATTGTCTCCTTAATGAAAAAGCTCTCAGCCGCTGATTGGTATCATCCATCATGCTCCTCAGCGCCGCGGCGCAAGCAAACTAAATCTTCGAGAAGCGCCCCGCGCCGCTCGGCTGTTGTGACCCGGGTACGAACGGCGGCGAAGGGATGGGAGCGAACGGGGGAGGGGGAGGGAGGGGGGACGTCCCTGGTGACAGGGGGTCAGAGGTTGAAATTAATTTGCTGTAGTTTCAGTGCGGCTCTGAGGAATGTTCCGTCTGGCGGGGGGGGGGGGGATGGGCGGAGCCTGGGGACGGAGTGACAGGCTCAGTCAACGCCCCGCGGAGGCGGGACTCCTCACAACGGACACAATGCATTCTGGGAATTAGCGAAAGAGCGCGTCAGGGACTAAAGTTTTTTGCTTTTTATGAATGTGGCGGCATTAACGAAACAGACTGAGCGAGATGTCACAAACGCCACTGTGCATGTGTATTTTATTTTTTTAACCTTCACATAGCCCCTTGAGGGGAAGAAAATCTATTCATCAAGAGAAACCTGGCCGATATAACAAAACAATATACAGTATCAATAAGTACTCCATGATAAAACAAAAACACGCAGCTCACAATACACAGGAGACAACTGGAGTCAATTATTCTATCATTACTGTAAAGAACATCTTACCAAGTAAAATTATTACACTCTTTTTATTACACTCTATTACACTATTACACTTACAGCACTTTGAGATACCGCTTGAAAAGTGCTTTATAAATAAATTATTATTATTCTTATAAAAAGTTATCATGAAGAAGAGATTTAATGTATTAAAAGCAGACATATGTGGTTAGCAACAAAAAACCTTTACGGTTGTTTTGACTATAAAAAAATAAATTATTGATATTTTAACTATGTACGTATCATAGTATGCTTATTAAGCCATTAAGAAATACGGTATCGTATAGTTTTATCATTTTTAGTGGTCAATATTAAGGTTATAATTTACTAACGTTAAAATTCATTTACTTTACCTTGATGGCTCAGTGAACAGTAAAAAGTATTGTCAAATTTTTGCAAGTATATTCATCACCTGTTTGTTCATGTTGATGGAGCCATTAGTTAATTTACCTCACTGTAAATCGGGACACAGAATAGGCTTATGAGTAGCAAACAGTGTTGTTATAGAGTACGCATTAGGAACACCCTGCATAATCCGCCGTAGAGAAAGCGCACACACCATATGCCCGGTGGAGAATCCCTTCTGTACTCCCGCTGTCACCGAATGGGAATTGCTTCCGTGCGATGCGGTTTGCAGGAGTCACGCTTTCATGCTAAACATAGCCGGCGACTTTAAGCAATGAAGAAACCTGTCGCTCAAGAGCATAACAAAGCACTGAACACCGTGTATATACGCTCATTAAACCAGGCCAGGCATCGATAGCGCACTTCCGAGCCAATGGAGCGATCGAGGCATGACGACTCGACCGCTACCGCTTCGCATCAGCGCTAACGGAATCCTTTAAAGAGGAGACGCGCTGGACTCTCAACAGAACCCTGACATGACAGATGACCGACCGCGCATGACATCACCGCTATCAGCAGCCAGACCGCGAACGTGCTGCTTTTCCAAGGTTACAGCATGTCCATCACAGGGGACTTTAGTCCGTTGGCCTTGTGAAGAGTTCATAATGGCCACTTATATCAACAGACATGTATAATAGCATTATACATAGGGACGCGTCTAATCCAGGAATAAGTTTAGAGTTCAGTCTAAAGTCTCCTTCGTTTAATTATTCAGATTCGATAGCAGGACAAGATGTTGGCCAGGATTCGTGAATGTATGTGTTGGACCTTGACTTGCCAACAGAAGTGGACTTTCCAAATTTGTGTTCTGTGGTCTGGAGAGGAGCTGAATGCTTCTAGCGGGGGTGTAAACACCTCCCAGGCTAGGATTGTTGTGATTAAACTTTTGACATGAACTGGCTCAGCTTGGAAGTTAATAAAACAAGCAGCAGAGATGGAAAGTCCAGGGGTCAGAAAATAAAAGTCCTGCCGTGTGTTTCTTTCACCCATGAACTCAGTCAGCTCGTTTCAGTAATTAGTTCTACTTCCAGGCTGAGGAATTGTGCTAATTAGCAAACACAGGTGATATAATTAGCAAATCCAGGTGATATTTATATATTATATAAAGCAGCATAATCTCTGTAGTTGCCCATAAATTGTGATTTGTAGCAATATGTTGACAAATATTATTTTACTGCAACATATTTGCGGCATATTCCATAGGGTGTTTTCTTTTCAAATGAGGGGAGTCAACACAAAAATGGCTGTTTCTGCAAAGTGGTAAAACATATACAGTGGTGAATAGCATGAAATTAAAGCTGATTGTCTGTACTTCTTCTGTCTCATATTCGTTTTTTGAATTCAATACAATGCAAATGCCTTAAAATAAATTTCATCCAACCTTTACCATACTTGTGGAGGCTACGGTACTTTGCAAAATTAAATTTAGCAAATAAGCAATTGAATCCCAGCACTCGTGCCAAAACACACACTGTACCCGTGCGATACAGTTCTTGTTGTCGTGTTCTGACACTCAACGGCAAGTGCTCTCATTTCAAAATGAACAAAACAGGAAATGAAATTCAGCAACGCAATAATGAACGAGCTGACGGCACAGACCAGCGTGGAGAAAAGGACATGGATGACTCAGCCAGCAAAAAAAAAAAAAAGGGAACCAACAGACTGATTATGTAACCATTCGGTTATAATCACAGGGTCGGACGTGTTATGTACACCGATGTCCCCAGAATGTCTTTTTGCTAGCCCTGGCGATACTGCCAACATAAGCGACTAACAAATTGACGTAGCAAATTCAAACAACAAAAATGCTTTCATAAAAGCACAGTGGGTTACGTCTGTATTTTTCTTTGATAAGTGGCTGCTAAGTGTGTAAGGGAAGTACGCCTGGTCAAGCTGAGGTAAATCTCGACAATTCTGGTCAATTTCTGCATCTGAGAAATGTTGCTGGCTTTCAAGTTGAATGTTAACCAAGTTGTTAGCCAATTGTTGCCTCAGCTGCAAGCTAATAGGTTCTACCAGCATCATCCTCAACTGCTTGTAAACACAGGTAAATATTTTAAGGATTGAAAGTATTTACTTCAAAAATGGCTGCACTAACACATGAGAGTTATTCAAATGGTTAGCATGTAAAGATGGCAAACGCATACAAGTATTACTAGAAATAAAAGTCTTCCAGAATGCCTTTCATTTAACGTTGAGAGACACACTGAAAGTGTGTGGGAGTCTAGTGAATCTTTCACACATCCTTTATTTAGCCCTGTGTAACATAATTAATATTATCAGAAGCCATTCACAAGTGAAAGAAATCAGTTCCAAACGATGCAAAAACTGGACCCAGTAACCCAGGAGGAGGACCCAAACCATTTAACTGCTATACCATTTATGTGACACAATTTAAGTTACGCAAATCCTCATTGATTTTTTCCACTTTTGATTTAAATGGCTGGGGAAAATGAGATGAGCAAGGAGTTTATTTACATATTTATGAAGTTTATTGAAACAACCAAGCCGTTCTGGCATCAAATATAACACTATATATAAAAGAACGTTCCAGCACAATGTAAATGGTTTTCTTGGCCGAAAATCTGTAACGAAAAGGCCCATCATATTGTCTGTTCATATCACAATCGCAGGACAACTTCATTCCTCCCCTTTGGGCAATTAAATAGGGCCACAGAACACGTGGCCATAGAGCTGGATAATTCTGCTGTGTATACACAGGCATTAACTTTACCCAGGCCAGGTAAGTTTATCAAATCACAGACGCACAATTATAACTAATTACAGCATGTAAAAAGAAAATGATTACACCAATTCAACCATTTTAAAAATTGGACAACGGGTGTAAAAATATAGTGGGAGATTCTCCGTGTAAAGCGTACAAGATGAATTTAGCAATCCCCTTGCGAAGGCAAATCACAACAGACACAAATGTGGCTCTGTGCCTGACTGTGGTGCATTTAAATGGGTAGCTCTTGCTCTGGAGTTTAAAAAAAAAAAAAAAAAAAAAATGAATCTGTTTTATTGTAAGTTGTTGATTGGCCCAGACAGTTTTTTTGTGCACATAGGACCTACCAGCTTACAATGGCTGGTATGCGGGCATGTGTGGATTTGTGACACACCAAAATGCACACCAGAACAGCTTGTACACTGACGTTATTCCCCCAGACTTTGTATGTGTGTATATTCCCTGATTATTATTATTTTTTAAAATCACATTTACATTCACTCCTTCCTTTAATTTGGAACTAATTTCAATGACTCATGAAACCTGTACCTGCTGTGATCAAGAAGAAAAGTACCAGCATGAAATTTAAAAAATGATATTCACATTTCTAATTGTGAATTAACTCTAAATAAGTTAATCTGTTCGTATATATGGCCTGTGGAAATAATGTCCCTTCGGAAACTGTTTAGGTGTTACTTGAATCGTATTGCTTTTATTATTTTTTCTTCAAACCACAGATCCCAGAATGCCCCATACCAGCCACGCGTAGCCATTAGAACCGAGACAGGAAGGCATGGGTGTAACCACCCTGGATGAGATTTCCGGCTTTCGGGGTGAGTTGTTGGTCCTAAAATGAAGCCCTGCTTCTGATGGGCACACAGGGGTGCACAGCGGTTTGAGGGCGTGGTCGGTTCCTGATGGCGATGGTGCCGAAAAATAAAAGAAAAAGGTCAGAATGCTCTTAATGAAAGAACCATAAAAGGTCAGCTGGACAACTGAGCAAATGGCAAAAACATCAAGAGCAAGACACCGAGAGCACTGCCTCTAAGAAAAGCAAATGTTTGTTTGAATCATCATTTCCAAGACATGGTACTGAAAGTTTGGTTGACTCATCCTTTCCAAAGCTATTGGTATGCGTTCAAGGTTTGTGTTTGGTTACAGAACTTCTGTCAATTTCTAAAATGACCTTCACTGCAAATTAGAAAAGCTATACCCATTGAAAACATACACTAAAACTCCAGAACATGTCACTTGCATGCATGCGGCCCACCATTTGCAAAATATTACTTTCTTTTTGGTAGAATGACACGAGCCTGCAGCATCATTTGCTGTCATCATATTTTCTTTCATAAATGACCTGAAGAAGTGGACTGCCTTCATTCCTGTGAAGCATTCTCAGTAAGTTATCATCGACTAAATTAAAAACGCCTGTTGAAGTGTATTCTCATCACAAATTTTGTCGTGTAAATTAAAGCAGCCTCTTTCGAGTGCACATCATTTCAGATTTAAATCTGCGGTGTACTCAGAATATTCTGGAAGAGCAAAAAAATGAAGTATTCAATTGTGTGGGAAGTTTCCACAGGAAGATTTTGTATAGCTGCCTTTATTATGTCCTGTCTGTTAATGCAGAAACACTTATAGAGGGCAGGACATCTGAGAAAAGCTCAATTTGGAAAATTTCCCAGCGACACAGTTTACACTGCATGGCCACAGTATGCGGACACCTGACACCCAACATCTCATCCAAAATTATGGGCTATAATATGGAGTTTGGCCACCCTATACTTCTATATCAACCTCCACTCTTCTGGGAAGGCTGTTTACTAGATGTTGGAGCATTACTATTGGGATTTGCTTCCAATTCAGCTAGAAGAGCATTAGTGAGGTTGAGCACTGATTGGGCGATTAGGCCTGGCTCGGATTTTGGCTTTCTAACTAATCCCGAAGGTGTTGGATGGGGTTGAGGTCAGGGCTCTGTGCAGGCCAGTCAAGTTCCTCCACATGATCTTGACCAAATCACTTCTATAGACCTCGCTATGTGCTTGAGAGCATTGTCATGTTGAACCAGGAAACTGTTGCGGAAGCACAGAATCATCTAGAATGTTATTGTATGCTGTGCATTAAGATTTGTCTTCACTGGAAGCAAGGGGGTCCTTGCCCAGACCAGGGAAAACAGTCCTGGACCAACAGGTGTCCAGATACTTTAGGTACATATGGTGTATTTCAGAAAATTCAGCGCCTCTCCGGCAATGTCAACATGTCAGAGACGGCGATCTCTCTCGTACGGCGGGGGCA
Organism: Anguilla japonica; assembly: GCA_025169545.1. Lineage (NCBI taxonomy): Eukaryota > Metazoa > Chordata > Actinopteri > Anguilliformes > Anguillidae > Anguilla > Anguilla japonica. The sequence continues at coordinate 5,436,197 of CM045899.1, forward strand.
TTTCAGGCCCCGGCTCGCAGACTAGCGGCTTTCGTTCCAGAATACCTGAGGACAACACAGCCGGCAGAACCGAAGGAGGTCAGAGGGATGAGGAGAGCAGAAGGAGGCGAGGGATGAGGAGAGCAGGAGAGCTGAAGGAGGTGGATGAGGAGAGCCGAAGGAGGAGAGGGATGAGGAGAGCCGAACGAGGAGAGGGATGAGGAGAGCCGAAGGAGGAGAGGGATGAGGAGAGCCGAAGGAGGTGAGGGATGAGGAGAGCCGAAGGAGGAGAGGGATGAGGAGAGCCGAAGGAGGAGAGGGATGAGGAGAGCCGAAGGAGGAGATGAGGAGAGGAGAGCCGAAGGAGGCGAGGGATGAGGAGAGCCGAAGGAGGCGAGGGATGAGGAGAGCCGAAGGAGGTGAGGGATGAGGAGAGCCGAAGGAGGAGAGGGATGAGGAGAGCCGAAGGAGGAGGGATGAGGAGAGCCGAAGGAGGTGAGGGATGAGGAGAGCCGAAGGAGGAGAGGGATAAGGAGAGCCGAAGGAGGAGAGGGACAAGGAGAGCCGAAGGAGGAGAGGGATGAGGAGAGCCGAAGGAGGAGAGGGATGAGGAGAGCCGAAGGAGGCGAGGGATGAGGAGAGCCGAAGGAGCAGAGGGATGAGGAGAGCCGAAGAGGAGAGAGAGATGAGGAGAGCCGAAGGAGGAGAGGGATGAGGAGAGCCGAAGGAGGCGAGGGATGAGGAGAGCCGAAGGAGGCGAGGGATGAGGAGAGCCGAAGGAGGAGAGGGATGAGGAGAGCCGAAGGAGGTGAGGGATGAGGAGAGCAGAAGGAGGCGAGGGATGAGGAGAGCAGAACGAGGTGAGGGATGAGGAGAGCCGAAGGAGGAGAGGGATGAGGAGAGCCGAAGGAGGCGAGGGATGAGGAGAGCCGAAGGAGGCGAGGGATGAGGAGAGCCGAAGGAGGCGAGGGATGAGGAGAGCCGAAGGAGGCGAGGGATGAGGAGAGCCAAAGGAGGCGAGGGATGAGGAGAGCCGAAGGAGGCGAGGGATGAGGAGAGCCGAAGGAGGCGAGGCGGACCGGAGGCGAGCGAGCAGACGTGTGTTCGCGAGCGGACGGAGAAACGCGGCGGGACGGGACGCCGCAAAGTTCAATCGCTTTTATCTGGAACTCGTCGTGCCCTTCGGCTACCCGTTAAGGGAGAGTTATTTTTATGGGGATAAATTTGAGGTGTTTTACTGCGCGCCTACGCTGCAGTATATTATTTAGAACGGCGAAATGCCCTCTCGGGTATGCAAAGCTTTGGTCCGTTTCCACTTCCGTCGGCTGAAAGTGAACTGACTGATCTTCCTGTAGAAATCCAGGCAATGGTAGACTCAATACCAGGGCACATGCAGGCCATACTGGCCACACATGGTGGGCTGTAGCACATTTAAAATGGATGCTTGTTTGTTCAGTATCTTCATTTAGAATGTTTTTCAAAATCTTTTTTTCTTTTTTTTTTTTTACACAAGCGTTTAGTATGTGCTCTTAAATTGACAAAATTTTTAATTGTTAAAATTCCGACAGCAGTGCCACATTCTGGGACTCGACCTGGAACCTTCCGGTTGCGGTTTTGGTTTAGAGTTGGCTGCGTCATCACCTTTAATAACATAAATACTCTATGCAGTCATTTAGGGCCACAACCATGCATGGGCCATGCAATTCAAGTTTTAATTCTAATATGTGGACCAGATTTTAATTGTACAGTATTGTTATTTATGTGTCTGCAGCTATCGCTTCCCCAGTCCGTCGATCGCGATGCTTGGGAATTCGGATGTTACATCAGTTTTAGTCTTTTTTTCAATTCGCCCAGACTGTTTTTGCCTGCAGTGAAGAACATTTGATAAATTTCCAGAAGATTCTGACAGCCCAGCGAGACGTGGCCAGTGCTGGGTGGATATAGTGTTACTCGGAAAGCCGGTAAAATTGTACTGTAAGACTCCAAAAAAAAAATAATAAAAATTGTAGGAAAGGTACGAGGCAAAAAACTAAATAATCAATGAGTTCTTTATTCTGCAGAAGGGGAGACAGTTCACACAACAAAGACGCCTGTCTGAGGCCTACACAGGGGCTGACCCCTGAGCATTTATATCATCACCTGTTTCTGTGCGATCTACTGATTCCCAAATAAGGTTAGTCAGGTAAGTTTTATTACATCTCAGAAAGCTTGGGCAGAACTGCCTCACCACTCCCAGGCTCCCTCCATCTAGACTACACCATTAGTGATTAATTACACATATGGATATTATTCATTAGTTATAGCTAACCTACGGTGGTAAAAATACACGCATATATAATATACAAACCATCCACACGTTTTAAGAGGAGTATTGATCATTAGCAGAAGTATATTCAAGAATAAATCTGTTAGCAAAATCCAATCGTGTGGTATTTTTTTTCTGGAATATGTAGCCACGGTACATAGACTGATTTCCTGCTCATCTTCCTGTGTAGGTGTACATGGGTATGTGTGTGTGTGGTGTTAGCATGTGTGTGCATGTGGTGTGCTTGTGTGTGTTTGCGCACACAGTGTGCGTACACTGTCCGTTGAAGCAATGCAAAACGTATCCGGGCTGATAACAGTAACTCAATTTTTGTCATTTGACGTAATCCAATTTACGTGTAACGTCGCTACCCAATACGGTGGATACAACCAAGCCAATAATCCCTGCCCACACACACACGGTTGGGGGTTTCGTTCTTCCTACATAACTCCTCCATAAATTTGAAGCTTTCTGTTACAGATTTCACAGTCTACAGCAAAAAAAAAAAAAAAAATACTGAAGAATGAATGGCGGACAGACAGTCTGCTTTCTCATTAAAAATAAATACGTTTCCGACAACATGCCGGCTTCCATTACAGAGGCTGGTATTGGGGCATTTGCCATTCTCAGCCCCACCAATCAAACCCCATAACTCAGTGGTTGCTCATGTTTTTCGTGGATAGGCTTCAGACATCCAGCTGTTGAGATATGAGAGCTTTTCAAACCATTAATACAGGCAGTGAACAAAAAATGGAAACAGAACACCGTTCCAACAGTGAATTGTGCTGGTGGTTATTTAAAAAGGGGTAGGGTTAATTTCCCAAGCATGCTATGGGTGAACTCTTGCTCCTCGATGACCAGGTCAATGTCGACCGTTATTTAATTATACCGAGTCATCACCTTAAACACCCAGTTTTAATTAAAGCATTTCTTTCATGCGAGGCTGAATTTTAAAATGGCTGAGCATAAGCACGGTTTGAGGAGCATGACCATGATGTCATCGATAGGTCTTGGCCTTCTCGGTCCCCTGATCTGAACCCGATAAAGTGTTTATGGGATGGCCGAGACAATGATTGTGTGGTGTCTGATCCCTCCTACAGAATTTCAAATGCTGGTAGTCTCTATGCCACACTTACACCCAGGCCTCAACGACCACTTGTGTTGGCCCCACTCCCTGTTAAGTGACTTTCGTCCTCTACCTGCTTTCGCTGTTTTTCAAAATCAGTTTTTTTCTGTAGGGTACGGCAACACCACCGCCCTTCCGGCAGAAGGTTCGATTTAGTCTGCTTCGTCTTACCCCTCCATTTCAGGGGCACTTGGAACCACTCGTCTGAAATGAAACCGTTGTGAGCGGAGAACAACATTCGTCTGCTCTCCTCCTCCTCTGTGTGGGTCCGAGCAGAAGAGGATAACTCCACAGCCCCTGGGATTGTTTCCCCTGCTTCGACAGAGTCACAAATTTCTCCCAGACGGATCATCAGTTCGCCCACGGCTCTAATTCGCTCAGTCACTGAGGAGACCTTTCATTCGCCCGAGAGAGGGCGGCGAAGTAGGTTCTCCCTAATCTAAAGGGACATTTTTAATGGTGACCAGCTGTCTGTCATTCATCACTTATAAGGATGACTGCAAATGATGAAATCCATCAGACAAGAGATTTTCTTTTTCTTTTTAAATAGCTGGTTTTCTGTGAAGGACACCTCCAAAAACTTGAAAACTTTTTTTTTTAGCAGCCCAAAACACCGTGTATTATCCTGTCAAGTGCCAGAGGCTTCAAAGTCAGCCAATATTCACCTGTTTCCCTGAGTTGGATTACCCTTAAGGAAACTGACCTGCCCATAAAATACAGCAGGCAATGGTATCACAGTCTGAAGCTGCAATCAATGGACACTCTGTGACAGGACTGCTAGAATATTCCACAAGAATATCCCCCTTGACAGCACAGAACACCCAATAGTCAATACATCACAGAGAAGAGAGTTGCTGCAGTCTGTGAAACGCACTGAAAAGTGATCTTTAACTGCGATATTAAATGCTTGCTTCGAGAAAACGCTGCCAGAACGTTGCTTAACGTCGCTTAAAATTGCCTCCGTGTCAGCTGGAAACGTGCTGATGATTACAATACGCCGATAAAGCCATCGAGTAATAAACTGGTTAATAAAATTCTCGCGTTCGACGTCTCCGTTGTCTTGGCATCGCCGGCTGGAGAGGAGGAAGCGAGCGAACTCGCTCCATTACCACACAGCCACATTCCCGCTCTTTTTCAGGCAAAGAGCGCTAACGCTAACGTCATCCTGGATCGCTCGGGAGGAAATATACGCTCGCCGTCCAATTACTTCGCCGGTATTCTCCAATTTCTTTTCTTCAGGTAGCATTTGTCTAATCTAGACACTCGCAGCTCAAAGCTCCGGCTTTTTCAGTCTGAAAGGGAAAAAAAGAAAACCCTCCGGCTAGCCGAGACTGGCTACGCTAATAAATGAGCTCGTGCCCAGACTGGATGAGACGCCGCGATGAAACATTAAACCGTTGCCACGGCTACCGGCGGTTCCGTCTATTACCGACTCTCTTTGGTCGAAACAGAATTAGCCGTGAGACCTTAGAGTCTGAATTCGTGGTGCGGATGCCCTTTTGGTCAATTGACGTTACATATTTTATTTAATTTGCGTAAGCTACTTTAACGTGGCCAATTTTATTTGTAAATTTACGGTTGTTGTTAACGACGAGGGTGTGGCTTTTTTTTGCGACCCTCACCCCACATCGCATCGCGATGCCACAGCGCGAACTGAAACGGCTCGAGTAGAGTCAGCGCAAATCCGTCCGGCTCCGTCCGAAGTCCGAACTCTCCAACGAGAGAGTAAAAGAGCGAAAATGGATTAGCCCTGTTCTTGGTGGAATTACAACACCTGACAGGAAAATCCAATCAATTCTCGACCAGGCTTCTGGCCCGGACGAGCGAACAGACAGGTTCTCAGAATCGCATTTCACAGACACTAATGCTCTTGCTAATATGGTTCAGTGACTTGAGTGATAAACAGCAACAGTCCCAAATTGCAAATGTCATGCGGGGATTGGCTGCTGATGTGGCCGGCATTGTGTTGAGGAAGGGAGGTAAATTCTGTCAGAACAAGGCACCGTGGAAAAAGAACACTTTCCCTTTAAAAACGGAGCGAAATAAACGACTTTCACTGATAAAAATCACTTGTTCCCGGCTTATCTTTTGACGAGATTTTCTTCACTGACCCCAGGCTGGATTAAATATTTAGATCGACTCACAGATCGTTAAATAATGCCTGTGAATTCTTCACAGCGAGTTCATTTTGCAAAGTTGTTGTTTGTGCTTAGTTTTTGAGTCTGATTATTCAACTGCAGAAGTGATATTTCATTGATTGCACTACATGGCAGCGATCCCACAAGTTCATCTACTAAAGCAAAATTAAAATTTAAATGCCAGCATTGAACATTATCATATGCGCCGTCTGTAAAAGCAAACAAACAATAGGTTTAATTGTTTGTATATATCACTGGCACAATGGCAACGTGGCGCAGCCATTTATGTTATGATCCAAAGCCAGTCATTTTCCGGTGGAAGAACAATAAAACAAACCGTTCGGAAATGCTGTTCCTTACCCACAAAACTGCTTATTATTCCAACCGTCTCGCAGAAATGTTTTAAAGATGAGGAAAGTTACATCATTGTAGGTTAAAATCATCTTTAGACATGCTGGCCGCGTCTCTGGTTGGATATGTGCTACGTGAATGATCAGTTTGTGCCAAACCATATAAATGCCAGACTGAATGAAATCATACTGTAAGCGCTTCAGGTACTGATTCATTTGGGATTTGAGGCTCTCCGTTTCATTTAAAAACCCAGCCTTAAATCCCATCTTTCTTGAAATTACACATCATGGACCGGGCGCTTCTAATATTATACGAACAAACTTTCTTCCTTATTGAGTTATTTTTTCTCTTTATTATCTAATTTATTTTTTTAAAATCTAGAAATGACAGTAAGCCATCCCGGTGAAGAAATGGTGCTGCTATATAAATTAAACATATAACGGATTAGGATTTTGATTGTGATTGTTACCAAGAGTACTCAAAGCAATACTGAGCAAATTTCGGAAAGTATGGTCTGGGGCTTGCAGAGAGGACCAATGGGTACATCATCAGCCCCAGGGTCCCGCCAGATCTCCTGGGCAACGTTGCTCCCTCTTATCACCATATCCTCCCAGCAGTGCTGGGGAGTAGTTTAACTACTACAAACGGTTTCCTGGCAGTCCAACTACATTCAGATTTGCGTAGTAGTTGTAGTAATTGTTTATTTCATTTTGAGGTGTAGTTTTCTACACCTCAAAATGGCTTTCTTTCATCTTTTTCTTTCTTTAATCATACCTGATGCTGTCCAAAGCACCCAGACTTCAGAGGCCACATTGATATGCTTCCAGGAAAACCGAAAAGACCACCACTCACCTATTCTGGGTGTTGATAAGACAGCCAAACAACAGCAACATCATACAGCATCCATGTGATCAAGTGATGTGTTTTTGTCAATCACATGGAAGCTACAAGCAGCTGATTGGCTGTCTTATCAACACCCAATAGAACTCAGTTGGTGATAATTTTTCCTGGAAGCATTTCATGCGGGTTCTGAAGTTTGGGTGTTTGCTACCACATCAGGTATGATTGAAGAAGAAAGAAGAAAGGCGACACACCACGTGGTGGTAATGCATATTATTATGTGTTAAAAACAAACGCATAATAATATGCATAAAACATTTGATATCAACATGGTGTATCACCCAGCCCTACTCTGGAGCGATACAGCTGTTTACTACTACTACCATATCCCCCCAGGCAACACTGCTTCTCCCTACCATCATATCACCCATCCAACACTGCTTCTCCCTACCATCATATCACCCATCCAACACTGCTTCTCCCTACCACCATATCACCCAGGCAACACTGCTGCCCCAATGCCGCCATATTGACCAGGCCAACACTGCTTCCCACTACCGCCGTATCACCCAGGCAACATTGCTTCCCCCAACCACCATATCACCCAGGCAACACCGCTTCCCCTAACCCCACATCACCCAGGCAACACTGCTTCCCCTAACCCCACATCACCCAGACAGCACTGCTTCCCCCAACCACCATATCACCCAGCAACATTGCTTCCCCCAACCATCATATCACCCAGGCAACACCGCTTTTCCCAACCACAATATCACCCAGGCAACACCGCTTCCCCCTACTGCCCTATCATCAGGCACTTCTTCATACCCACATATTGTCACATTTATAGAACATAACCTCAGGTCTAATTAAATCTATATGAATAAATTACTGAAGAAATCCTTAAAAAAAATTTTAAAAACTCAATAGGGATGTGTGCAATGATGCTTTGCAGGCGAGGTACATGTGATGAGCTTATGGTTGCTCATGGCTGAGAAATTTCTAGAATGTATGTGTAAATCACAGGGCAGAAATATGGGTCAGGATAAATGATGCAAGGTGTCGGTGATATACAATTAGTCATCGGTCTGTTAAAAAAAATAAGAAAAAAGAGGCCATTGTGCGTTGTTGTTATTGCAAAATTCACCCGACAGACCTTTTCGCCCGCGCGCCGATCTTTCCGTTTTTGGTGCGCTGCGCCTCTGGTCTTTGACTGTCATTATTTTTGCATTTGTTTTGGACTTGAGAGCCACGTTTGATGTCTCCGCACTTTCGGAGAACGAGCGCCGCGCTGCATCGGCGCGTGGGAGGGCACGGAGACGGGCTGAACGCAGCGGCGCCCGTGATTATGGTAATCGCACAGCTGCTGTCAAGACCGGGTGCTATAATTGCGGGGATGAACGCGGCGAATTGTTTCGGGGGCCGTTCAGCCTGTGGGAGGCTTCAACGGCTCGCATTAGGAGGAGGACAGAATTGGGGGGGGGGGGGGGGGAGAGAGATCCAGCATAGCTGCTTGACACAGCTTTTTGGTATTACTGCTTATCCGCTATTGTGGATTGTCCTGTACAGACATTCAAACTGTCTAATTAAACTGCAGTAATTATGGGAAATGTATTTTCTGGAGGGAATTTGGGCCAGTGCTGCTTTGAATAAAGCCAGCAGGTACTGGTCACTTCCTCCTAGGCTTACTGGCCTGACTGGGGGGCACTGGATTTAGCTCCTGGTGTTTCTGTTTCTTTTTTTTTTTTTAATCAGATCCTTAGTCAATTTTTGGGTGTGGTACAGTGAGTTCATTGTTATTTGGGTTGTTTCCTTTAAATTTTCTGTTCCCCCAAGCAGCAGTTTTTTCTGCAAGACGCGCCATGGCATTAGCAGCATTGTCTGAGGCTGTAACCCTTGACGTGTGAGTAGGTGGATGAAAAGAATTGGCAGAATAAGACCAGAAGTTTAATATAGCAGATATAGCACTGGAAACCACAGGAACATAGACAGAACTATGAAAAGCAGGGCACCGTTATTAGCCAATAGACTGCTCTGAGACAGAAAGAAACATTGACCAATAGACTTGACTGTGACAGGGAAACATTAGCCAACAGACAGCATTGTGACCAGGAAACATTAGCCAATAGGCTGCACTGAGACAGAAAGCAAAGCATTGACCAATAGACAGCACTGTGACAGGGAAAATTAGCCAATAGGCTGCACTGAGACAGAAAGCAAAACATTGACCAATAGACAGACTGTGACAGGGAAAAATTAGCCAAAGCCAGACGGAAAGGGACTGACGAATAGACTTGACTGTGAGGGAAACAGAAAGACAGAAAAAACATTGACCAATAGACTTGACTGTGACAGGGAAACATTAGCCAATAGACTGCTCTGAGACAGAAAGGGAAACATCAGCCAATAGACAGCACTGTGACCAGTAAACACCAGCCAATGGGCTGCACTGTGGCAGAGATCCATCAGCAGATTGGCCGCACTAGGAGCCTCGTATCGATCAAACGTCCCTTAGAGCAACAGCGTAATTAGCCCTCCTTACACAGGCTACGCGAACCAATCTGCCGCCGTTGCTTTAGCAACAGCGCACGCAGGAGTTAGCGTGGCGATGGTTAGCGGCGCCGGGCGTGGCGATGTCGGAACGAGAAGCAGACGCGGCCAATTAAAAATGAATGCGGTGTCAGCCACTTTGACCTTGAGACCCTTGAATATAAAAATAAAAACATCAGATTGCGATGAACAGGCTGGCGAGAGTGGGACGAGCACCATTATAGCAGTAGGCGGGGTTGGGGATGTGCAGGGTGTATGAATGTGTGTGTGTGGGGGGGGGGGGGGGGGGGGGGGGGGGGGGTCTGTGGGGGTTTGGGGCAGGACAATGGAGAGAGCAGAGGTACTGCACCATGGAGGGGGTGGGGGGATGCAGGCAGGGGAATGGGGGGAGGGGGGGGGGGGGGGGGGGCTTTGAAGAGGTGTCGGACAAACAGCCTTTGGATGAGCTGTGGTCATCCTGTGATATGATTGTTTTACTCTTCAGGGAATTTCGGCTCCTCCGCAGATTGCTTTGTAGCTTAATGTCTGTTGCGCACGCCGTCCTCCAGGGAACGCGTAGCGCAGCCTTACAGCAAGCGGTGAAAGGCAGACTGGGGATCGGGCAAATGCACGGACACATGCAAGCCTGCGTGCATTACTGCACACTGGTAAAGAAAGCACGCACACACACACACACACATGTGCACACACGCCAACATGCATTACTGCACACTGGTAAAGAAAGCACGCACACACACACACATACACACACACGTGTGCGCACACACACCAACATGCATTGCTGCACACTAGTAAAGAAAGCACGCGCACACACACACACACACACACACACACACACACACACACACACACACACACACGTGCCACCATACATTACTGTACACTGGTAAAGAAAGCACACACACACACACACACACACGCATACACGCATACACACACACACACACACACACACACACACACACACACACACACACACACACATACACACACACAAGTGTGCACACACACCAACATGCATTACTGCACACTAGTAAAGAAAGCACGCACACACACACACACACACACACACATACACACACACACACACACACACACACACACACACACACACACACACACACACACACATACACACACACAAGTGTGCACACACACCAACATGCATTGCTGCACACTAGTGAAGAAAGCACACACACACACACACACACACACACACACACACACACACCACACACACACACACGTGCCACCATACATTACTGTACTGGTAAAGAAAGCACGCACACTGGTAAAAACAGCACACGCACACACATGCACTATTCACTGTATTCCGCATTGTGACGTATTCGTATTGATTGCACTATAAATTCCTTGCCTTCATTTTCACATTACAGTTAAATTATAACATAGTTATGCTTAAAGCAACCACAGATTTATCTGCTCTCACAAACAACAGTGAATAACCATGTTTATTTATGTGCAAGGCCATTTCTCATTATATATTAATCACCCAGCATGTTAACTAAAAATTGTGCTTACGAACACGCACTCCAACAGTCATGCACAAAGCTCAGAAACATGCGAGCACGGAAATATCCTTTTCACAAACACACACACCATGCCACGCCAGGCCACACACACATACACAGTCACACACGCAAACAAATGCACACACACACACAAATGCTTCTCCAGCTATTTAAAATTCATCTAGGATGTTTCCTGTAATGAGGCAGAGCACTACATCTCTTTAATGACATCTATTTTCAGGATGACATTTTTATGTGGACCATTAAAGTATGATAACATCGCAGATGGCCAATCCTGAAGTGCTCGTGGACTCACATGCTCCCATTGATTATTTAACTGAAAAAAAATAATGGAAATAATTCCAACGCAATTATAGTGATTCATGCAGCATATTTTACACTAACAAATACAGGGACATTTTAGAGCCTACAAGTATTTCCGGTGTTTTGCAAGTTTTTTTTTTTAGTTTTTTCAAGAAGAAAAAGAAAGCACATCAGTATTAGTCTTTTCTCATTCGCCCAAATGCGCGTTTTCACATTAATGCTTCAGCAATTTATGGCCACGGCGGAGAATATCGGGTTCCGCGGGTAAGTTTCTGGTATCTTCCGTGACTAAAAAACAAAAAACAAAGAAAGAGTTTGGGAAACAGGCGAAAGATCGGTCAGCCCTCACTCAGACGGCTCCCAATTAAAATGCAGACGACGACTCTTTCGTTCCCCTCTTCCCTTCCCCTCTTCCCTCACTCACTGTCATCCCTCTCTCTCAGCAGGCAATCGACGCTCGCGCGGTTTCGGCGGCGAGCAATTTCAAACGACTCGCCCGCAGCCTTGATCACCGGTCAGTCGCCGCCGTCGCGGGAATCAATTTCCCCCCTTTTCATCCCAGCCGAGAAGGGAGCGCTAAAAAACACGCGAACTTCCGGTAAGAAAATGCGGGCGCACACATATGACAGAGCGTAAAATCAACGGGAGAAAAGAGAGCGGAAATCACGTCTGGATCAATTACGGTCCGATTCCAACCCCCGCCCCGCCCTGCCCCAGCAATGCAGTGAACTCACAAAAAACAAACTGAATTCGATAGCTGACAGACCAAGTGAAAACTGGCTTGATTTGACATAGTGAAAACATTTCGCTAGAAAAAAAATAGACAAATCCTAAATTATTTGCATTTTTCCCCACAGCGCGCAGGAACTTCCACCGTGGGGTATGCATGGCAAATTGTGGTCGCTCACTCACTCACTCACTCACGGACGACCTTTGCGGGACGTTTTGTGGGACGCATGTGCAGGTGGTGCCAGCTAAAATGTGTCTGCGGAAGTGAGTTGTGCCGTGGGTCTGGACGGTTACGTGCTTGTTTAAAAAGCGCATGAGAAAAAGTTGGACCTGCATCTGCATTCGTCTCAGATAATGCTAGGTACACGTTGAAAGCATTCAATGAAACCCTCAACCCCTCAAAAGCCTAATGCCAAATGCAGATAATGTAATATGTATCGCTCACATTGTGGCATTATGAGAGCATTTCAACTAGTAAGTTCCCAAAAGTTGAGAGATCTTTCAGAGTAGTCGAAAGAAGATTGTCAAGCATTGTCCAAGCGGGAAGTTGTGCGACAGGGTGCTTCTAAGGCACTAAGGTGACAGAACAAGGTGCAGGCTTTACCATAAAACCATGTAAAATGAGACGGTGTAGTCGGTATTCTGCTATACCGTGCCATGAAGTACTTCAAGTTATAGATTTGTGGACCTGGAAATGGACGTTAAATCAAGTGCTGACATGCCGGTGCTGCTATGGGAACCAAGATAAGTGGTTCTGCACAAATTGCACACAAAATATGACAGAAGTCTGTTTGAAATGATCCGCTGCTTTGAGAATGCAGATAGGAAACTGTGAACCGTGCAATGTTCAGCAACTGAAAACGAATACCAAACACTGGCTGAACAGACAGCGCAGTCAAATAAATAAACACCAAATGGATTCAAACATTCAAATTACCCCCATACATCCAAGTAACCACTGCAATGAATTCTGGGACAAGCAAAAACAATCCTTTCAAAGGTTGCACAGAAGGCAAAACAATGCTTGTCCATTCCAATCAGCTCCTTCCGTTGCAGTATAATGTGCCTGTTCGTGTGGACGAGTTTAAACTGAGCAAAGAATGACAGAGGAGAGTTAAACAACTGACCGTGATCAAATTAATCACAAAGTTTTAATCATTTCTATTTCGTCTGAGTTAATCTGTTTCAACCTTCCAATTATTTTTACGCCTACACTGTTGCAAAATATTTATTTGTCATTAGTCATTCAATTTCATGCAGGTAGCAGAATTGGTCTTTGCAGACCTATTTCCTGTTGCTTGGGGGGGAAAACCTTACCGCTCAATGCTATATTTATATACTATACACTATGTGGCCAAAAGTATCTGGACACCTCTTGGTCTAGGGCTGTGTTTCATGGTTTGAGCTAGGCCCCTTAGTTCCCGATCTTAATGCAATGACATTCTAGGCGATTCTGTGCTTCTAACTTTGTGCCAACATCCTGTTTCAGCATGACAACACCACCAGGCATACAGAAAAGTCCATAGAAATGGTTTTGTCAAGAACAGTTTTGAAGAACATGACTGGCCTACACAGAGGCCTGACCTCAACCCCATCCAACGCCTTTGGGTTCAGTTGGAAAGTCAGCTCTGAGCCCAGCCTAATTGCCCAATCAGTGCCCGACCTCACCAATGCTCTTCTGGCTGAAAGGAAGCAAATCCCTGCAGCAATGCTCCAACATCTAGTTTAAAGCCTTCCCAGAAGAGTAGAGGTTGATATAGAAGTATAGGGTGACCAAACTCCATATTAATGACCATACTTTTGGATGAGATGTTGGATGTCAGGTGTCCACATACTTTTGGCCATATAGTATATCTATATATTATATACTATATACACTATTTAGGGGGGGGGCAATGTGATAATTGACTGACAAGAAGGCTCTACAACTTCTTGTTTTCATTCGTCTCTAAATATCTAAATATCATTTTCTCTATGATTTATGTGCTTTCTAATACATGGCATCTATACACATTTATCAATGAGTGTTCAATTTAAAATATATATTTATTTAGAACTCTGTTTTGTGTTCATCTCCTGGGTTGAAGCTCACAGAACTTTTAATTATTTTTCTCATTTGAAGGCATCCGAAATGATTCTTGTTTTTGAAGAAGTATTTCCTCTACCTCAGCCGCCTCATAGAAACCACCACCTTTTTTTTTAAACTGTAAACTGACAGTAACGTACTGCACTGTTTGATGGATTAGCCGCACTCTTTGAGAGACAAGGCAGGCCCGAGACGCAGCCCTCTGCGGCTTAGAGTGGAATCTCATCTCGGTTTGTCAGATTCATAATTCAGCCGCTAACAGGCTGGTCACACGCTCCCGCTCGTCTGACGCACAGACCCCCCCCCCCCCCCCCCCCCCCACCCCCGTCAGCTCGGGGCCGTGCTTAATCCCGGATAATCAGGGGAAGAGACTCCGGGAGGCGAAACCGCACGCAGCGGTCTATGATTTCATCTCTCTGTCAGGTAAGGCTCCCGTGTTGCCATTTCAAAATAAAAGTCGCGTGAGACCTGAAGGGGAGCCTGTTTTAAGGAGGGCTGGGTGATGCACACGTGCACCTGCTTTCGCACTCTTTGATGTTGAAACAAAGCTCTTCGTGGAATCCATGAGGACTGTTGGTTTTCCTTCCTACTTAAGTCGGCTCGTTGAATGGCACCGATTGGCTGGAGATTCGACTCACCTGTTTTCCCAGGTCTGAATCAGTACTTGCTGAACGGAATAGTGAAAACCAGCAGAACTGCTAACACCCAGGGCCAGATTCAAGTACCCCTGCTCCGAAACATCTCCATAGATCAGCACTGATACCCAGGTCAGCAGGGACCAATTAAATTGCAGAAATGAAACACACAGCAATAAATTGTGTGGGCCTTTCGGAAAATGATACATATATTTCAAAGCAATGCAATTAAAACAAAAAAGGAAATAATTCCTATATTTACCTGCATATTTTGAAGTGTTTCCATATCTTGATATCTCAATATGTTTTATTTCAGTATACTGCAGCATACTTAATTTCCCCATATCTATACAGCACTGAGAGTTTGGCACTTTGGGGCTTTCCACAGAAATCACTACTACAACACTGTCACTCCTTACAGGAATTGAGCCTCATTCATGAAACATGCGTACGATCACAATAGATCGCGAACCGCGTGTAAGAACATTTCCTAGAAGATTTCGGCATTCATCATTTCTTTCTTATCTATATGTATTCATGGCTGTTTCTTTATGAAAATCACGTGAACAGGATTGCGCATAAAATTTACAAACAGCCAGACATTCACCTGGGATATGCACAATGACAAAGGTGTCACGAATCCAATATTATTTGTTCGTCGAAACATTTTTAAGAACAAAAGTAAGAATAATTTAAGAAAATCTTTGTGAATGAGGCCCATTAAATCCTGCACCTTCCCACATCACACAAAGCTCAGATACAGCTTCACCCCGCCACACAATGAACGCCACGCAAGCTTGGGTCGTTTCGCGTTTATTCCTCCTCTTCGTCATCTTCAGCTTCTCTTAGTTTTCCAGCCAATCACGCCAGAAACGTTCCAGTCCCGTATTTATCGATTCTCACCACGGTTCATTAGCTACAGAACGTGACCCAATAATCTCCGTTCGGATCTACCCCAATATAAACGTCTGTCCACAGTAGTCAATTGCCAGGCAGCCGGGATGTTATTTGATGTTATTTCAGTCGGTGAAACCTGTTTGAAAACCTTGCGTCGCGTATCTTTTCAATATAACATCACATGCATATTTATTCACCCTTCATGCCGAAATGAAATATATGAAACGGCAATGAAAGATAGCGTAATAAATATTTAACTCAATGCGCTGGTGATGTCATGCTCATTGCGACGGGATCCTGCTGCTCCTCCTCCTTTCCCCCTCAGGACCAGGCCAATCAGACAGGCCTGTGCCTCCAGCCAGGAGGAGCTCGGCGAATCAGACGGTGACCCTGGAGACCCGCGGCGTGCGATACTGTTTCGCCGCGGACCCGTTACGTCAAAGGGGGGGGGTTGGCGATCCGTCTCAAATGAGGTCGGCCCCCGCGTAGGGGAGGGACGGCACGGAGAGCTCCCCGTCCACGCCGGCGCTGCTCCCTGCCCTCGGGGAGGGACCCATCTGCCCTCCCAAGTCAAGGAGGCCCGGGGGAGGGGGAAGGGGGGGGAGGGGGGACACACCGTCTGGAGGCCCCGATCTCAAGCCATCCCTGGAGTCGCCGCCGTGCAGCAGGGCATTCTGGGAGCGGATTATCAAGCGCCCTCCCGCCGCCGAGACGCGAGGCTCAGAATCGTAGCGCGCTAGCCGCGCCGCGGCCGTCGCCCCTGGCGCCGAGCGGGCGGGGCTCCTCCGGCGCTCGATCACGGCGCCGGCCGGCGGCAGTTGGAGCGCTTTCGAAAAACGCATTACACACGTGTGCAGAGAGCCAGACGACCGGAGCTACGGAAAAACGGCTCCGTCGACGGTCCGGCAAAATCGATCTTACTGCCGTGCCGCTCAGTGCGGCTTCAAAGGCTTCGGCAGAGAGCGGGAGCGTCCAACCTTATCAAGGGAAAAAGGGGGCTGGTGTAGACGCAGGACCCACACACCTGATTCAATTAATCAGGGTCTGGCGTGAAGAGCGAGATTATTACATTGGCACAAGCGTTTTAGTGCCGGGATAGATTAAAAGGCCTGCTCCCACACCGGCCCCTTCTCAGACAAGCCGGTACACTTCTGACTTGAAGTTCTGAGATACATGAATTTAATGAAACTGGAAGTAGGGAGATCTAATTTATGGTATCGGTGACTCTCATATTTGAACCTGTCACTGCTTTGCTGTGGAGATCAAAACCTTTTAACGAGTTCAAGGCACGGATTGGCAGTTCACTGTGGCTCCGCCCATTATTGAATATAACTGGAAATTACTTCCTCCAACTCATTCTTTTTCCTCCATTTTGAATCTGTCCAAAATCAATGTTTGTCTTCCAGTGAAGGCGTTGTGAGAGGAAGGAATATTTATTTCATTAATAAATTGCTCGGCCGTTTTGCAGTGCTATAAAACTCTCATGCCAGCCTTATGGTTTTATATAGCTGACTCAAAAACATCATCCCCGGCGTTCAATTTAGCTGGAAAGGAACGGCTAATCAATGCCTCGATTTTTCATTTATAGCCTGTTTACAAGTTCTCATCTCACAGCAAGAAATACCTTTGATCTCTGTGCCTGTTTTTTTTTTTTTAACTTAACGGCCAAAACAACGAGCGAAACGCGCATCTACTACAAACACATATTCGTTTTCGACTCTGCTGCCCCGAATTAAGAGCTTGTTAACCGCCTCCCACGTGAAAATAATTAAAAATAGCTCCGATTAGCAATTAATTCCTCAACCGGAGGGGCTTGTGGGTGCTAAGCAACGATCAACAGTCCGGGGAGGCAGGGAGTCGCGCGCACAACGTGCCAGTCCTGAAACGGCCAGCATTAGTTCCATTCAAAAGCGACGCTTCGCTCGATGTCGACGGCGATGTCAAAAGGTCTTACGCAACACGCTCATGAATATGGAGCCGCCTCTTTATAAAGCAATCGAGAGCAAATGTTGAGCTTTCCGAATGCTATCGTGTTACGGGGATCATGTTTTGGAGAGAATGATAGCTTTAATTTATAAATTGCAGCTACAGCTAAGTGCTGTAACAATGTATTGTTTAAGGTGGCTTTAGGAAGTCTTTCAGCCTTGATTGTAATGCATACATATAACATCAAATGTGATTAAAAGGGGAAAGGGGGAAAAACAATTATACTTAGTGGAAAATATAAACTATATGAAATATATATCCCATACATGCTCAATGGGGTTCAGTTATGGTGACTGCAAAGGACATGACACCACATAGGTTACATCAGTGTTACATCATGCTCCTAAAACCATTGGACGATTGGTCCTTGCGCAATGGATGGGGGTACTGACATCTTGAAAAACAACCCTCTCTGCAGGAAAGAAATGCTTTAATATGGGCATGAAGAAGATCACTCACTACTAAAAGTGAAGGTCGACATCAACCTCACCTTCAAAGGGTGTGAGTGCACACTGAAACCAAACCATGGAACCACCTTAAATGTTGGAACACTGGGACTTTTCTGTTCACTACCTGTAGTAAAGCGATCTTTTCTGATTATGGTTTTAAATTATGCTCGTCTTATGATTACATCATTTTAAGGTGTCCTTGTGCATTTACAGATGCAAATATCCAAAGACATCTCTCTGAGAGGTCACTTGTGACCCAATTGCAAATATCTGGACCGGGAAGGCAAACACACAAAAAAAGTGTGGAGTGGAAGTTCCTGGTGAGGAAGAGACAATAAAAAATAGAAAGAAAAATAGAAGGAAAGACAGGAAGAGAAGAGCTATACTGTGTGACACAAGTTGCAAGTTTTTATATTGACCTGCAAAACTTCTCGGGCCATCCTGCCAACAAAGCAACGTTTTGAATGAATCGACTCGAATCAGATCAAACCGAATCTGAATTGAATGGAGTTTAACTGATGTACTCTGTGGAATAGAGCCATTTCACCGGTGAACTCGCCTCCCTCCCAGAGCTGGAGACACTCGGCCCGACTCCCTTCTGAACACGGGGCACTGTGTCGGGCCCAGGGAGGGGCTGCCAGCTCCAAACTTTCTCTCGCCCCTGGCACTGTCAGCAGGCCGCTAACAAGAAGGGACATCCCACACCTCCCGCTTCCCCCCCCCAACCCCCCACCGCCAGTCCCCTGCTGTCCCACCGCGTTCGTATGGGGCAGACACTCGCAGGCCAGATTTTCAAACCTTGTCCCCATTTCACATCATCAGGGATGAGCCAGAGAGATCTGCATGCGGGACGCCCAAAACGACATTGTCTGGGGAATCTGTCACATATCCCGTCAGTTGGGCGATATTAAAATTTTCACAACTTCGTGGAATCCTTGAAAAATAGTGACATCATGAAGATATACCATTTCAATACTGACAACTGAAAAATATTTTATAGGCACATTAACATGTTTGTATCTACCGACCGGTCATAATTCACGGAAATCTCTTTCTCTGTTCCTCATCTGGCTTTTAGAGAAGAGGAGTTACGACTCACTATCAAAGCCGTCCATCAGGGGAACCTGCTTCATTAAAACAAAAAACCCACGCGTGCAGCAGACTCACATTTCCACATTACCGCTTTATCATTTTGATTCCCTCGCTTTTATTTAGCCTCCATTTTCTGTTTTTTTTTTTTTTTTTTTTGCCAGCCACACTCAGGGATTTTTAGCACCTGGGTGGCTGCAAGCCGCAGATTCAATCAGCAGATGTCACGGATCCCCGTCATAAAATCTCCGACGCTCGAAGTTCGTAAATGCCCGCCCCCCCCCAGCAACCGCGGCCGTCGAATTTCAGCTGGCGGCGTCCGAGTGAAAAAAAAAAAAAAAAAGAAACAAAGGATGGCATTATTCGCTCGGTAAATTCAGACATTGTTAGCGCGCGCACGCCGCGTCAGTAATTAGCGCCTCATTTCCACAAATGACCCCGGGCTGGAAGCGAGCCTCTCTCTCGCCGATCGGCGGTCATCAGCCCGCACTGCGAGGGGCCGGAGGGCCGCGCTCGGAAAGCCGGGGGGGGGGGGGGGGGGGGGGGGGGGGGAAAAAAGCTTTTAATTACATAAGCGTGGCGGGAACAGAGAGCCTGCTGGGAGAAAGGCAGGAGCGCGCGGTGAAATTCACAGTTACGCACGACGGGAATCTCTGGCGAGGCGTGTGTGGCCTGTCGAAAGGGCACTGACGAGATTCAGGTTCGCACACACATCTTTTCCCCTGGGGGGGGGGAGCAGAACTGCCATAATAGCTCAAGGGAAGGATGAGGGCCTGGTTCTGCCCCAGAGTGACTGAACCCGAGCCGATTCAGACCCGCCAGGTTTTTCAACCGAGCAGAACGCTCAGTCCCGAGAGGACTTTGCGACAGTCGGACCACGGAGCGTTACGAAATATCGGCCTCGGCCCAAAGGGGGTTCGATTTAGCCGTGCTCAAACGCGCCATCTGGTCGGAAATATAAACTGGCAGCGTCGTTCCTCCTGATTGTGTGAGCGGCCTCGGTTAAAACAAGAGGCTCCATTACATCCAGGCCTTGCAGCCTTCGGCCAGTGTTCCCATCTGTCCACGGGCCTCAAAACAAACAGCCCCAACTGGAGTTTAAACCCAGGTGAAAACTGATGCAGTTGTAAAAAAACAAAAACAAAAAAAACTTTTATTCTTTTTTTCCCCCCTGTTTTGGAATGCCCAATCGTATTCATCGTTAGGACCCGTTGCTGAAACTTCTTCAGTCAATTTGCGAGAGCGCTGACTAGCATGGGCTCTCCCCGGGGGCCAGTACTGTCGACCGCTGCGGTTGACACATCGGACGTGAGTTAGAGGAAGACGCTTTGCGAGAAACTCAACAGGTGGGCCGTCGCTTCCGCTCGACCAGCAGGGGGCGCTAGTGTGCGGTCCTGGACGCTGGACGACTGAACCCTTGAGAGTCACTACAGCCCTACGCGTTGCCCTGCAGTGTTGGGGCAGGCGCGTTGGAGGAGAGCGCGCACTTAACACTTAAGATGTGGCGCTTGCATGGGTGAGACAGGGAAGGTTCGCGAGACGCCATATTAGTGATAAAAATAAAGCAGGGGGGGTGTTAATGAACCAAAACTGTCAGACTTACGTAACAGCTCTGGTAATGAGGCTACTCACTTAACTGTCAGAGTTAAGGACAGATACTGACTGAATACAGGTCAGAGCAGCACTGCGTCTGTATCATTTTATATCACTTCTTATACCGAAAATGTAATTTACTACATGTACGTGTAGCTATCTTGTACCCAGTATTAACATCTCTCACCTGCTAAGGGACTACAGATGAAAATTAGCTCGAGCTAACTCTGGCACTGGTCCATTTGACGCAACTGCAGAAATGTTGATTACTGTGTGTTGTCCCTTTTAAATAAATGAATAAATAAATAAATATCACATGAGGAAGCCCCATGGATTGCTGAGGAAGAGAACTCCTGTACATTCCACACAACTGTAATTAAACCCTCTGGTTATTTTTGGTCGACTCCCACACATTGTTTGAGAAATGTACTCAGTGCCATGCTGCAATACCGTGTTTCCCAAATTCAGCCTTAAGGAGCACCTAAAAAGGTACAATAACAGGTGAAACTTTGACAACCTTGAGGCTCAGTTTGGTTGGCATTATACCTCGAAAGATTCATTTTTACCCCCATTAGCTTTCTTTCCAAAACATGCTGGGTTACCTCCCCAAAAAATGACAAATCTGGTTATAAGGGCTGGAAAGACAGTAGAATCATATCACCAATGCAGGTGTTTATAGTGTAACTGCCTCTGGCAGGCAACTAGTCTCTCCTCACATGCAGAAGCTAATGTTCATTAGCATACTTAATAGTGCCAACAGCCGTTTTTGCTATCTGCTTCTAACAGGACGAGACCGCTTTAACTGCCCCTGGAATGCATGAAAGCATTCCAGGCTTTACTAAGAAAGGCTAGTGTACTGCCCCCTGGTGGTGCGCTAAACCTTACACCCCAACGCCACCCATGCGAAGGCTGGCTCGAGTTCAAGCCATAATTGCAAGTTGCTAAGTATTCTCAACTAGGCCATTTTAATGTCTGACGAGGGATGATTTAAGGCCACGTCATGTCAGAAATGACCACGCTGGCCATTAAGAATGACCCGTGTGTTTAACTACCCTGTCAAGTGCATCCCTGCCAACGAGCTTCAACTCCAGACCGCTGTTCCTCTCTGTCGATGCACGTCTTCGTTTTCACGTTTGCTTTTTTCATAACTTCCCACGCTGTTCCCTTTGCCGCATATAATTTTTTTTTCAAATTTAACCTTTACTTATACAGGGTAGGTTGACTGCACGTCTTTGGACTGTGGGAGGAGACCCGGAGTACCCAGAGGAAACCCGTGTGGGCACGGGGGGAGAACAAGCAAACTCCACGAGGATTTGAACCGAGGGCCTTTTCTTGCTGTGAGGAGACTGAAAATTCACTGCGCCGCAGTTTGCCATTCTTGTGATCGATGCACCTATAAATTCAGCCGCCTCTAGCCTGCCTTCCTCGGTAACTCTGTGAGTTCCCCGTTGGGGCTCCCATCTGTAACCGCACCGTTGTTTAATAGCAGAAAGTGGGACACACGATTGCGTTAAGGCGCTATGTGAACAAGCCACCTGAGTAGCAGTTAAACCGCTCACAGGAGGACAGACAGAGACTCCTCTTCCACAACTCTTTCACAAAGAGGTCAGCGTCAACACTGGCAAAAGTGGCATTACATCAGCTATTTCTCATTTCTCGAAAGGGAGCAGACGCTGAAAAAAAATAATTAAGTCCCTCTCTAGGAAGCCGCCTTCCAAGAACAGAAAAAAGAAAGAAAATGAAGAAAATTAGGAGAAAAATGATCTCAAGCTGTTATTCAGACAGACCTTCATTTCTGTAGCAAGTTTCTGTTGCAGTATTTTTTATGAACTTTTTTTTTTATTCCTTCAAGTGCTAATTTAGTTTCAAATGAGAAAAATTAATTATTTTTCTCGTTTGAAAAATTAGCCAACAGCCAGCTGACGGCCCTTACACAAAACAGCGACCGTCTGTTTGAGAACAGGAAGCGCATCTGATGACATCATCAGTGTGCGCAGCGTTTTTAATCTTCATCACACAGCAAAGGTATGAAGGCTCCCCCCCCCCCCCACAAGGTGAATAAAAGTGAGTGACAGCAATCGCTTGTTCTCTGTATCTGTCTCACTTTTTTGCTCTTTTTCTCTCTTGCTCTTTGCTCTCACCCGAGGCACTCAGACATTTCCCCTGAAGCTTCCATGTCTCACAACTCTGTGGGGCTCTTCTGAATTCCAAAAAGTTGCAGGATGCCTAAGATGGCTGCCATCACCGCAAATGCTTATCTGAATGCACAGATAAAGTCACTCCACGCAGCGACTAGGTGCGGCCGACCTAGCTCGCCTGCCGTGACAAAGTCTAATCCCTCCCACGTGGAAACTAGCGTACGCCCAGTGCTGCGTTAGCTTGACCACAAGGAGCTACAGCAAACACAACCTTCTTCCAAGCAGAAAGGGGACACCTTATTTGAAGACCGAGCGGACAGGACAACGTCGCAGCTGCATACGGGGAAGGACCCCAGCTGGAAACCTCTGAAAATCAGACACACCACAGCTGTGCTCTCCCAAGGACCCGACAGTGACCACTGGAGACGATGACGCACGTGGACGCATCTCAGTAGGACTGACTAAACGTCCCAGGCCGTAGCTGCAGTTTAGCTCAGTCTTTACTGAGATTCGTGTGAATCTGTATGTTTCTTTGACCTTTCGAATGAGTTGCGCTCGCGGTGTACATAGTACACTCATGCATGTAGTCTCTCTCTCTGTCACCTTAACTAACCATCTTATGCTCTTAGTATAGTCGGTAGTAGGCGAATAACCAGCTTAGCTGCACATAACGATTATGAGTGGAAGGTACGCTTCCCTTTTTTGGCACTACCAGGAGCGATACTCCTTTGTAGCAAAACAAAGTTATTCAGTCACGTTGATTCCACTATACTTACACACTTTCTGCACAAATGCAGCCAACACACAGTTTGCCCTTCCGCCTTATCCAGAGACAAATGGACATGTGCACAGACACACAAGCACCAATATAAACTCTCATAATTTCAATGGTTAGCATAGCCCTCCCTGGTTAGATTAGTCTGTGTATGCTCTGTACTTTGTGTGTTTGTTTAATAAATGATATTATTAAGCCTGTATCTGTTTTGATGTTGCATAAACATGAAAATCTGAGTCAAAATAGTCTATCCAAGAACTACATCCTTCAGGTTATCTATTAAGTCTATGATTTCATTATATTTGATCATTACTTTTTGTCATTTGAATTATTAATTGAAGTTCCAAATTTGTGGTCGAATATTCTAGATAACAGTAATTTTATGAAAATGATTTCTCATTGTGCGGTTAAACTATAGAGTTATATCCCCTACACTGGCTTCAGTATGTGATATTTATAATTAAACATTTTAAATAAATATCACATGTACGCGAATAGGCATTTATCAGGTGAATTACACAGCTTTTATTTTTACATAATTTCCACTTATACAGCTGGATCCATTCTGAAGCAATTAAGGTTAATCACCATGAAGTGCCATCAAAATGGCAGTAGCCCACATGGGATTCACACCTGCAAACCCGGCTCCCTAACCATTACACTGCACGACCTACTCAGACATACACGCAAATTACACTGCGCTCGTATCGGCTAGCACTGAAGGCTCCGTTCCAGGAACTGCATAGCTGTTGTCGTTGTCCTCATTACCACCGTTAGCATTTCTCAGACAGCGCCCAGACAGTGAGCTGCGAGACCGTGAAGCCGATCGCTCAGGCAGAGCGACTGATGACGAAACCGGCCTGACGTCGAAGGCGACGTACGAGGCTTTTGTTTAGTCTCCGAAGGTCCGACGTCCGTCCGCTCGTTTGAGTTAATTACCTCCCAGCTGGATACACTAGGGCATGAAACATTTAAAATGAAGAGGCCGAGAATCGAACTCGGCGAAAATAGAAGTGTTGATGTGGAGGAGCTCGATTAATATTTCAAAGCTCGCTCTCTTTCTCAGTAAAACTAGAAATAAAAATGTTTCCCAGCTACAATTTATACTTCTTTTTTTTCTTCTGAAGATTAGATTCAATGTGTAGGTAGCGTTCTCCGACTGTTATTCAATGGCAGCATTTATGGCTTTGATAACGATATAATACACCGTTTAGCTTTACAGAGGAGCAGAAGGCTGGAGCTAGTTTGGCGCTTTTGTCAGTGTTTATCAGTGGCTTCCCCACATATTCAGTCGCTATCACTATGTCAGTGTCATCAGGGAAAAAAATAGGCCCCCTTTGAATTTAAACTGAAATGTCATTCACTGACATTTCCGGCTTGTGACCCGTTGGAACAGCGATCTTATGTTGTAATTTGTTCTACAGATCAAGTCAGGGGCTTTATGAACATTTTCCCACATTCATCTTTCCAAGGTCAGCTCCCGTAATAAAATCACCAGCGTATAAAACGACCCAGTAAACAAATAAATTAATCAAGTAAGCAAATGTATGCTGATTCAATTCGCTTACGGTGTAATCATTTATACTACGGAGATATTACACAAAAAAATAAAACGTTTTCCAAATGTGCAGTGGCTTAGCAGCATACTTGTAACAGTTTTTGATATCATACTTTTGGACATGTGGCAATAAAAGTTTCTGAACTGTGTACAGTCAGAATGAACGCTGCAGTGAGGGAATTCTCATAAGGATTTAGCTTAAATGCTAATGTTATTTCTTTTTATGGTCTAAGCTCCTCCTCCTCCTCCTCCTCCTCCCAGTTGGTTTGCACTGTGATTGGCATCTCTCTGCCCCCCCCCCCCCCCCCCCCCCCCCCCCCCCACACGGTCACTGCCAAATCCTCCGTGCAGTTCCAGAATAATTCAGGGGCCTTTTCTTGTTTCTAAGGACTGGAACGCCGTAGATAAAGAACACCTTGGCCAACTTCCTAAACACACTGAAGGGTGCTGTGTTTCACACCTCAGTGGCACCCACTCCCCCTGAACCCCTCTCTAATGTGCAATAAAATAGCAGAAACCCTTTATTAAAATACATTAATACGTACAGCACTGATCTACAGTAGGCTAACGTCGCTAACTCACTGGCTGTAGGGAGTGGTGCTCATCTAGCGGTATAGGGTTTGTTAAGAGTTGGCCTGATTTTTGGGGAATGCCAGGCCTGCTGAAGAGAGACGGGCTCCGCCCAAGCTGGAGAGGCTCTCATGTCCTATCCCAGTAACCTAGCTGCTAGTCTTAGAGAGGCCAGACCCTGACACTCCATCAGGACACCAGCCAGGCCACAGGCTTCTAATCGTACGTGTTTGTCAGCACGTTCCCCTATGCCCGTGTCAGACATAGGGCTCTGCACCTTTGTCTGTAAAGTGCGTTTCAGAGCTAGCTAACAGAAATTGCATTTATCCAAAAGCCCCATCTGAGCTAGAAACTAGTATGTATTATATTATTATATTATATATTATATTTATTAAATCCACGCATTTATGCCAAATGTAAGGCTAACTGCGGTATAAATTTGGATAACTTCACTGCTATAAAAGCACGTCACGTTGATACTAGCTGTAGTGAATCACACTTAACAATTGGACTACCAAACATCAGATCATTCGCTCCTAAAGCAGATCTTCTTCATCACAGACCATAATCTCAATGCAGTGTGTCTGACTGAAACTTGGCTTAGACCTGATGAATATGTTGGACTTAATGAAGCGTCTCCTGTGGGTTTTGTAAGTACTCAGGTGTCACGTCCATCAGGCAGAGGGGGAGGCGTTGCAGCTATTTATCAGTCCACTTTGAGTTTAACTGCCAAGTGCGTAAATGCATTTTCCTCATTTAAATTCTTACTATGAACTGTGCACAAGCTGATCTGGCTAAAATAAGTGACAGCACGCAGTCCTATCTCCTCGTGTCTGTTTACAGGACACCTGGGTCTTATTCTGATTTTTTAATAGAATTTTCAGTGTTTTTAGTCACACTTTGCTATTTTGGCAGATAAGGTTGTGATTGTTAGTGATTTTAACATAAATGTAGATAAATATGGTGATCCCCCAGGAACAGCCTTGTCTGTATTAGTGATAGTATTAGTGTTTTGTAGAGAATTGCCCTCATTCGCAAAACTTTTCTTAAATTATTCTTACTTTTGTTCCTACAAAAAATGCCAGCACATTCTAAAAATATGTCCCTGATATGTACAGGATATCTACCTGAGTCACTAAAAGGGGCAGTTATTAAGCCATTAAGTCAAGAAACCGAGTCTCGAACCTGACGAAATGGAAAACTATAGCCCTATTTCAAACCTTCAATTTTCATCAAAATGATTGGAGGAAGCTGTTGCTTAGCAACTTAGCGCATACCTTCGCTCAAACGGTGTCCGTAAAATATTCAAATCAGGGTTCAGACTCTGCCACATTTGAAGTTCTTTCTAAGAACTGTGCACAGCCTGATTTGGCTGAAATTAATGGTAGCACGCAGTCCTATTTTCCTCTTGTCTGCTCACACGCCACTTGGGCCTTATTCAGATTTTTTAATTGAATTTGCTGAGTTTTTGTCACACTTGCTATTTTGGCAGATACGGTTCCCTAATGGCCTTTTCAATTTTCTTCCCTGTGCTGCCCGCGGGGCTTTCGCCCCAAATCCCGAGAGTGTTGGGGTCCGGGCCCCTCTTTGGTTGCCGCTGCGCCCGGCCCATTTCCGTCGCCACCTGCCGCTCCCCACCGTCGCCACCCGGCCCCGCCCATCGTCCGAGCCACCACCTCAGGATTATCACTCGATCAACCTGAACACTGACTGACTTGACCGCGTTGGTCACAAAGCTACACCCTGAGCCGACCAGAAGAGGATTGGTTTCCCTCTTGAGCCTGGGTCCTTTCGAGGTTCCTTCCCATCTGCCACAGGGAGATTTTCCTAGCCACTGTTGCTTTAGGCTTGCTCCTGTGGGGGGCTTAGGCCAGGATTTCCTGTGAAGCGTACCGTGACAGTTGATGATGTGAAATGCGCAATATAAATACATTTTCACACAGTGTGTGTGTGTGTGTGTGTGTGTGCATGTGTGTGTGCTTGGGTGTGTGCCCACAAAGTGGAGCAAAAACAAAAATAAATCTCCAAAATGTAGCTACCAACTGAATATCTGGAAAATTATTACAAAAAACAAATAAGAGGGAATAGGGACATCAACTGCGGGAGATGTAAGCGCATATATTGCAGGGGACATACCTTCTACTGCTCACACGGAGCACCAAAATGTAGAGGATATACACTACCTCTATATCCTCACATGCAGCACAAGAATATAATAATCAATCTCATTCCATAAGCCATAAATATGGGAATTTCAGTAAATTATTAAAATTTCAATATTAATGGAAAAATCTATCGGAATTACAATGCCCTTTTAATAATACTTACTATCAATAAGTATTAGGAATGTAATCGGTTTCTGAAGGCATTTCATTCTTTGAATAGAATGGCTTAATCAATGTTAGAGTGATGGCACAGACAACCAGTTGCAAATAAAAGGGGTTTGTTATTTACCAGGGAAGCAAAGGCAAGCAATAATGCGATTATATACAATATGAATGCGTGCAGAGGAGTTGGTCGGAGAGAGGGAGCATACGTGTGCGTGTGCACGCACACGCCCACACACGTGGGGAAGTAAAGAACAAAGGGATGTGCAAAAGGGGGGGGGGATGTATGAAAGGGCCTTAGCAGATCCACGTGTAGTAAGTATGCCATGGCCTGAGACCATAAAGATCATGCATAGGCAAACTAATCAAATGCGGAAAGCGGAATACAATGTTGGATTTTTATTGTTTATTATTAAAGATGGACCGCACGCATAGAAGCCGTCCCTTTATGAGAGGTCAGTCAGGGAGAATTAACGAGCGTGAGGTTAGATGGCCTCCTGTCGTCTGTGTATCTAGAACAGACTATGCGTCAGTTTACCTTCAGGGATGGGAAACTAAGAGGTCTCTGGTCGTCTTCGCACTTGTCGGCGACTCCGCGCAATTAGCAATGGCGGTAAGCGAGGTGCGAGGAAGGTGATGGGTGAGAGCAGAAAGAGAACCGAGAATAGGTTCTCCCAAGTTTTATTGCCCATTGCGTGTTTCCAGGGTTACAGATTCGGCTCACTGTAACTAGACATCACGCTTGTGTTTCCTGTGGAATTTATGGAAATGTAGTTCCGTTGTCCCTACAATATGCCCCCCGCCAAAAAATTAATAAAACTAAAAATTCCACTAACTCTAATAATATTCTTGAAATGTAGAATGTGTTCATTCTCATATAACAAACTTCTTTTATTAGCTGTTCTATCTCATGTGGCCATAGCAGACTGCACTTGGCTTCAGACTTTGTGCCAGGCCTTGTTTGGTTCCAGATTTAGACCAGAAAATAAGCATTTACAAATACGTCAACGTCTGCCAACATCTGTCAGCTCCAAACATGTCTGAGCCTGCCAGAATAAAACAAGAATTCAATAATTAATATTAGTACAACAATGGTATAAATGAACATAATAACCGTAGAGACCTAAATCTAAAGCAATAAATAAATATGGACAGCAATGAACAAAGTAAAAGCAGCATCAGTCTTTTGAGAGTTTATGCCATTGATTTTTTGCATTTATTTTGGCTGCACATGATTTGTTTTTTCCTGAGTGTCTGTATTTTCCGTGCCAGCCCGCTAAAGGAAATCCATCAATGGAACGCGCGGTGAGTCACGCCGGGGCGCCCGTGCGCCGGCGTTCCTCCACGGCAGCACGAACACGAGCCACGCGCTCCGCTGTCTTTGGCAGCAGAGCAGCGCCAGCTGCACTCCAGCGCAGGAGCGAAGACGCAACGCGCTCACCGGGGCTCGCAAACGAAAACGAAAATCAGGAACGAAAGGCAGGAACGAAAGGCAGAAACGAAAATCAGAAACGAAAGGCAGAAACGAAAGGCAGGAACGAAAGGCAGGAACGAAAATCAGAAACGAAAGGCAGTTTTGCAGGACAAAAACAAAAACCAAACAGAATCTACGTTACCGTTCGTGAGCAAAATTTGAATTGAAAATTTAGGTAACCATTGGTTTGTCACGATTATTACACAACTTGATGTATGCCATTGCCAATTTGGTATTTGATCGCTCACGAAGGTAATCAGGGGAGCCGACATAATTATCTGTCCGTCAGGTTAGCTGGCAAAGCGATCTGTCTACATTGTGGGGGAAACTGATCTGAGGTAATTTCATAACCGCACAATGCAGTGAGAAAAAAGTTAATCAAAGGTGGACAATTAAAACAGATGGAGCGTAATTCCACAGCACTCTGAGTCGAACATTAGGCCATCACGCAAGACTGAGTAAGAATAATTGAGAAAAATAATCATATTTTGAATTCTTTTCTCTTAGAATTTTATCGTCGTCAGTACGAGTCACCAAATGTGCAAAAAAAATCAGCTCAGCCTCCCTGAAATTGGTGTACACCAACTACAGAGAAATGTATGCAGAGAGTACGCGCCTTCTCACGTCAAGTTTTTTTAAATAAATAGGCTACTGATATCTGCGTAGAAAGTTGCTCAGAATCCTTTTTATGCGTACGCACCCTTCATAGGGTACATGCAGGCCCTGCTCTTACACTTTCATTCTCTTATTTTCTTTCATTTATTATACAATGATGCATAGGTGTAGATTTCGGGCGGGACGCAGGGGATACATCGCCCTCAGTATTCAGAACACGTGCATTTGTTCCCCCACAATAAAAATATGAAAGAAGCATCTCCACCATAAACTGATGAAGAAAAGGCACACATTGCCGCATAAAAATTCACCAGAATGCAGGAATAAAGTGTTTGACGCTCAAAATTTCCTGGGAGAGGACCCCCAGACCCCCTTTTGATGTGTCCCCCCCCAATGTTCAACCGAAACCTACCCACTGCAATGATGCATGAAGCTACTTGGCATACATACACTAATCTTATTTTCTGTGGTGAAATTAACAAAAGCGCCACATGTAGCTAATCCGGCTAAAATGTAAAAAAGGATCATTTCAGGGGATTTGAACAAATATATTATTCTCACATCCCAACGGGAGATCGGTCTGTGCAGATAGACTTTTAACACGTGGAGGACAAGGTTCAGTCAAGGTCTAATCTTTTCAGTGTGAATTTACAAATGCTCCATTATGAATCGAGATCCTATTTTTATCATTATTTTTTACATTTTTAACATAGGCCACCCTTGGAGGGAACTCAGGGCACCACAGGGTGCCACGGCATGCACTTTGAGAAACGCTGCTTTAGTTCATTGATGACAGACCTCGTCAGGAAGCTGCAATTCAAGGGTAGCCTACCATGACCAGTTTTGCTAGGTGGAAGTCTAGGAAGAGGACGGAGGGTAAGTCACATTTTATTTGTAACATGATGGTGGTTTTTGCATAGACTAATATGTTACTGGTGATGCTTTGTCTAAGCCTTTGGTTTTCAATGCTGATACTTATCTGTAAAAGTGGATAATGTTGATGTTATCATCCATTTCTGTTGTTTGTCAATTGTTGGATATGACTTAGGCAGTTTATAAAGCCTTGGTTTCAGATCCCCCTAGCTGTTGCCACCCTGCACCATTCTGCTTGGAATGAACAGATAGAAGAAAAAAGGCATTTTAAAATCCTGGTGCATATAACACATACTAATATACATTTAAATCTTTCAACTCACAGCGTCACAAAAACTCAAAATCATTTTCTTACGACCCAACTTTTTCTATATAGCTACAGTTTACAGTCATGGGCTGGTATAAGTGCATACTGAAGCTAACTAGAACTGGGCTCCAGTAGCACTGAAGCTAAGCAGTGCTGGGCTCCATTAATATTGAAGATAATTTGTGCTGGGATTGATTAATACTGAATCAGAAGCAGAACTGGGCTTAGTTATTACTGAAGCTACGCCTAGCTCAGCTTAGTTAGTACAGAAGCTAAGCTGGGCTGGGCTTAACTACTACTTTAAGTAGGATTGTTTTTGAATGAGAAGTTGCCTAGGCCAAATTCCAAGCTTCCTAATTCTGGAAACCTAACCACCCAGGTTTCATTGGTATATAATTCCCACACCCTTCACCAGAACTGATGTGAGGTAAGCTTCTCCCATTCACTGTATACCACATTGAGATTTTGATAGGCACTGTAAAAAAACAGCGCCTATTAAAATTAGAGATAGTTTAATTAGAGATTGTCACAGCCTATCCAACAAAAAATATCAGTTTTTAAATAAATGGCAATAGTTTCTCTGCCTCGTACAATTTCTCCGTCCTTCACTTAACAATGAAATGTCGCTAATTTCTGTGCTCCAGGACTGGCGCGTAGGTAGAGCTGATGAGGAGCAGGGTCCCTTTGTGCCCGAGACAAGTGGGAGCGTGATTCAGAAAGTGTACATCATTTCACTAATTCAATCGCATAGGCAGCTGAATGCTGATCCAGGGGTATGCCGGCACAAACGATCCCTTCTCCGGTAAGATCGCCTAAGAATGTTTGGCGGCGCTCTTGACGAGAACATTCGAAAGCGAACGGGAGAAACTCGAAAGCAAAGCGATTAGCCGCAGCCCGCTTCTCAGCTTGCGCCGAACTTGACGTCGCTGAGTCGCGGACGGAAAACGTGCCGGGTGTAGTACTTTCCATTTTCGGACGGGGCCTTTTCTCAACGGCGCACGTTCTAACGGCGATTAATTTGGCTTTTTGAGAATCTCACCGGTCATGCGGTTTCCTGAAAATGAAAAAGTCTGTGTGAACTGAAACTTCTGAAGCACGAGGAGAGACTAATTGTCACTCTTGTATTGTGTGCGACTCCCCGCAAAACTGCCTTTCGTTTCTGATTTTCGTTTTCATTTTCGTTTGCGAGCCCCGATAAGCGCAATACGGAAGAAGAGAGCGGAACCTCTTTATTTTGTGCCCGAGCTCCTGTTCGTACGCAGTATGCCTACTAACAGAGCACACCCTTGTGCCACTAATTACCCTCTGCTAGTGATGAATCATTCAGCGCTGGGGACGGTGAGGCATTGATTGGTTTAGGCAAGCCTAAGGAATCGACAGTTGTTTTTCAAAGCATTGTTGCTGTGACTGCAGAAGAGCAGCTGGGGTAGCTGAAACGTGTGTACTCTGTGTATCCTGAAGCCTAGCAACTATTCTACACCCTAAAGGACGCACAGTACTACAGGAGAGCCAGCGACTATTTTACACCCTACAGACCACACAGTACTACAGGAGACATGAAGGAAAAGCGCTTTTAGCCAATCAGCCTTTTCTTTTAAAGCATCACATATTTGGAACACCCTGCCTGCGGACTTGAGACCTGACAAACATTGGCACATTCACCCGAAATTTAAAAATTTGGTTATTGGGTAATCAACAATGTCAACATGATATCTAAATAAGCTGTCAGTATTTTAAATTTTGTTTATATGTGTATACTGTGTATATGTATGTGTGTATTTATTATGGCTGTTAAGTCACTACTAAACTGCATGTGTGTTGTGTAATATTGTGCGTAGAGTATTTGCATGTCATCATGTGATACATCGGTTTGTGCTTTTTTATGCTTTAATACTTTCTGTATGTGTTTGTTTTATGCTGTATATTCTTGCCTTATGTGCTCCATTGTTCCTTTGCATGTGCCTGCTTCTGTGTTGCTCATGCCTGCTTACAAGCGCTGAGTGTCTGTTTTTATGTGCTTTTAATGTTGTACTATGGCTTCTAGTCTGGTCTGCTTGTTATTAATGTTTAACATCAGCCTGCCCAGGGACAACAGATGTTAATTAGCGATCTAGCTAAATGTGGAACATTTACATCGCATAATAGTGATGTTGATCAAAGTGTATTGTCCCTGTCAAATAAATAAATAAATAAATAAAATTCTACACCCTAAAGGACACACAGTACTACAGGAGAGCCAGTGACTATTTTACACCCTACAGACCACACAGTACTACAGGAGAGCCAGTGACTATTTTACACCCTACAGGCCACACAGTACTACAGGAGACCCAGCGACTATTCTACACCCTAAAGGACACACAGTACTACAGGAGAACCAGCAACTATTTACACCCTACAGACCACACAGTCCTACAGGAAACCCAGCAACTGTTCTACATCCTAAATGACACATTGTACTACAGGAGAGCCAGGGACTATTTTTCATCCTACAGGCCACACAAAACTACAGAACAGCCAGTGGCTATTTTACACACTACAGGCCACAGTACTACAGGAGAGTCAGCAACTATTTTACACCCTAAAGGGCACACTGTACTACAGGACACCGAGTGACTGTTTTACACTCAAGTCACACTGCAGAGGTAATGCAAACAAAGGGGAGATGCATATCTCACAGACAACAGCCTGTAGCCTGTTGGTACCTGGCATGTCACTGAGTGATGCTAATCCAACAGCAACTGGAGGAACCATAGCTGACTTAAACCCACCCCTATCCCTGCTGGGGTGAAGTCAGTTGCATGCTCGTGGTGAGTATTTTACCGATTGAACCACTCAAGAGTCCTTTTCCGCTCAGAGTTGAACAAGCAACACATATTTACAGATATAGGACATGGCTCTGTAAACAAGAAGCTTGGATTGGAAGCTCTATCTGGCCCTTTGGGGTGCTGATGAGTTACATGGAACGCGGGCGAGCGCACCCACAGGATGCCGGCCATTCATTGGACGCTTAACCCGACCAACCGCTTTCATGATTGCCAAGTGCAAAAAAAAAAAAATGAAGCGGGTGTCATTCCTTAAATATCTGGGTTAACTGATCTTCACAGCGAACCCACGAACTGCCAGGTTTGCAGGGGACCGTGGGCATTTTGAGACTCGAGAAAGCACGGCTCCATTTCGGCTCTGGTTCGGCACCCCAATAAAGAGCATATTCATGACCGACGCATGCGTGAAACGAGCCAGCGGGAACCGAGGTCCCCGTCCCGCCAGGGTTGGTTATTTCCCCCCCAGCCTCCAGGCCGCCGCTTTCATTCGATCTCAGCAGCAGCCTCTTCCGTCAACACGCGAAACGCCTCGGCTGATTGGGCGAGCCGAACTCCCCCCCGGGCGTCCGTCGCGTTCTCTTCTGCGATGGATTATTCAGAGCCGCGCGCGAAGCGGCTATTTTTAGCCGCGGGCCCCGGGCTTTATGCGAACTGGCGCGCTGCCGCGTGCAAACACGTGCTAAACGAAACGCGGGCGGGAGGCGGGACGGCGAGGAGGCGCGATGGCGCCCGCGCCCGTCTCGGGTGCGGCGGAGGCTCGCCGGCGGAGCGCCCGGGAGAGACGGACGCGCCGGAACGTTCTTAACCAGCTTGACAAAATGACACCCTTTCCCTCCTGTGAAAGCCTCTCATGTTGTCATTTGGCGCTTCTTGTTCTGTTGTCTGGTTCCTACTGAGGTGAACATGAGTGAGCTGGGAGGCGGGGGTCAGATGGAAAACAGAGAAGGATGCTATTGTTGGGGGGGGGGGGTGGTGAACCCAGTGGTTTATGACAAATCGTGTTGGGGGGGGGGGGGGGTGTTTGGTATCATAGCGACAGGAACAGGGCTTGTTCAGCGAGCAGCACAGCTGGAATATGGACAGCTGCAATCAGTAAATACAGCCCCATTGCACAGTGCCCATGGAGCCCATCACCTGAACTCCTCTCTAGTTCTTCTCTGACAGGGCCCATCCTTAACCAGAACCCCCCTTTACTAGCCCTTTCTGACAGGGCCTGTACTAAACCAGAACTCCCAAACCCTCTCTGACACGTCCCTCATAGGGCTGCCAATATCACTGAAACAAAAATTAATGTTCATGGTCTTGCAGCCCCAGGGTGAAAATGACTTCCTGACAAAGAATATTTACACATTATGTGTTCAGTAAACCGAACAAACTGATTGGAGGCTGGAAAGTGCCAAATGACATTAGCCCCAGCCCAGCTGAACACGTTGCCCCTGGCCGTTCCTTGTGATACTGCGGTGGCTAACCTGGTCCTTTAAGGTAACCTGTAATTATTGGCCAAATCCACTTTGCGTATCCGTACCGTTTGTGCTAACAGAATCAATGAAGCAGTTTCCTGTTTCTCAGCTGCCCAGTGTCCTGAGGCAAAGACAGTGCCACAGCGTGACAACAATAGATCACAAGATGTATACATTTCAGGAGTATCTTCAACACTGCAGCGTGCTCACCCGTTTTCCACACAAATTTCAATGGGAAGATACTGGCTGTTTGTTAAAATGAAATATTAATGGCCTATAATGAAGCAATCTTTACAAATCACATTTCTTCATATTATTATTATTATTATTATTATTATTATTATTATTATTATTATTATTATTATTATTATTATTATATATTCTAGCTGATTTACTGTTTGCAAAGGATCAAGCAAATTAAATGGAGCTTAAATGTATCATATTTTATCAGTCATTTTATCACTGAAAAATGATGGATGATTTGCTTTAATATTAGGCTAAATATGTCTATAGTAACATGGTAAATATGTTTTGGGTAAACAATAAATCAGCCTAAACATTTTTACCATATTATGTACACACCTGGCCTAATATTAAAACAAAGCATGCATCATTTTTCAGAGCTTAATACAATAAAAATTTACTTACAAAATATGATAAATTAGGCCCCATTTAATTTGCTTGATCCTTTGCACTGGCACATTACATATTAGCCAATGGAGCTATATGCAGGCACTAAACCTGGCAGTTCAATCAATAACACCTCAGTGCCAGAAAGCCAAACTCGAAGCAATTACTCATTAATTAAACGCTATTAAAGAGCCAAGATAAGGAGATTAAAGAGGTTTGTTCTCTTCATTACACTTCAAGGTGCTGGCAGAACAGAAAGGCTTTCTAGCCACAACATAAAAAGAGAAAAGGATAACCTTTTTTAAATTCAACGATTGCAAAAACCCCAACCGATCATAATAATGTAAAGTCTGCAACAGTGACGGAAATGGTATCTTTTATTGATTCATGATATGCAGAAAATACATAATTTAAAATATAACAGCTTTTGGGGCGCTAACTAATGCATTAGACAGAGTATGAAATAACGATTCCCACAAACTGAGTTTCACTTTGATCTGATTCAGCCAGTTTATAATGGAAGATATCTGCTGTTGTGGCGATTTATGTACTGATACAGTATTTCTCATTTGTGTGTAAGCATGCATGTCCATACGGTATGTATATACGCACGTATCTACGTCTCATTAAAGTTAATTTAATATGCAGTTAAAATTCCTTTTTTTGTTGTTTTTACTGTGCCTACTGTGCGTCCTGAAACATAGCTTTTATATTGTTCGGTACTCTGGGTATTTCCTGACTCAAAATAGGGCTTAGGGTCCAGATTTACTGCCACCAGTTCGATGCATCATCTACAAAAATGTAGCTGCGATTAGAATGTGTGAAGTGCAAAGTTCTGTAAAGTCTTCAAAAGACCACCGCAATGCATCAAGATAAGGTTGTAAGAAATTTATCATGACTGAAACTGCACCTATAAATGCACAGATCATTTCTAATTGTTTTACAGGTGGTTTTTTTGGGGGTGTTTTTTTGTGCGATTTCTCATATAGACAGTGTGAAGAAAACACTTGGGCCCCACCTGAGGCATTTCAATGCAGGAAAAACCCCTCATACTGCACAGCAGTGATACCGGATACCTGTAGACCTGAATCCTCGCCCACCTCCACCACCGTGATGATGCGAGCTGGCCTTCCAACCAATCGGAAATAATTCCAATTATCATTTTCCTTTTATTTCGTGCCGAGAGTTTTCTGACCGTCACGTTTGCTCAAGATCTGCAGGGAGGCTTTTCCGCGGGCAAATCGCGCTACTCTGGCGCACGAGCGATCACCCACAG
The DNA here is from genome assembly GCA_025169545.1 of Anguilla japonica. Classification (NCBI taxonomy): domain Eukaryota; kingdom Metazoa; phylum Chordata; class Actinopteri; order Anguilliformes; family Anguillidae; genus Anguilla; species Anguilla japonica. The sequence goes on from CM045899.1 coordinate 5,473,634, forward strand.
CGAACTGCTTTTAGCGGGCCATCTTTAATGCATGAGCATTCTCCGTCTAATTGTCCCTCAGGGACGAATAGAGTTTACCGAAATGAATTTGATTGAATTTCCAACGAGAGGCCGCAAAATATCAGGAAGAGAGAAAGGGGAACGAACGCGCGTCGGGGCGCGAAGCTAATCCCGCCGTCGGAAGCTAGCGGGCCGGCCGCCGCTGACGGCGAGAGGGGCGCCTGTCTGTCGCCGCGCGCCTGGGGGGGGGAAGCCGGGGCCAGGTGTGCGCGCGCGAAAGCTCCGCGGCGCCTGTTTTTGGATTCCCCCGTGCGCAACGTCGCGGCCGGAGCAGGGGAGTCCTTCGTTTCCCCCCGAGCTCGCAAAGGACCGCAAAATGGACGCCGTGGATCTTTTTTGCGTGGCTGCTGGGTTTCCCGAACCTGGTCCAGGTTAGCTGAACCCGTTTTCAGTTGACCCCGTAAGCACGGGGACCAGAACTGTCGTGGAGAGAATTTGTTTTTTTCCCCCAAGTCAGCGGCAAAGTTTGCGACGGCTTCTTGCACAGTGCGCTCAACTCATAGGAACAGCTTTTCATCAGTGAAAATGAGCTGAGGCCAATATATAAAAAAGCTGGCTTGATTATTGCCTGAAAAAAAGAGACAGAGTAGCCATTACATCTGTACAATGAACACTTTAGAGACAATAAAACTGATACTTAAACTCAGAGCCTGCAGCTGACTCCATTTACATAATTACTTTTACTAAATACCTCACTAAACCGAGAACATAAGCACGCAGTCATTTCAGGATAAACTGTAAATTAGTGAAGGAGTAAAATCCTCTCGAGAACAACGTCGAAAGCATTCGGATCACATCGCAGTGTTCTTCATGCATAGGAAATTTTCATTGTTCACAAATGAATCAAAATAAATGTGCGGGATATTAGTGTGGAGTAATGGTTTTTATTATTAACATGGAGTATTGGTTTGGGGTATTGGTGTAGAGTGTTGGTTTGGGGTGTTAGTGTGGAGTATTGTTTTGAATTATTAGTGTAGAATATTGGTTTTGGGATATGAATGTGGATTACATGACATTTTATTTGGCAGATGTTTTTGTCCAAGGCAACGTATAACAAGTGCATACCAGAGGTCATTGGAACAACTACAAAACACAGGTCGGATAAGGTACAATTCTTATTAAGTATCAGTTATCCATAGCCATGACCATCAAGTTTAGTTCACACAGTAAGCATAGGCTGGAAAGCTTCAAACTCGAAGAGAGGCTTGATTACAAGAGATGATGATGATAAAGATAACCATCATCAAGTATTTATTGTGTGTAGCACTGGTTGAAGGGTTGTAGCTTTAAAACTAGCATTGGACATGGAAGTATTCCTTTGAGCTAAGGATTATAATGAACTTGAATAAGAACCACTGTGAAAATATTACATATTTACTTTTCAGTAATATGAAGAGAAGATGAAAGAAAAATTAAAGCAGGACAGAAATGATCAATTTCATTTAAATTCAGGGCATTCTTAAATTAAAAATGAAGCTTCAGTTCATTTCCTGGATGGAAATATATTAAATGTAATAAACTTCAACTCTGGTCTGGCCAAACACACAAGCTCAACAAGAACCAAGGCTTTCATTTCAAAAGATACGTATGAATACACTCTTATCGTCTGAAGGCTCAAAAGGAGAGCAGTGTGATCCTCTTCAAATCTCCCAGGGATCGCCCATTTGAGATATTTCCCAACAAACGATGTTATTACTAATGCGTGCCTGTGCCATCGTGTTCACAGAAGGGCATCGTCCTGGGGTTCGAATGTCTTATGTAAGTCATAGGTCTGCTGTCTATATTTGAAAATAGCACTGCTCGTCGGTTATGAAAATATATGCAAATGTATGCTAATGTTCTGCAGAGATATGCGCCTTAACCTTGGAAACGTCGACTGCAAACGCAAAGTTTGCATCACAACTCAGTGCCCCGTTGACTTTAAGGTGAAGTACAAATCATAGCTGGAGGAAAGTGAAAATCCAACTCGTTGTCATTATGTTATTATAATCCACGCAGGGGGCACGTCCTTCGGAAATAAGATGAGGCTATAAATCACCGAAGGAATCCGGGAAACCTGGAGCATTCAAGCAGATGCGGCAGACAAAATTTATGCCGTTTCATTTCCTTTTGCATAATGAGATGTAAACTGAAGAAACGTAGAGAGACCACAGGCTAGCATAGCCCGAAGCCTTTTTTTCAAGGCCTGTACACTTTGGCCTTTTTGTCTGTACCTCTGTGTCACAACTAAATGCAGAAGTTCACACATGGTCATTTGCGTACAGACATACAGTATGTCCCGTAAGACCAGCAGTCAGCGAAATAAATTCAATAAACGGTTTGCGAGAACAGAAGGTTTCACTTGCATGCATTTTTCGAAGTCAATATTTAGGACAAACGTTGACAATCCGAGCCATGGCTTGGATGAAATCAGTTAATGCAGCCATGAACAAATACATTGAACACATATTCGAAAATGACGGGGGTACAACTAGTGATTAATTGTAAGACCCTGCTGGTGCATTTCTTTTGACCCAGTAACAGTTATTTCACCATTACTGACAGCATTGACAGTATCTTTATTTTAAAATGGTTTTCTCGCGCAGTTTCAGTCTGTATTCCAAACTGAGGCAGAGGATGTACAGAGAATGCAAAGAAAAGCAAATTGACCCGGAAGGATGTGCACAAGGAGCGGATTTGTTTCATCATCATTATTTTTTTTTAAAAAAGGTTGTTTTCAAACCAAGTGCAAATATTAGGCCGACGCTTCCTGGCGTTAACTCTGAACGTTTTACTGTAGATCTCTGTGAATTCAACCTCATAGCAGCCTCTATCCCTCATGCAATAAAAAAGGCACAGAGAGAAAGAGCTAGCTTTGACCATGTTTCCCTTCTGTATCCACAGCTGCCAGAACAGCACCCAAAGATGCCGGGGGCAGGGCTCTGTTTTAACATTGCATCACATCACATTTATTTGGAAGACGCTTTTATCCAAAGCGACGTACAAATAAGTGAATACCAAAGGTCATCGGAACAACTGCAAAACACAGGTCTCATAAGGTACAATTACTCATTTTGTACAGTTATACATAGTCATGAACACATTAAGTCCAGTTCACACGGTGAACTTTACTCTGACCTAAACTATGCTAAGTAAAACTAGGACGAATTACAAGCTACAACATCAAAACAATGATGGAGGGAGGCATTCTTAAGCACCCCAAAAAAAACACCAATACCCCTGGGGTGAATATGAAAATCTGGGGAATTATTTAATCTTCGACTGATACAACTTATTTTTCCTATAGGAATAGAGGATATTAAATGTACGATGGTGTGATGACGTAAAAAGGTATGCTTGATTTTTGTGCACATCTGTAAGTGTCACTGATTGCCAAACAGAGAACGAAAACAGATAATTTATGCATACATTCATATAGGGAACACACAGCATTTTCTTTGGTTGGTAAGTGCAAGTGTGTGTATTTTGCTGTTGGCTGAGTGCTCGGCGTTTTGTTTTTGTCCACTACGCTCACAAGCGTGTTTAGAGGACTCCCTAGCCGTGAGCGGTTCGGAGCTCGGCTCCTCATGCCTGCAAACAGGAGCGGATCCGACACCGCCGAGTTCACCAGGGCGCAGTGCTGAAACAGGAAGTTACAGCGCTATCTGGAGGGCACCGAAAAACCTTTCTTTCTCTCTTTCTCTCTCCATTCTACTCCATCCCCAACTCCTATCAAACCACCTCCAAGCGCTATCTGTTACCCCCCCAGACCTCCCTTCCTGTACGTCGGCGTTTTTGCATGTTTCATTCATCGTTCTCTAAACTATATTTTTGACGACGCCGCGGGACTTTCTTTCGCTACAGCGCCGCGCCTCCCGCCCCTATGACTCTTATTTTGAAAAGCCGCCGCTCCTCGCCGTTGAGATCCGGATCCGTTAAGCCGGCGGACGTATCCGAACCGCTCGCGTCCCGCGGGCGACGTTAGCCGCGCCGCCGAGGAGACGTGGTTCTTGAATAACGGCTCCGCGTTCGGGCGAGCTCTCGGTGCGTCTGAGGTATGGGGCCCCCCCCCCCGCTCGTTAAAAGCAGAAGGACATTAGCGCTAACGCTAATGAGACTTCTGAGCGAGGAAAAAGCCCTCGCCTTCAACGGATGTGACATTTTTTTTCTCCTCTCTCTCCGCGAGGAGGATTTCGAACGCGAGCCGAGGTTTCACGAAGCTGAGTCTACAGGACAGGTTCCGAGCAGCTGGAAGGCATCCGCGCAAGGAAACTGCACGAGAGCAAAAAAAATAAAAAAAAATCCCGCTCAAGGTCAGGAAAAGACATAGGCCGACTCGATCCAGAGATTTGTCCAATAGCGATAAGGAAGTGGGGAACGGCGCCGCTGGCAAGTCAGTCGGTTGAATTAATGCAGGAGCCCAGCACTTCTCCCATCCAGCAGTGAACCATGACAATAGCGAGCTCCGAGCTTATCTTCCTTTCACAGGGCCCCGACTAGATCCATGCCGCGGATAGAACTTGGGCTAGATGGCACTGACCCTCCATAGTCTGTACGCTAAGCCCTGTCGACACAAATCTTGGCTGTTGAAAAAGACGAAAGACCCAGTGCAAGCGTGTGCTCGTCCTTCAACACTTAACACCCAGACTCAATCAAAACTTCTGTAAATGTGAGTATTCCACTTTTGTGCCATTTTGACAAATTTATTTTGGCGCCTGCTGAACTTGCCAACTTTGCAGAATAACACTTGCATTTGATTGCGAGTGAGAGATGAGGACAGATGTTGACTGCGTTTAGGCAACGGAGCAGAAATTCTGCACATCAACACACGACAGAAGGAGTCCCGTTCAGTCTAGGTCAGCTGGAATCTCAGATGCTTCAAGATGAGCATCATCGTCATCTTATCCATTTCTCATGATAAAGCTATTAAGGCAGGCATTATACACCATTACCCAGAGAAGAATAATAACATCTGTAGGTAGATATGAAACATAGATATAACATTAACATAGATAAAATTCCAGCAAAGTTTTGATACTTATTATTATATTAAATTATTATATTCAATTATCTGCATATTACTCAACAGCCCGAGTGTCTGAATTTCCGGCTACATTTTGCACTGGCCAGAATAGGAAGGGAAGGGAGAGAAGGGGGAGGTCATCTGTCTGAATCCATTGCATATGTACGTGTGTGCAGGTTATAGGTAGCTCTAGCTGCCCTCTGCTGGTGGGGGTCGAATGTGCACCCTCCATTCTTCCAGGGAAGAAAGTATTCCCTCCATTCTGATCCGTGGGGATCATGTGACTAACAGTCGGTTTGGAAGTCGGTCAATTTTGTTTCTGGTCTTAATCTTATCTGTTAATTGATTGCCAGGTTAATTACTCTGGGAGCGGGCCAATAGAAAGAACAGGTGCTCACATCCGTAGTTGTGGCCACCATCTCTATGTCCAAAATCTCAAAGCATCAATACTGGCCAACATTCACCACCCATTATCGTGTTTGAGTCACTCTATCCTGCAGGGCTATGAACACACTGTATTAAAAAAATGTCTCATTATAAATGTAAATGTATAATCACAGCTATTATGAAACTTCCAATCAATCACTCAATTATAAATAGATCTTTGTATTCGAGTGACTGCAAACCTTTGAAAATCAGTATTCACAAATGCTAAAACGGATGTGCCATGCACTTCTTAATATAAATGGGTATAGTTCTATCTGGGAGACTTCAATGGCAGGGAACTGTGAGAAGGTTCCGGAAGGCTGGGTCATGATTTGCATTCTCCAGCTGATACGAGCCCAGAGCGGGTTGGTTGAGAGTTGCTCAGGTTCTATTGTGTGCAGGCTATAGCAGTCCCCAGACCTTCCCAAGTCTGTGAGCTGCTTACTGAGTGAGCTACTTTACTGCAATCCACCATTTTATGTAATGCTGCCATAAATATGTTAAAACATGAAATGTTATTGTTTCCAATACATCTTCAGACAACTGCAGTACTCTGACTTGTGTAGTGCATGTTACAGGTCTACCATCTTAAAAAAAATGTTCATGTATTTTTTCAAAAATGATGTATTGCATTTTGGCACCTTGAAGCCCGCCTTGAACTTTCAAAAACAAACAACAACAAACATGTGAGTGAATTTTAGCATCCAATCAGTGGTTGATGCGGACGCCCCTTGCGCCACTGTCCTTCAAGATCAAAGGCTGTTATCTCGAACACTGGCACATTTTAAAGAGGCAATGGACCAATGAGAGCAGGGGCTCGGTCACACACGTACCCCCCCCTCCTGACCCCATTACCCTCCACCACCGAGGTTGCGCCTGGGGCCCTGGAGCCCAGAGGCCCTGCCTGTGCCTAATGAAGCTGTGTGCCACTGCAGAGAGCAGAGATGCTGGGGTTAGGCTAGCTTGCATGGGAAGCCGCCATTTTAAAGACCGCCACAGACTGCTTGGGCCTCTCTGAGGCTTTTCATAGTTGCTCGCTTTCGTTTATCTGTTCTTCAACTGAATTAACGCAGCATCGGACCTCCTTCAAAAGACTAAATCTCTCAAAAGACTGAACACCATCCAGTATAAGAGAGAGCCTATTTGTTTGTATTAGTTTGTGATCAGACCAGAAGAAAATTCACAAATGAGCCTATCAAACTATCAAACCAAATCACAGTGATTTCCGATTGGTTTGAGTGGTTTCAGTGGCTTGGCGGGATCATGACAGTTTCTGTGTGTGTGTGTGTGTGTGTGTGAGTGTGTTTTTGTTCCCCCTATCAGAAAGTCCCCAGGTGTTAAACCTATATGATAGAATTTTCACAAATCCAGACCAGGTAGGCACTATTTATGATTTACACACAGCTCTCACACTTACACATAATCTGATTTTCCTCACTCAGCTCACTGTACAACTTCCTGGTCTCAGGCATTAGCTTCAACCACAAAGCCACTAACATTCTATAATCAGGCCATCAAAGTCCTGGACAAGAAACCCCACAGATACCAATCATTTTAATATTCTAAATAAATAAAATACAAGTTGTGATACTCATTAGCTACCTCTGACTTGCTTTTAAATGTTTGCACTATCTGGTCCCAACAATCATTGGCTCATTTATAAACAGACTCCAATACATGCATGGTACAGTACTAACCCAAGCTAGGAATTTTGAATGGGAGCAGCCAATCTACATGCTAAATTTCTTTGCTAAAACCACATTTTCTATTCAAGGCTAAAGACACAACTCTGGAACTGTATCTGGCATCATTAAACAATTCATGAAAATATACAGGTATATGATGATGCAATGAGAGGTTGAGGATGTTACCTTTAGGTCTTGTGGAGCTTGGGTGGTGAGAAATGATCCATAAACCACACAGGCTTCCAAAAAAGGCCTTCTATAAGGAGGACTTTAAACAAGGATTCGTCTCAGGAAGCAAACTCAAATAAGGGAATTCCAACTTTAAGGATTCCAACGTTTAACATGAAGCAAAACAAAAAAACTATACAAGGTCTTGTTTCTTTCCCTGTTCACAATCTATCATTCTCTTTTTCTCAGAGAACATTTTTAGAGTATACCTGCAAACAGAGTTTCAACCCGAAATCAGACTAATTAATGCCAGCTTGGCAACAACTCCCTCTCAGGCTGTCTTACCGGTCATGGGCTTTGTAGTACCAAGGACTGATGGCTTGTAGTCCTTGGTGGAACTACTGCGAGAGTACATCCCCCATCAATGACTTTGCATTTGGTGACACTTCTCATATATATAAGCTGTCAACTGCCAGAAAGCCCACTATGGCTACCTAGAAAATACATTTAAAGATATTTTAGTCGCAACATTAGAGCCAGCTGGGGAGCTAGGGAGAGTGTGTCATATAATCACTTAAGTGAGACTTGCTTGGAATAGGGAACATAAAATATTCCAATATAGTTAATTATGTTCATAGATTTGTGATGATCAGATTTTGAATAGACACTATTTTATCCAGCTTGCTATCTAAGCAATCGACATGAACAGCAGCAAGTAAATTGTACATGCTAAAACATTAGTTTTATGGTTCCCTTTATATTGTCCTAGTTTCGCTCACAACTAATCCCAGTCTCTGTTTTGGGTCATTGGTTTATTGAATCAAAGCAAATTGCTTTCACAAAAAAGTTTTTTAAAACTAATTTTAAAAAAAACCTTGCGGCACTGTCCTTAAATATTTAATATTTCCTTTTTAAGTGGTGGCACATTGTTTGCCGGAGATTTTTTTTAGTATTTTGAAATCCCAGATTTCTACAGGCATATACATTTATATGGTACAAACCATTTACCTGCTGTGATTATCAAGAGAAGAGTCTTCCGCAATTTTGTAAAGTGGTTCTGCAAAGCAGCCATTTGGGGCCTCTATAGATTCTAGATTGTAGCTCATTTCATAATAATTTTCAGCCCATTTCAAAATTTAAAGAAAAGGGAGATGAACACTTTTCAGAGTTGCGCAGACTTGCAGCTTCGTTATTTAAATGAGCAATTTGCCCTCGTTTCAACACACAAGCTCTCCATGGGGGAGAGCCAGCGGAATGCACTGTCATCGCAATGGTCAGCGAGAACAACATATGGGCAAATACGCAAAACAGCGCATTAAGTGCAGCACCTCTAACACAGCAAGCGGCCACCGTTTTAAACGGGAAAACAATTCAAAATCGGCATTGACTTATGCCCAGAAAGATTTATTAACTATATTATCATAAAGTCTGTTAGTCTTTTCACATTTTCAGATGGTCTGATGACACCCGGGTTGATATTTTACTGTGAATGTGCAGAATTTGAGTCTCCTCATTTCACAAGCACTTTAATTAGTGTTCATAAATTAAGTTTGTGTTAAGAGGAGGGGTATTACCAGGAATGCGGCGTAAATGGAACTGTAGTGTCTGTATTTCTGTCCCCCTTAACCCAGAGATAGTGTACATTTCCAGTGCAAATATGCATCCAGTATTCGATCTGGCATTCAGGAAATAACGTTGATTGGTCAAACATAGAGTCCCCATGTAGGCCACTGCATCACCATTGGTCTAATTTTGACAAAACTCTCTCTCTCTCTCTCTCGCTCTCTCTCTCTACGATTCTTTGAGGGATAATAGAATGTCTGTGTGTAATGTGAGTCCACAGTTCCAAACACTTCCGTCAAATTCTTACGTGGGTCACATGTCACATTGACCCGAAGCTGTTATTTTCTGAAAAAAAATTCTACATTCGAAGTTGCTTTTGGGGCATACCGACCCAAATACAAAAGGAAGGTTAATGCATTTCTCAAGACAATACGGGTCCCCGCAGGCACTGAAAAGGTTTAAATGCGGCTGGCTTCGTGTTTCACAGCAAAGAGTGCTTCCTGCGTTCGGTCTGTAATCCTCAGAGAGAGAGAGACAGGTACAATCAGCAGCCTCTCTGTTTCTGCTGTCAAGGGCATGTCAACAATGACCAAAACACCCGAGTTAATTATCCTTCCTGCAATATTACCGTGAGAGATACTTGAATAAAATGAATACAACCACTAGGCTGATACTGAAGACCCTTTCCAGTTTTGGCACTTGCAACAAAGTGCCTCTCATAAAACATATATGGCATATACACATTTTCCAACATTTAATTCAGCGTATTAACAAATTGCAAAGACATTCTTTATGACCACATGTTTAGTATTTTTAATTGATAGTAGTTTCAAGCTTTGCTTGGTCTCAGCCATTTTAAGTTTTTTTTTTTTTTTAAATCTTTAATAATGAAAAGAATCTATATGAAGCCAAAGGATTATGAAGCCAACTATAATGAATGAATATACGTTACCAAACAGAGCAAGAGCGTATTTATTGTTTGAGTCAGGACACTCCTGTTGGTCCACAAGTATCCCTTCCATGTATATTTTAATATATACACTATATAATGAGAGTAATAACGCTATCGCATGGCCTAAACCTACACTGGGTTAGCAGTATAGCATAATGGTTAGGGGACAGGGCGTGTCACTCCAATGCTGTCCGATCGCTTTTTTCAGGTGGGCGGGCCACCGCTGTTGTAGCCTTGAAGCGAGGTACTTAACCTGATTCGCTTCAGTAAACATCCAGTCGTACGAATTAACTGTAAACAAAGACGTGAGCCGTGTACGTCGCTCCGGATGAGAGAGTCAGCAAGATAGCTAACATATAATTTGATGCTAATGACTGCTCATGCATTCCACAGTCATTCAGCGAGATCACATCGAAACATAAACATAAGCGAGCGGACAGAGTCTTATGTCTCTGAGGGCCTCTGCAGCCAGCCCATTGGTCAGAGCAGAATCTTATGTCTCTGAGGGCCTCTGCAGCCAGCCCATTGGTCAGAGCAGAGTCTTATGTCTCTGAGGGCCTCTGTAGCCAGCCCATTGGTCAGAGCAGAGTCTTATGTCTCTGAGGGCCTCTGCAGCCAGCCCATTGGTCAGAGCAGAGTCTTATGTCTCTGAGGGCCTCTGCAGCCAGCCCATTGGTCAGAGCAGAGTCTTATGTCTCTGAGGGCCTCTGTAGCCAGCCCATTGGTCAGAGCAGAGTCTTATGTCTCTGAGGGCCTCTGTAGCCAGCCCATTGGTCAGAGCAGAGTGATGACCGGTCAGGCGTGCGAGGCCATTAAGCATGTTGACGAACACATTGATGTGCAAATGAACACGGGTGCTCTCAGCCTGAGAGCGGAGGTTCTCCCGAGGGGAGGTTCTCCCGAGGGGGTCGCGATGTACAAATGCGCCGAGACACGAAAGGTCTTCCTCTCCTACGCCTCGAGACCTCAGCTTCTCTGGATGAAGAAGCCCTGTTCTCCCCTACACTCCACTTCCTCAAAGTCATAACCCCTTAGTATTTCTGGAAAACTCCTTAGTATCTTTCACCCCCTATAACCAAACTACTCCGCATCTGTAGATGATTAAGCTATTTCTCCTTTACAAACTAACCACTCAGCATCTCTCAATGGTGAAGGTATTTCTCCTCTACAATAAAACCACTCAGAATCTCTTGATTATGGTGGCCTTTCTCCCTTATACCTAACCCTCAGTGCCTCACTGTTTGTTTCACCATGGAGACTTGTCCTTGGATTCTAATAGTGCATGATGTTGCATCCTATACTAACTCAGGTGTCTATCTTCACACAAGGCAGCTATAGTCATAACATAACATAATGATGAGAATATGCCATTCAGCCCAACAATGCTCGCCATTTTCCTACCACTTAAGTGTACCCAGCACTCAATTTAGCTACAAACTAGAGAGTATCTACCACCATATCAAGCCTGGTCTTGAAAACCCCCAGAGTTTCTGTCGCTAATAGATGAGACTCTGGGGTATTTGAGTCACATGCCAAGGCCCAGAAACAGTCCCTCTGCAAACGACCTTCTACACAGAACTTTACGCAGGTCAGAGACTGAAATGCAGTTTTTTTTTTTTTTTTTTTTTCAAAAAAGCAAACTCCCCATGCTGTCCTCTGGTTGGGGAGAAAACATTTATTTTAAAAAATGACAATGCTTTTGAACAAAAATATATTTTTTCATCATGAATGTGTTGAATCTATTGTGTAAGAGAAAGGGAGAAAATATTTCAATGCATTACATTTTAATGTGTCACAGGAAAAAATTTGGAAAGGTTCAAGCGGCGAATTTGTACTGAATGATGAAAACATTCATCTATAAATTTCAAATCGGATCAGTGAATAAATAAATATAACATACACAAATATTATTTTATTATTATTTATGTCGGTGTCTTGAAAGAATGAAAAATGCGTGAGAAAAGATAACTTTTGCTGAAATCTTTGAAAATTGTACAAGGCTGTTACACTTCAGAATTTTTCATGCTGAAATCCGAGACATTCACTTGGCTAATCAGAAGTCAGCCATGCATTCCCTCCTACCCTTCTGCAAAAGAGGGATGATTTTCAACAACCAAAAATAAGTACTTTTTCATTTTAGAACACTGTCGAATGGTAATGAAAGCAACAGATCCATTTAATTTAATCCATTAAATATTGAAATGTCCACCTTTCTTTGAATCGTCAATAAAAGGACTTTACCAAGAGTGGAAATTGGAAGCTGCAAATTGCCGCACATTTTCATGAAAAGTGGTTCTTTTGAGTCCTTGGGTCCGTGGTAGCATTTTCAAAAAATAATTATGTAAAAAAAAAAAGAAAAAAAAAAAGAAAAGAAATCTGAAGACGGACATCAATTTAAGCATGCATACAGTGAGTCCATTCAACACTGGGGCTGGGTTCCAAAGGGCTGGCATGATCAAACAAGATGAACTCAACAGCATGTCAGCGTCAACAACGTCAGCAATGTCAACAACGTTCACCTTGAACACAGATGGACCCACCAGGTCCTTGCCGAGTAGCCAGCTTTAAGCATCACTTCTAAGCAAACGCATTTCTGTTCCTTATGATCAAACGGACGGAGTGTAGCACAGTGGGTAAGGAACTGGGCTTGTAACCGAAAGGTCGCAGGTTCCATTCCTGGGTAGGACACTGCCGTTGTACCCTTGAGCAAGGTACTTAACCTGCATTGCTTCAGTATATATCCAGCTGTATAAATGGATGCAATGTAAAGTGCTATGTAAAAGTTGTGCAAGTCGCTCTGGATAAGAGTGTCTGCTAAATGCCTGTAATGTAATGTAATGTGAACGGCTGTCCGTGCCTGTCAGCTACTTCACCCCGGCTCTGTGTAAGTTTTCACCGTGCTAAAGCATTCGCGTGAGACCTAGCGGCTGACACTCCTACACTGACGTGGGCTCGCCGGCGAGGAAAAAACTCATTTTATCTTAAAATTATTATCGGGACGATTATTTTGTCTGCGGTAATAAGCGCCTACAGTGTGTATTTAACTGAACGAGAACAATTTTACCGAACAATATGTCTTCCGATGGTAATTTTGTGCAATTCAAACGGAGAATTGAATGGGACCAAACTGCAGGATGCAGAGACTGAATTGTGTTACAAAATTAACCAAGTTTTTTAAAAATTTTATTCTGACTTAAATCCCTGCTAGTTCCGTTATATTTCAGACAGTTCCCCTCAGGTCTGTACGGTATGTTCCCCGGCCTGAAAGCTCCAGTTACACTGACCTGTTCGTTAACTAACAAATTAGTTACAAGCGATGGCGCAGAGCCGAAACACAGTCAAACAGTCGAGTGTTTATTTTCTTGTCTCGGTTTCCCCGAGAGTAATCACCGTCTCCACTCGCAACACACCGCCTGGACGTCGCAACTCCCTGTGGTTCCTCCTCAACACGAGCGGTTTTTCGCGCTGAGTGCGCTCTTCAGACACGGCAATGGCAGCCGCCGTCGCTCGAGTGTTCGCACCAGTCATTCGGCGACCGACGCGGCGCCCTGCTCGTACCTCGCCGAGATCGGCGTGGAAGACCGCGCGCAAACGATAGCAAACCGAGAACAGACGGAAAAAACGAGTCGCTCGACAGAACGGCCGTGCGCCTCTCTCCGTCTCGCGAAATCCGAGACGGCTCGGTCGCGGCGGACGCCGGCGCCGGGCCGACGGACCGTTTCGTCATCCGAGCGGGGGGGAGAGAGAGAGATCCGCGATCGTGACACGCGACCGTGGAGGCCACCGCTCGCCCTGAGAACCGCGTCCGCTTAGCACCCAGCAAAACAGCCGCGTTCGTCGCAAACAGAGCAATAGCACACACGGCAGGGGTCCTCAGTCTTATCCAGATAGGGCCGGTGTGGGTGCAGGCCTTTGTTCCAACTGAGCCTGATTCTACTAATCAACCCACTAGAGTAGAGTCTTTGCTAAGGACCTTGATTAGTAGAATCAGGTGTGTCCCGCTGCTTGGCTGGAACAAAAGCCTGCACCCACACCGGGCCGTTCTGGATAAGATTGAGGACCCCTGATACAGAGGGACCACAGCTCCCTGAATTACGGACCAACGCGCAGAGGCCCCAAATTTTTATTAACCGTCCCACAAGGCGGGCAAATTTGTTAACAGGACAAAGGGCAGGTTATGATTCAAGGACGGGGCTTCCTTTCTCCACGAGATCGGCCTCGGGGGAGGGAAAACGAGCGCAGGATGAAGACAGGAAGATTAGAGGAGACAAAAGGCCCAGAGGAGGAAATCATAAGGCTTAAATTAAAGGACAAAAAAGCCGGGTGATTGACTGCTAGACAGTTGCGCTTTTTTTGTCTTGCTTTTTTTTTTTTTTTTTTTTTTTTGGGTGTCGAATAGATAAATTATTCATGGCAATTTCTCCCTTTTCCGCGGAGGGCGGCGCGATAACTCGGGAGCGGGCTCTGTGGGCGGGGGGGTGACGTCCCAGGTCCCTGTCGGTGTCCGTGCCAATTCCCCTTGGCCTGCTACACCACCCCCCCCCCCCACACCCACACCCACACCCCCCCACCCCACCCCCAGAGCCCCGACCCTCGTCGCCGTTCAACAGGATCAAGTCCGGGCAAGTCGATGGTGCTTTGCGGCTGACGTGGTAACACATTCGTAAGATCAAGTGACGAAGCTGGAGGAGGGGGGGGGGGAGGAGGGGGGGGGGGGGTTCCTCTGTGGCAGTAGGGGGGGGGGGGGGGGGCGACACGCACGTTCTGCTGTGGTGTGAGAGAAATACCCCCCCCCCACCCCCCCACCCCCGCGCCATGGTACCACAGCAACTCGCCTCTCCGCACAAGACATAGGAGCTTTTTCCATTGAAGGAGGGAGGGGGGGGTGTTGCTGTCTGTCTCCGCTTCTCTCTCAGAAAATCTCATTCTTACAGGCTCCAGCACACACACACACACACGCACACACACACATACGCAACACACACACGCACACACACGCGCAAACAAACACACTCTCAGGTGCGTAATCACGGCTCTACGGATCGAGGGTTTCGGGTAAAAGCGGGGATCGGCCGCACCTGTCTCCGTCAGCGCCGCGCAACGGACGCAAGCGCTAACCGTCACCCCCGCGGGCTGTAATTTTCCTCTCCCTCTCTCTTTTCCCACAAATCATCCTCATCCATCTCTCTCTCTCTCTCTCTCTGCCTCTCTCCTCCTTCAATGAACTGTGCGTAATGAGAGACAGCTTCTTCCTCCCCGAGGAGTCTGTTGTGTCTGTCTGTTATATAACTGGATTTCCTTTTTCATGAAAATCGTTTCCACTCGAGAGATTTTAAAATGATCACACGCACGCGCACACTTACGCACACACACACATCTCTGTATACAGTAAATCTCATCCGTGCAGTTTTCTCCTTTAAGATGTTATGCGCTCTCATGCACTCGGATGGAACATTTACCGGTAATGGCTTTGTTGAATTGGTTGAATTTCTCATCATTTTCTATTTACGCTGGCCCCCTTCACAAAATACAGACCAATACTTTCACTTCGAACACAAAACTGTGTGAAGTCAGTCAGCCTTGCTGGCACAGTGGAACCCAGATTACAGAACCCATTACAGCCTGATCTGATCAAATCGTTCGGTCAGTTGATGGGACACGTCTATTCATGATGACCAACAATAGCGTGTTTTACAGATCATTTGCAATTAGTGGCTAATCGAACCAAGGAATACGGGGTTATTCTTGTATCCTTTTCAAACATAATAACTGCAATTAACCAATTAAGCGCTGCTCTGAAGTTGAATAGAAGCTGGAAAAACCATCAGAGCTACTATTCACTGTTGAAGTAAAGCTTTACCCATTAATGTGGATGATGGCCCACAGTTTTGCATAAATGAGTTTGTGAGAAGGTATGGCAAACATTAGCAGAAATGTAATGTGCACAGTGCAGCAGTTTCAGCTAATGTATTCAATACATCGAGGACCAAAGTGTCATTAGCGCTCACCCTGAAAGAGCTGAAAACAAAAAAGCGAACCAGGAAGCACGACTCGGTTTCCACACCACAGCCAGACAGCGAGGGGGCGCTCACGGGGCACTGTGTCCTCTTGCTCCCTCTGGGGCCGTCTTACTCTACTACATAAATTACAGAAAACTCATTTCCACCTAAAGAGAACCTAGGCGTGTATTCCCTAAAGATATTATAAAAATATTATATTATATATTATAATATATTAATATATATATTATATATTAATATATAATATATATAATATACATTAATATATGATATTATATTATATTATATTATATTATATTATATTATATTATATTATATAAAGATATTCACTGTGTATCAAAAGTGATCACTGGAATTCTTTGATGTGCGAGTTCTACACCGTCCTGCCTGTAGTCTCCAGAAGGGACTTCTCACCCCTGTGAGCACAATGGAATTTTTCATCTTGGCTGTAATTCTGAACACCTGTTTTAAACGGAAATTCCTTATTAATAAATTAATATGTTATTTGTCATACGCGCAACTCAATTAAAATAAGGTCATCTGGAGAACCAATTCCTGTGACAAACAAAAATTATGTGAATTAAAATTCCACTGGAGCTTAGGGGCTTCTTAAAAAATACACATATATACACATACGCACACACACACACCTATGCACACACACACACAGACAGAACCAGCAGAACATTAGATGTGTCCACGGCACAAGTATGGCTTTTGTTATGGACCTCATCTTCATTTTCATTAAAATAGCTGAGAGAGAAAAATTTGACCGCCAGCTACAGGGCGAGTGACCTTCGCCGGCAGAGCTGGAGAAAGCCGACGTCTGAATTATTGACCGTCGTCACTGAAGCGAGATCTGCAGGTCAGCAGTGGTTTTTGAACAGCGTTTCATTGCTACAGTCCGACTTAAATATCCAATATTTCTTTGTCGGTGAGAAATGCTTTTTCGATGAAGCATTGGCACATTGCTACAGAGACCTACATACAGTCCCACTCAACACCCCCCCCCCCCCCCCCAGCCACCCCCCCTACCCACCACCCTCCCATCCACACAACAGAACCTCCCCTCCCTCACGCGTTGTTTTGTCAACCAACTTTGCCATCTCACGCTTCGTTAGGCAAATATAATGCATCTCGCACATGACTTCACACAGAATTTTTAGAATCTGAGATTTCCTTGGTTGACAGCCTGTTTCTGGCATTTATTTTCATCACCCAAATGAAATACTGAAATACCTCAAACAAAAGAAGACCCAAAGGAAAGTCCCACCAACTCACAAGCAGGTAAATGCCATACGGACAGCCATTCCCATAGGGTTTAATACGAAAATTAATATGAGCTGATCTCTTGTTGTCTCTAGCTTTTAGCACTGTATATACGAGGGGCTGTTCCACACCGTGAAGAGAAACACAAACCGCAGCTTCGCGCATTTATTATTTTTACAATTACACCAGCATATTCCGCGCACACCCTCACAATGGCCCACGACGTACACTTACTCACCGCTTCACGGGGAGAGATTAATTCAGTGCACTTCAGGGGGAACCAAAGGGAGCTAGTTAATGTGTGTGAATGGAACGAAGGCACATTAAATAAGCAGTCCTCGCAAATCAAATTGACCAAACGTTGGTTCACACATTCATAAACACTTACTAATACAAGTGGCATCAGTAACATACAAAAAATATAGATTTTTTTATTTCTCCTAGACAAACGATGCTGTCATCGCTTTAAAAGCAATGTAGTACAATGGGTAAGGAACTGGTCTTGTAACCTAAAGGTTGCAGGTTCGATTCCCGGGTAGGACACTGACTTAACCAGCATTGCTTCAGTATATACAGCTGTAAAAATTGATGCCTATGTAAAAAATCTATGTCGCTCTGGATAAGAGCATCTGCTAAATGCCTGTAATGTAATGATACAGCTAAGACTTATAATTGTAAGCAATATTTCTTATATAATAGAAATATTTCATATTTCCACAACAGTTTTTAAAGCCAGATTTGCCATGCTTCTTTCATTAGCTCCAGAATTCTACAGAGTATGTTGCCTTGCAGTTGTGGAACGCTGCGACAGATAGCCTCGTTAAAAAATGTAATTAATTTCTAAAAACTGTCATAGTCCCTCGATTGGTTTTAATTAAAAAATGGCCTTAATGACTGAGCCAAAATTCAAAATGTAGCTCCTCTCAGAGTACATCTTTTAAGTGAGACTTACTAAACTTTTTTAAATAGCTCCAGCAAAGTCTCAATTAAATTAATTGCTTCAAAAAAATGTGCTTCATTATTTTTTAAATAAATATTCACTTTCCAGTTTTGTGTTCCTGTTCTCTGATTGGTGGTTTTGATTGCTCTGCATGGCAACAACAGTGTTCTTTATTTACTGGAGACCAGGCTGTCCTGTATCCCCACAGGGAGAGAATGCTTCAGTGTGTCAAATTTGCCTGACAACACAGTTATATTCAAATACGATTGGATGTTTTTCTCCTCTGCAGTCACTTTGTAGGGGCTGGACCCGCTGCTAGTTTTCGTCCATTTATTTCCATCGTGAACTGACCAACCTTGAACCAACGGTGAAATAAAAACATTCCCAACCACTTCTCGAAGTTCATTTTCCAATCAAAAAGAACACTGGAATGTAATGTTGGGTTTTTGAAGCTTTTTTGCCGAACCCAAAATTGGGATAGATGTATTAGTCCACTCTTTTTCTCTTAAAAATGTTTTGATGTTTGAGGCCATCGGTCAGGGCCTCTGTACCGCTCAGCAGTTCCAGACCGTTTCCTGTCATGGCTGATGGCTTCCTACGGAGAAAATACTGGCGAGGCAAACCTCTCATTGCCTGTTTCCATCTAAAACCTCATTCTGTCATGGAAAGCTATACTTAGGGTTTGATATGTGTGGAATAGCATGACTTAGATTTAACTAAAATGTTTTAAAACCTTCATGCTAAACCTACATGCTAAATCAGTTCCTTTAACGTCACTACCTGGTTAACATTAACAAAAGCATACACAACTTTATTTCAATTACTGTGAGGTATTCAATTGTCAGTAACAAAGCTAATGTGTCTGCACCCTACGTGACACAAGAGTTGTGCAGCATAAAGCTTTCATACCAAAAACGGTTGCATTTAATAAACTGTTGTTTCCTGCAATGAGCTGTAGCCTACCTGACGATGAAGCAATAAAATGCGTTTAATGTTTACGATATTCATTCTCACATAATTTGTTCATGAATTCAAAAATGGCAACAAGATGGGAACCGGACAGGAAATGTGGACAGGTGGTGGGCGGGGTCAGAATCGTTCTTCATTCAAAACATGGCGAACTGCTCATCTTCGGTCACACAATTTCTGAAGCCGTACGCGTTACCGAGAAATTGCAGTTAGACGCTTAAAATCGCCATCTCCAGATGGAACAAAATATACATTGCCATCAATCAAGCGACGTGAAATCTTTTCCTTTTCGGTCTGAACGGCGGCCTTCCAGCCTCTAGAAGGAACGGCGGCTTGCTGTCATCTGTCTTCCCTGACGTCCAGCCGTTACATTGGCACGCGTGACATCACGTTGAGCAATATAATCCGGCGGCGAAAGAATATTGCGTTGTAAACCTCAGCTGGGCTCCCTCGGACTCAACCTTCGCTGTCACGGGAAAAGCAGTATAATACGAAAGCTGCTTTTTTGACAGCGTACAGCTCATCCAATAATTCACGGAAGACACGGCAGCCATGAGCAGTGTAATAACATTATGAATATGTCTGGGTTTTTTTTAAAGGCCGTTATTTTAAAACTTAACATTAGAATGCGCACCCGAGCGTTTTATTCCCTTCGGAAGTGTTTATATATTTCAGGCAAGATAATGAGTGACGAGGGGGGCCAGTATTACCAACACCGTAGCAACACTCATGTTATGGAAAGTCTCATTAAATGTTCGCTAATGGCTCATCTGACAGACAACAATGTAATGCGAATGAAGGCTTTTGTACACGGGTAATTTACTAGTTAATTACATCATTTTATAAAATCATTATGCGATACAGAATACTTAAGGGCACGAATGTTAGAGTCGGATAATACTACATCTGCACAGTAACAGCATCACTTCAGTTCTCTGTATTTAATTTAATGATTTCTGAAAAGAGCCATTATTTGATGGAATATTTCCTACACAAGGTGAATTAGAAACATTAGGCATTTATATGCAGATCTCTTGCAGCTGTGATGTATTATGTGCATAATTAAGATATTAGTATCTTTTAATATTCAAATTGGCAGTCTTTTGGAACAATAAAACAAATATTTGAAGTGAGAAATGGGGTATTGCAGTGATCTCACAAGAAAGTGTGGAACAAACCCATCTAACCCCTAATGGCTCCTAGAAACAAACATTCCAGGCACTCCCTTGATTGACAGATGGCAATTTGATAGACAGTTTTCCTAAGGGGAACTTCTGTCAAGCCAGATGGTTGTCGGGGGACAGTATGCAATCATGGCTTCGTCAGTAACTTAGCTTGTTCGAGCTATCTAGGTCATGGCTAGCTAACTAAAGATTCAAAAAGTTTCTGTTTGGAATTCAATGTAAGTTTGAAACTTTCAGGTTGACACAGCTATTGTACGGTTTTATTGTACTTTTTCATAATTTTTTTTTTTTTTTTTTTGCTTTCAAGCATAGCCTGAGGCAAGCCAACGAGTTGCTCCTTCATACTTTTTGTCTAGACACTGGTGCATCAAAGGTGAGCGCTTGTAACATACAGTAACAAGGAATCCAGTTCTGTGCTGCATAATTGTTTTCGAGTGTTCTTGGAAATTATAACATGTACGAAATGGGGGGGGGGGGGCATTTATAGATATGATTATAGTGGAGCACTAGATGTTTGGGGGGTGGGGGTTGGGGGGGGGGTGGGGGTTGGGCAGCGGGTCCACATTTCCCATAGTTATGAGGGAAACACCATTTGAAAGTCATGAATGAAACATCCTTGATGATGCATATGCATACACAGAAATCATATTCATATACAGGGCTGGGCAATAAACAAAAACAACAATGACCTTAGTTTTAGCATTTGGTGAGTGCAATTACAATCATTATCGCCATGCTGCATATTGGCTTTCTGTTAGTCTTTTATTTTTTAAAACTTCGGAGGATACATTAAAATCTAACCGCTCCTATCTATTGAGTGCTGATGTGACAGCCAATCGGCAGCAAGGCCACGTAGCTTCCACGTGATCATGTGATGTGTGTGGTGTGTGTATGTGTGAGGGTGCATGTGTGCGTGTGTGTGGGAGGGAGGCTTCACAAATTCTCCCCCCAAGTTGCCGGATTTCTAAGGCCACACATCCTTCCTTGGCAGAGCGGAGATAAGCCCTGCACTGAGATGTCATTCACGTCTCTCCCCTTTATGTGTGATCCAGCTCCAGGCTGCGGGAGCTTCACAATGGCTTCAGTTACCTCTGGACAAGAGGAAAAGTTCAAAATAAGCTGTGACTAAGGCAACAAAATTTGGTCAGCCTGGAGAGTCAGCCAATCACAAAGAGCGATAATTCAGTCCGCCGCAGGCATTGGAGACCAGATGCCACCAATCGACAACAGAAAGCGACACAAGCGCAAGGAGAGATTCCAAATAAAACCTAGCAGTTGCTAATTATGGAACTTCTAGCACAAAACACAACCAAATCATGAGGGAAAGCACTTAGTCATCAGAATCTGGGAGATGCACTTCTACACAAACATGCACTGAATATTTTAAATATTCTTCTCTTTCCCACATAATATAGAGGAGCCTTGATGAGTTCTAACTTCAAACAACTTCTCTGCCCGACAAGTGTGTTCATCCGAGATATCAGAAGCCTTTGGCAGATACAAGCTGTTTTTAATAACAAAATCGAAACGCTTGTATTTTTGTATTACATTCGGCTTTATTTTCTATTATCAATAATGCACAACGAAAATAATTCAGAATTTCAAATGTAGTTCAAGCATAATTTCAGTTGGCAACTCCCACGAGTCAAAGAAACATTGGTTGTTGATGTGCTAGAATGCCCAGTGCCGCGCCATATTTTGTAAATTGAAGACAATTCTTCTCCCTTGAGGGGTACCAAAAAGCATTCCTCTTCTTTTGACAGCTGAAAATCAAAATTGAGATTCGACATCATCATTCCTCGCTATTATTGACAGCCTTGCAACACAAGGGAAAAGGTGGTTGTTACAAACAACAAGCTCAAGCATGAAAAATTAATTAATTTGCCTCGTCAATGTCGGCAAGCCGAGCGCATTTCTACTTATTTGTTGTCAAATAAGCCCTGGAACTTGTAAGTAGGAGCACAGAACCTCCCAGCTTTTCACCAGACCGAAGAAAACCAAAAAGAGAAGTTTCTGGATTTATCTATTTCTTCTTTTCCTCACCATTTTGGCAGCAGAGAGGGAAAACGGTGCGGGCCGGGGGTGGATCCCCATCATCCCTCTCCCACATTCGCTCCCTCGTTAGTCCCGCAGGGATCGTTGAGCCAATTAAGCGAGCGGCCACGCCCGTCAGGACCGAGGACAGAGAGACGGAAATTAGGCTCATTACACAGAACGCTGAGCCTGGGAATTGAATAAGAAATTGGCCCGGGAGGGAGGAGGAGAGAGAGAGAGAGAGAGGGAGAGAGAGAGAGAGAGAGAGGCTTATTCTCGCTGCTCTGCCTGTGCTAGCATATTCAGCGCAAGTTGCTGAGCCAGCCAGATTGTTATGAGCTTATATGCAAGCATGACAGTAAACCGCCTCCTCTCAGCCACTCCAGCCTAGAGAGCAGACATGACATCGCTAAAAAAGTGCTCATAGCAGTTATAAAGATTTCACACCCCGGGTCATTTCATTACATTACAGCATTTAGCAGACACCATTATCCAGAGCGACTTACACAACTTTTTGCATTGCCTTTACATTGCAAGTTATACAGCTGGATATGCACTGAAGCAATGCAGGTTAAGTATCTTGCCCAAGGGTACAATGGTGTGTGTCCTACCTCGAACCTATTTAGAATCGAACCTGTGATCTTTAGGTAACAAGACCAACTCATTACCCATTATACTACACTGCCGGGTCCTGCTTACGTATGTGTTATTAATGCTTTATAAGCACTGAGAGTGTTCATCAGATCTCACATCTTATTTTTTTTCTTTAACACAGAATAATGGACTTTGTCGTTATGGTTGTGATTGGCTGTGCAAGAAAATGTCAGTTCTGCATGAGCGCATGTACGTGTGCGTGAGCCCCCCCCCCCCGTGTGTGTGTGTGTGTGTGTGTGTGCGTGTATGCACGTGTGTGTGTGTGCGCGCACATATGGTAGCGTCTGTATCCATTCGTGCTCGTACATGTCTGTGCACGAGTGTATGCTTGTGCACGAATCCCACATTACCTTTGCGGTTTGCTGCACACGGTAATCTCCGCCCAGTCCCCGCTCTGCAAGCCGGGGCTGCCGAGCACACGGTCTTGTTGTCACTGGAAACGTATGAATTGTGCATACAGATATGATCTCCCATAAATCACCAGCACAGCTGCAGCCCCAAACAGCACAGAGGAGGGGGGGGGGGGGGGGTCCAGGATTGGCTGAGCTGGAATGTTTTTTTTTGCAGAAAATTGGGACATCACTCTTCATCACGAGACCTGATTGGAAAAGCACGGAAGGTTCGGGGGGTCATTCATTCCGCATTTCCTCAATTTGAAGCCATTTGACCCGGTAGAACGAAACCCGACGACGCTTTTAAAATTCCTTTTAAAGGTGTACCATTACTCATCACATGAACCAAGAGAGAAACCTGGAAAGTATTGAATGAGGTATGTGTTTGTGCTCACACACACAACCGTAAGAATGCAGCCTCTGCATAAATGTACCCTGTGTGAGAACTTTGTGGACATGGAGACGTGTGGCACTGTCGGTTGAGTTCTCAACTCACGCTGTATAAGAACTCTCCCACGTGGTTAAGGGTTCAATCCCTTCCACTGTGCTTTCTGAGCTGTGATCCCTCTCTTTCTGTTACCCTCTCTGTTTACACCCCTCTCTGAATAAGACAAAATGCAAAAGGAAAGTGGACTGTCAGCTCTCCTTCACAAAAAACGTTTGTGAATATGAAATACAAACAACTGTCTTTAGAACCTGTGCAATAAATCACTTCCTGTTATCTGTGATGTCACAGACATTCCTTACTCATACGTGTATTGTGTGTAGCCAGTTATCTCTGACATAACAGATGCCAGTTACAGTGCTAGTATCATACAGTGATGAAATAGAAAGCCTTCCTTTAGTTTTGCTAGGTTGACTCAGGCCCAATGACATCTGCTTGAGCGCGCATGACATGTGCCACAGGAAGCACAGACCAGGAACTCCTTCTCAGGTGGCACCCTGTTCTTCCCGCTCCTAAGAGGAGGGGTCGGCAAAGGCTCTCGCCACGAAAATGTCAAAGCGCTATAGCTTAACGGGTTTAATCCTGGGCTTAGCTCGTTAGCCCGCTGCTATCGGGCTGCGGCGGCGGCGCGCGGTGGGTTTTGTCTCGCTGACGGTCGGCCCGGGGTTCTCCTCCCGAGAACTCCCACAATGCACCAGCCGTAGCCTGCCGGAGATAAGCCTGTCCTCTAATCAGCAGTGGCTGTCCTGCGGGGCCCGGTGTGTGGATAATCATTACCGGCGGAAGAGTAGCCGAGTCGAAGGAGCGAACGCGCTTCAGCCAAGAGGGTGGGGGGGGGGGGGGGGGGGGGGGGGTTGTGAGGAGGGAAGCAGGTTACCATGGTTTTCGCCTGGAAACCCGCCACCCCACAGACAAATTTCTCGCATTTCGATGCGTTTTTTTTAGGCATTATTTTAAACATTTCTTGCATATTTTTCCAAACCTGCCTCAGCATTGCGGATGGAAATGAGCTTCCGCACCACCGCTGCTGCAGCGCACAGAACACCACGTACGCCAATTACAGGCACGGCGAGTATTTTACACCGTCCAATAAAAATATCCGGTCTGAATATGCAAATACAATAACAGATAAACAACGCTTGAAAAACAAGAGAACACAGGACAGCAACTCCATTATTAATGATCCAGGGAAGCCATTAATGAGAATTTGCAGTTTTTGTCCTCAATTCTCACACTTTTCAATAGCTATATTCCCCCTAGTACGAAGCACCCCTTATGTGAACAGTAGCATTTTTTAATAATACAGCCCCTTCAGAAATTTTCCACCCGTCATTAATTTATTTCTCATGTTGCCGTGTTGCAAAGTCACATTAGAATATATTTAAATGGGATATTTACTCCTCCGATGCAAGCAACCCTATAATGTTAAAAGGAAATAAGGTATTTAGTATTTACATGTTTTCAGCATTTAATCCAAAATAAAAACCTGAAAATTACTCAATTGATAACTATTCACCCACTTTGTATGAGCAGCATAATTTGGGCCACGTTTATTTAATTTCTTGAAAGATCAAATACTTTAACAAGGTCTACCTTTGTGATTTCCTGTTCAGTCACATGACTGCAGTGCAGAACAAATATCACTGAGACTTTGTGAGGTCTCAAAACTGAAACAGTAGATCAGTTCAGTCATGCTGTGATAAATACCAAGGAACTGCCGGTGGAACTTCGAGATGAAGTCGTGTGGAAGCAGAAAGTCGGTGAAGTCTATAAAAAGAATAGCAAAGCTTTCAACCTCCATAGGAGCACCATTAAGTCCATTGTAACAATATGGAAATATGGCCATATAACCCTCTACCAAGATCAGGCTGTTCTAAGAAACTGAGCAAACTGTCTGAGAAGGGACTAAGAGGAGAGCTACAACACTGACAGAGCTGCAGAGCTCATTGGCTGAAACGGGAGGAAGTGTCCACAAGAAAAGTCAGTGTTCTGTGACGGCTCAGCCTAAGCCCATATTTAAATCCCATATGAAAAATATGTAGTACAGCCTGAAATTGCTGTCCACCAAAGCTCTGAGTCTAACTTTCAAAATCAAAAATTCGCCTAGCTCATACTGACATACCTCAGAGGACAGACATACCTGAGAAGAGCTGAAATTGCTGAAGACATACAGAAACTATTGTCTCTTGGTGGTGACTCACGATTCTTTGAAACTGCGAAATGCAAGTCTCATTCTTTTTTTAATGCTGTTGAGGAAAACACATTTTTGTAGCATCAATGTGTAGAATTCACTGCGGTTGGTAAAAGGGGTGAAAAAATATTTCAAAGCAGAAAAAATTTCAGGTGTAAAAAGCTGAAGGGGAGGAATGCTTCACGAAGGCGCCAAATGAACAGCATTCAGCAGTCACTGAAACAAACCGAAACTGTTGCGTGAGCGAGCCAGAACAGCACGCTAAAATCGTCAGTTTTTCATCAGACGTTCAGAACGAGAGTAAAAATGAGGTGAGGGTCCTCCAGCGCCGTTCGCCCCCCGGCCCCCCCGGCCCCCCCCCCCCCCCCGCGCGAGGGGCGAGCGACGGCAGGCGCGCTAATCGCATCTCACGCAGCGCGTTAAGCAAACTCGCAGAGAGCGCTGGGGTTTGAAATCCCCCCCCCCTCCCCCGTCGCCGTCGCTTCGGCAAATCAAACGCGGCGGCTCCCCGCGGACAGCGCGGCGGCGCCTTCGCCGTTCGGCAAATTATTTTCACGAGTCGTTCCCCCAGGAGAACCCCCCCCCCCCCCCCCGCCCCCCCGCCCCCGCCCTTGCAGTTACTCCTTTCTTCCTTTCCCGCCATCTCCGCGCAACGCGTAGCCCCCTCCTCCCCCGCCCCCCCACCCCCCCCCCCCCCTTCACAGAGAGGAACGGCCCTCTCCGAGGCGCGTGTATCGAGGCCGGTCAAGTCTACTCCGCCGTGTCACTTCCTTCCAGAAGCGCCGGCGATGTCGCGAGACGGACACGCGCCGCCTCCGCAACGCCGATTTCACCGCCGTGGCGCCACAGAAGCGGCCAATCGTCTCCTCTCCGTCTTAAAACCGGCGGAGGGTTTCAAAGAGAGGGCAGCCATGCACGAGAAACGACGGAAACGCAAGGTCCATTCACTCAGATTTATTTCCTTTATTCACCGTTCCTTCCGCTGGCTGATTGAAAGGTTAGAGCGCATCGTAACCCGCGCTCTGGGTCCGCAGTGACAGCCCTTCACCGCTGATTTCAGAAGAGCTCCCTCAATGCAAATCCTCACCAGAATCGCTTAGAGGAAAAAGGCCCTTGCTCATCCAGGAGCAACCGCAAGAGACGTAATGTACCCACGCCCGTTAAGAATGTTTTCCTGCCTGTTTACAACTTGGCATTTCTGTTGTTGCGCGACGTATCTTTTGAAGGGAGCTATCGCGTTGAGATTCCGCAGATAATCGCAAAAAAGGTTCTCCTTCAAAGGATCGTCGAGTTGCAGCAATTCCATTGGTATTCCCTCCGCACTTTTCCTTCACCCGTTGTAAAATTCTGACCTGAGAGATACCTCACGTATAGTCTGAACCCCAGGGGCTCTCTCTCTCTCATTAGTTTTTGAGCTTAGTGGGCCAAAGCAAAAAAACTCGCAATCCAACATGATTAAAATTCCCAGATGCAGAGGTAAGTACATCATTTTGAAAAACTATAAGGTCTTGATGGCTACATCACACAGAACATCACAGCATGGCCTTGCCTAGCCTGCTGTGTTTATGCGAACAATTCCTCACAATATCGCACTGTCAGTGCATTACCATGGGTTGCCATAGTACTTAAACTGGAGAAATAAGAATGCGAAAATAGTTTTAACATTTAGTTCAGCTTTTGAATCAGCCTAATTGGGCTTGCTACTAAAGTCATATTTTTTTCTTGTTCACATCACTTTTTCAAATTATTTTTCCCATGGCGCGCAGGAACTGCCGCCATGGGCAATGCATGGCAGGTGGTGCTTCGTTTAGTAGGACGCATGCGCAGGTGTATGTCCCAAAATCACCAGTTGGAATGGCACAAGATTTTTAAGCACAGCTTTATTGCCTAACGTTACTTTAGCGTTTCCCCTACTTCAGTTAACCTAGTTAGCGCGCACCACCGATACAGATGTATGGACACACGGAGGACAACAAATAACGTTACAGAGGTGAGGACATGCCATAGCTAGCCAGCTATATAGTTAGCCCAGTTTTACTCATGACACTTTATACAGGTGTGCCGTGGGTCTGGACGGTTTCGTGCTTATTTTAAAATTCAACCCCCTTTGAGGGCCAAAAGCTCTGAGGGGCCCCAGGATATAGTTTAGGCTGCTCTCGATCACCTGGAAAGGGAAGGCATAATAATTGATATTAATTTCGGAGATGGTTTTCTGCGGTCTGATAATTTAACTTAGTTACAGGTCAACTGTTGCATACATTTAAAATTCTCTCTCCAATTGGAGCACCACCTACACAATATCCTGATTCATCAGGAGGAATTTACTGTAGCATTCAAATTTGCCTTCACTGGAACTAAGGGGCCTAGCCCAAACCATGAAAAACAGCCCCAGACCAAGGGGTGTCCAGATACTTTTGGTCATACAGTGTATTTCCGTACTCAATGAACCGAACACAGCCATAGATCATGGACCTGAATGAATGGATGGTAAATGGACAGTATTTATATAGCGCTTTTATCCAAAGCGCTCTACAATTGATGCCTCTCATTCACCCATTCACACACAATCAAACGCCGACGGTGAAAGGCTGACATGCAAGGTACCAATCAGCTGATTGGGAGCAATTAGGGGTTAGGTGTCTTGCTCAGGGAACACTTCGACATGCCCAGGGCGGGGGATCGAACCAGCAACCCTCCGACTGCCAGACAACCGCTCTTACCTCCTGAGCTATGTCGCCCCAATGAGCAGATCCATAGTCTATCCCAGGGCAGCCCAACCCTGTTTAGTGTTTGATCTACCATCCTGTAGGTTTTAACTCCAACCCTAACAAAACACACCAGCTGGAGATCTACCATCCTGTAGGTTTTAACTCCAACCCTAACAAAACACACCAGGTGGAGATCTACCATCCTGTAGGTTTCCACTCCAACCCTCCAACACCAGCTGGAAATCAAAACTCCACCCTACCACACCCAGCTGGAGATCTCGTGGAGCAGCTGATTAGTCGACTCAGGTGTGCTAAATTAGGGTTGCAATGGAAACCTGCATGACGGTGGATCTCCTGGAACGCGATTGGGCAGCCCTGGTCCATCCCATGTGGCTGACTTGCTTACGGCTGTGGCTGGAGACAGGCGGTACCCTCTCCAACGTGTTCCCAAGCGTGTCAGACAAGCGCACAGTAAGACAAATCCCCCACCCCACCACCCCCCCCCCCCCCCCCCCCACCCCACCCCCCCCCCCCCCCCCGCCCCCAAATCCCCATTCCCAAAGCTACACGCGCGCAAATAAAAAATAAACGAAGCTTTGCTCCACACCATCACCGTGGCAACCCGCTGCTCCTCCTCTCACCAGAGAACCCCAGAGATGCTCAGCCTTCCACCGCTTCACAACGCCTTAGGAAAAGCCTTCCTTTATGTGTGCAGGGCTGCTGCTCCTCTCATTCACAAAACAAGGTGGTAATTAGGAATCAAGAAGGGCATGCAGTAAAAGCGTAATGCTCGAGTACAATCGCAGATGAGTGACAGATTCAAGGACTCGGCAGAGCACAGGGGACCGTTGACCTCACTAGTTTCATTTGCCGTCCTTTGTCAACTGAATTCCGAGCAAGGCTGTTTTAAAGATAAGTAAAACGCACAGAACGAGCGATACGTATCGATCATATCATATGAATTTTTCCTCGTATAATTCATGTTTTTTTTTATGGTACCTTTTGGAAAAGCACAGCCACTGCCGAAAAAACTGTAAACAGATACGCATTGCAAACCGGCTTAAAGTTCTAATGCCGGAGAGTCGCAGCTAATGTGGTAAATGACATTTAGCGAGAATTCAGAAAAAAAAGACAGAGGCACCGGATATCGCTTTTTATGGGAAACATAAAAGCAGTTTTTATTCTCGGCGAAACATTTCGGAAATGCTCCTAGGGGAAAAGCGGTCTCTGCTCTCGACGGACGTGCGTCCCGCGATGATGCAATTTCCTGCTCCAGGGGGCGACATAGCTCAGGAGGTAAGAGCGGTTGTCTGGCAGTCGGAGGGTTGCCGGTTCGAACCCCGCCCTGGGCGTGTCGAAGTGTCCCTGAGCGAGACACCTAACCCCCAACTGCTCTGGTGAATGAGAGGCACCAATTGTAAAGCGCTTTGGATAAAAGCGCTATATAAATGCAGTCCATTTACCGTTACCATTTATTTCATTCCAACGCTCCGTCGAACTCAGCAACCCGTGCGATGTCGTCCTGGGTTCAGCGCGAGCAAGCGACACGCTCGGAAATGGCGTCACGCACTCCGTCAGATGAAGTCCCGGCCAATGAGGAGCCAGCCTCCGGGGAGAGGAGGCAAAAATAAAAAAAAGTTATTTTTTACAAAATGCTTTTCCCTTTCATTCTTTACCTGAGCCAAGAAAAACAGGAGGCCTGTCACCTCCTTGAATCTGAATGGGATAATAATGATAATAATGATAATAATAATAATAATAAGAACATCACCATATTCATAATCCTCCAATTTTCATGACTTCTCCAGCTGCAGTATATTAACACAAAATCAGAAAGCCTTACATTTCACAGAATCATTAAAATAATAAATTCATGTAGAATTATGAAAAATGTATTTAAAAAACAAAATGTCTTCAATTTCATGTTTAAAACAAGAATAAAAAACCACCTGGATCATGTAGAGTTTGAAGGTTCAAGTTCGTCTGAAGAAGTGGATATAAAGAAGCCGTGAGCCACTTATCGTTTGAAAGAGTTCAACCTTGGAGCGCAAAACACAGAAAAGCAGTCTCTCTCTCCTCAGTGCCTCAGTCTCTGTTCCGAGCCTTCAGGGGCCTTTGTCGCACGAGAGGGAGCGAAGATACCCCCGCCCCCCAACAAAAACCAGAGAAAGCAGAACTCCGAGGAAACCTGTTAGCTTCGTGCGGAAAGCACCTGAGAGGGAGGACTCTGCATATGTTGTTTTGTAACCTGCTGTTTAGTCATTAAATGAACAAAAAAAAAATCCTGTGACATGAAATGCAGAAAATTGGCCACCAGAGGAACGAAGGCCATTCCAACAGCGGTACTGCACTGTGCAGCCTGTATACAAAGCTTGCGTAATCATACCTCCCGCCTGCACACTATTTACCGCAGTAAACTATTCAGGGCCAATGCAAGTAGCATAGTTATAGTAGCATGGGTCCAACTGGGATACAGGTCTATTAGAGTAGAATGCATATTTTTCAGATTAGAATGTACACTGCCAGAGTGGAATGTACAGTAGCAGAGTAGAATGTACGTTGTCTGAGAAGAATATACACTGTGAGAGTATAATTTACTCCATTAGAGTTGAATATGCTGATGTGCGTCATGCTCCCTGCAAGGAGGTGAAGGGTCTTGACAATCAATCTCCCATCTTTCATTCTACCTTTTTCGAAAAAAACTGAGATTTATTTTCAAATGTTAACTCAATCAATCAAAAAAATTTTTCAAATTTATATAGCACATTTTACAAAGGATTTGTTACAATACGCTTTTTAGTCAACCCTGTCCTAAACCTCCACAGAGCAAGCCACAGCAAATAAAAATGAAAAAAAACTCCCTGAAAGACCTGTAGGAAAAAACCTTTGAAGAAACCAGACTCAATGTGGGGGAAAGGGGGCCAGCTCTGATCATGCATTTTCAGACAAGTTATATGAAGCATTCAAAAGAAGAACTATAGAAATAAATATAATATTTTATATGAGGTAATCACATGGTTTGACCTGAACAGGCTCACGTTCCACGCCCAGTGTCCAGGTGTCACCAAAAAAAAAAAATCTAATTTGGAAAATTCCAAAATGTCCTTGTTTTCAGCATTTCAATTTTCAAAGCTTAAAAAGATTAGCAATAACACATTTGATACAATGAGTATTATAGAAAAAAACACATTGGAAGGATGACCAGACATCCCAGTTAGACCCAGACAGTCCCACGCCTAGCGTCCCGCAGTATATCAAAAAATTAAAAAACATCCTGGTCTTCACCATGTCTCCTGAGTGAGTTTTCACGGCGGTTAGATACAGTAACTGTTTGAAGTTTTCTGAGCTCAGAGAGACGTCAAAAATAACTCCCATGCCTTCTGCCCCGCTCTAAATGATTTAATCATAAAAAACTACAGCAGTCCCATTTGGGAATACACAACTCTATGAATTGTCTATAATGCTTTAGCACGTCAATCAATCATAGCAACCACAGAATGTTGCCATGACAATGTACGATGATAGCTGTCACTCAGCTTATCCTCGTGTCGCGAGTAACCAATTTAAAAGCCGAACAGCCTTGCCAGGTTCTTCCACAACAACGGTAAAGAGAAAATACACGTTCAAGCGCGAACTCCAAAAAGTCTACCCTTCTTTTCAGAAAGTAAGGGTCAGTTGCAAGTGAAGTTCACTACATTCACTACAAGTGGGTTTTTTTTATTTTTTTTATTTGGTGTGGTACATGGTGGAAACTTTTCACACACAGCCAAACTCAGACAATAGCTAGAATGCTCCAGCAGTAGCATTGCTAACATCTTTAGCGCCACAGTCCCAGGCAATGGGGAGTTGTGCTGATTGTGGTGTTTCTTTTGAAAGATGCGTGGAGACAAAAATGAGTTATTTCCTTAGCTTTTTTTCTTATATAAGCATGTATACATGAGAAAAGAAGAAAACTGAGATGAGTGGGACCTCAAGAGAGCTGTGCATACAAATGCCATCAAACAGGAATGAGCTGAAGCAGTTTTGTAAGGAAACTATTCCCCTGAGACTGATAAACTTGGACAGAAAATGATTACTTCAAGTTATTGTTGCTACAAGGGGTTCTACAACCCACTGAATCATGGGCTACACTTTTTCATAGAAGCTGCATGTTGGCTTATTTTTTTGATTGAATAAATAAAACCTGTTATTGTCGCACAAAGATACACTTGCCTGTGGTTAGGACTCTGTAAGGTCTGTATGATGGTTAATTACATATATACACTGTGTTAGTGTGTGTGTGTGTGTGTGTGTGTGTGTGCATGTGTGTGGAGCATGCTCCCCTGGGATGGATTTTTTTTGTTTATAAAGCACTTGAATGCTTATTTCTGGTGACTTTTGAGAACAGAATATACTAATTACTGTGCTTGTAAGGTCACATGGTTCTTGTGTAAACTGCTAATTAATGCAAAAACGAGACACCCTGAGAAGTAAACTTGCCTGACATATTTTCCCAGAATGCTATTCCATAGGACACCTCCAGGTGAAAAAGAGCATAGCTCTAATTGTATTATTATCATTATTATACCTCCTCCAAACATTCCGGATAACATGTGTCAAGTTTTGCAAGTTCCCCAACAGCAGCTTTTAAACCACCCACAGAAGCTTCGCAACATGTAGCTAGCTAGCTAACTAAAGTTTTTTTCCGCTATCAGCTATATTGTAGACAATGTCGGCGTTAGATGGCGGAGGAAGAATATAGCAACTGTCTCTAAGCAGGAATTGGTTGACTGCAGGGTAAATCATTAATTTAGTAAAGGTCAATATTATTTGCAGCATAAACTCTGCAGGGCCTATTGACAGCCTCTCTGCACACGTAAACAACTGAATCTTGCGAGCCAACCACTGCGCCCTGCCTGCCTAAAAACCACATCTCGTATGTTGGCACACGATGAAAGGTGACGTTTGAAAACAATCTCCCAACAGTGGGGGGGGGGCAGTGCGGACAAAATAAGCATTTTTGAAAAGTGGGGGGCACACATCCCCCTCAGTTATAATGGG
Organism: Anguilla japonica; assembly: GCA_025169545.1. Lineage (NCBI taxonomy): Eukaryota > Metazoa > Chordata > Actinopteri > Anguilliformes > Anguillidae > Anguilla > Anguilla japonica. The sequence goes on from CM045899.1 coordinate 5,507,336, forward strand.
TCACACGGTCACTGTTATGGCAGCAGACGTGTCGTTTGTGTCTCCGGAGGTCAGTGAGAGCTCTTACGCTCTGAAAGGGCGGGGCGCTACGTCTTCATGCATCCGCGCGGCTCCTGGCCTCGGCGTGGGAGCTGTGATATTCTCCGCCTGCTCTCTCTCACCGAGAATAAGGAAATCGCGGCACGCGGATACTCATCTGGCAGGGGCGTGCAAGAGGATGAAGAGGCGCTCATAAAAGTCTCTTTTATTGCGCGAAGCCCGGCTCCTCGGGATCCCGCCTCTCTTTTCCAGCTCTCCACAGGGGAAAAAATGGGGAAACGGGATAAGCCTCCTAAATCCTTTCCAGCATCTTTTGGGAGTGCTTTCTCCGTCTTCAGCCTCATACTGCAACTCCCTTCTTTCTCTCAGAAACAGTCATTAACTCACACACAGGCATACAGAGACACACTCACACACAGGCATACAGAGACACACTCATACACAGGCGTACAGAGACACACTCATACACAGGCATACAGAGACACACTCACACACAGGCGTACAGAGACACACTCATACACAGGCATACAGAGACACACTCATACACGGGCGTACAGAGACACACTCATACACAGGCGTACAGAGATACACTCATACACAGGCATACAGAGACACACTCATACACAGGCATACAGAGACACACTCATACACAGGCATACAGAGACACACTCATACACAGGTGTACAGAGACACACTCATACACAGGCACACAGAGACACACTCATACACAGGCATACAGAGACACACTCATACACAGGCATACAGAGACACACTCATACACAGGCTTACAGAGACACACTCATACACAGGCCTAAAGAGACACACTCACACACAGGCGTACAGAGACACACTCACACACAGGCGTACAGACACACTCTTGTACACAGGCGTACAGAGATACACTCACACACAGGCGTACAGAGATACACTCATACACAGGCGTACAGAGATACACTCACACACAGGCGTACAGACACACTCTCGTACACAGGAGTACAGACATACTCTCATACACAGGCCTAAAGAGACACACTCACACACAGGCATACAGAGACACACTCATACACAGGCGTACAGACACACTCTCACACACAGGCGTACAGAGACACTCTCGTACACAGGCGTACAGACACACTCTCCCACACAGGCGTACAGAGACACTCTCGTACACAGGCGTACAGACACACTCTCACACACAGGCGTACAGAGACACTCTCGTACACAGGCGTACAGACACACTCTCATACACAGGCCTAAAGAGACACACTCATACAAATAGTAAATGGACTGCATTTATATAGCGCTTTTATCCAAAGCGCTTTACAATTGATGCCTCTCATTCGCCAGAGCATTTAGAGGTTAGGGGTTAGGTGTCTTGCTCAAGGACACTTCGACATGCCCAGGGCGGGGTTTGAACCGGCAACCCTCCGACTGCCAGACAATCAGTCTTACCTCCTGAGCTATATCGCCCCATACACAGGCACACAGAGCCACACTCATACTCAACATATGCAGACACACATACAAACACATGCATAAGTACCCACAAACACATGCGCAGACACCCACAACCACACCGTCGATCGCATTTATTCCTTCACAACGCAACAACGAACAAACTCAGCCAAGATTTAACAATGCGTCGCCTTCATCGGCCGCGACAGCCGCAGAAACACCACCAAAAACAAAAACAACAAGGAAATCCAACAGAATCCAGACTGTCAGATAATTCCACATCCCCCCTCTCTCCCTCTCTCAGCTCTCTCGGTTTCCTGCCTCGAAACTCGTTTTTTTCTCCCCATTCTTCCTTCCATGAATGATTTAAGACACAGTCCTGTCACGAGCTTAAGAGACACATTCTGTGGGAGGACCACCAGAGCAGGCCGATTCCTCAGGCACCTTAAACTGCCGCTCCTTCACGGCAGCCAGCAGCCTGACACGCCCGCGATACTCCATCTCTGACTCCCCGAGGTTCAGACGAAGGTTGGGAAACACGGCTAATGCAGTCACAGTCCTTCACCCCGGACTACATCTGCATCTCTCATTTCAGCATATAGAATTTTAAGGAAGTGTTACAAGAGAAACAAATGTATGAACCGCAGTCACCCAGTAAGAAATGCTGATGTCTGATAGTGGAATGAACAGCCCCAAATTGTCTTCTGAAGGTTTGGCATGCTTTCAGTTCAGTGTGGGCACTGATGAGATTGGGATTGGGGGAAAACACACACTTTAATCTTTTTAAAATAAATTTTATAATAATATCATACAAAATACTTACCATAAAATGCATCTATAAAATAAAATCTAAATTCAAAATGGTGAAGATGCAAGCTGCTTTGCAGGTGAGACAGAGGTATGAGCCATTGCACAAATCTCTTCAGACACACCAAACAGCGGAAGTATCTGAGTGGCAAGGGAACGCCTGTAATCTAATTCTGGAACGGGATTAATTTAATGATACAGTATCGCAATTATCTGACTCCAACATAATGTTTTATCCTTTTCCTCTGTCCCGACAGTTTTACATAGAAAGAGACTGCGAATGATTCGTCTGTACTGCGGCTCCGTACGGATCGACGTCCATCATGGCAGATGCTGACGGGCCTCTGGCGTCTGTAGCCTGCATAGACACAACTGTATGTTCTGCTGTGGCACTGGTGTATATCCCAGTGACTACGAGGTGCAGATATCCCGAGTCCCATGTGTACGTTAGGACCCCAAAACTGCTGGGTGTGCAGTGGTAAGATGAAGGTGAATGCGATGTATTGTACAGCAGGTTCAATGATGGCAATATGTACAATGGCGCAAAATCCGTGTAGTGGAATGGCTACACGCGAGTGGTGTGCAGGAGTCTCCTCGAACCATTCCACTTGTCCCCTTTTATATTCATGGATTGAAGGAAAACCCCAAGTCATCAAATAAAGGCACAACAAAACAGCGACGTTATTGATCCTGCTTGTCCAATCTCAGCCTATGGAATTGGGTTAAGCTTTGTAGTACAGTTGGGTGCTGACCTGTTCACTTTTGAATGGTGTTCCAACATCTTTACTCAGCGCCCGATGCACGCTGAACACTATCAAAGATACCAACTCAAGGTTTACATAATGCTGATCCAGTAGAATGTTCAGCAACTTTTATCAAACCCTACTGACTGGCCTACTCAGTAAACACAGTCTGTGTTCCTTTGGAGGTCAGATAAGGGACACAATTCTGTAAAAACTCCCCACACCAAACAGAAAAGAGGCGAGCAACACATATCGCATATTAAATACCCACACGCAAATGCATATTTCACATAGATCGTTTGAAATCCTGCCCGTCACTGATATTTACTAAAAGTCAATATGTAAGCTAAAATGTTGCAAATGAATGACTATCTGCAGACTGTCTTAGGGCATGGCTTTGTCGTTAGCATGGGCTGTGAATTAGGATGTAGTCATGTGGCAAGGCCAGCTTCATCAAACTTTTGACAAAACTATGGGCAATAACAATTACTTAAAAATTTGAAGGAATACCAATGTTATAATATAATTATAGTTAAAATATAATTATCTTATAGAGTCTTAAAACACCCTCAATGTAAAACTGTATTGTTCTCCTTTTGCAAAGAAATGTGCCAGTATGATGATAAAATATGAAATATGAAATATGAATCGTAGGACTATCAATAAATCTTTCTCCCCTCTGACGAGGTGGACTCAGGAGTCTTTAATACACATCTATTCTGCCGACAGCAAAATCTGGTGGTGGGGACATTAAAAGTCCCACCACAACTCAAGCCTCTGCTCCAGGGGTACTCAAATCTGGACCTCAATTACCTACCTGATAATTAATTGATCGATTAAATGCCACCGTTTGACCTGGCCTGGTGTCCCAGGTGTAAATCAGTTCTGAAAAGAGGGGGAGGAAGAAAGCCGGCAGTGAGACTGGCCTCGAGGGCCAGATTTGAGTATCCCTGCTTTATACAAACCCTCCTGCCGTGTGCTTCAGCGTAACAGCAAGCAGCAGGCAGATATTTTTCTGCAGATCACAAATTCTCAGCTCAACAGCCAATGAAATAAATAGCAGCGGAAGAGCCTGAGAAGCCCAGCACTTCCCGGCGCCCCAGTCTGAACGTGAAGGACAGAGCGAGCGCATCTTCCTCGGATTGAACGAGGACCTCTGCAGAGGGCCGCCCTCGAACGCGACCGCGAGCGCACCTCTTCACAATAGGCCTTCAAATGGTAAACGGACTGCATTTATATAGCGCTTTTATCCAAAGCGCTTTACAAGTGATGCCTCTCATTCACCCATTCACACACACACACACTGACATAGCAACGGTGAAAGGTTGCCATGCAAGGTACCAATCAGCTCGTTGGAAGCAATTAGGGGTCAGGTGTCTTTCTCAGGGACACTTCGACACACCCAGGGCGGGGGATCGAACCGGCAACCCTCCGACTGCCAGACAACCGCTCTCACCTCCTGAGCTGTCGCCCCTTCAGCCCCGGTACCCGCCGAAAAGGGGGGGGGGGGGGGAGACCCACTTCTCCATGGTCCTCTGCTCCCTTTCACTAGGGCTGCCCAATCATGTTCCACGAGACCTACCATCCTGCAGGTTTTCACTCCAACCCTAGTTTGACACACCTGGCTCAACCAATTAGCAGCTCAACGAGATCTCCAGCTGTCGAATGAGGTGTGGCTTTGTTAGGGTTGGAGTGAAAACCTCACAAGGCAGTGGATCTCCAGGAACAGGGCTGGGCAGCCCCTGCTTTTAAAACAACTGCGGGTTCGCGGCTTCCAACAACCCGGCGGCCGACATCTTAATCCGCGGGAGCGCGATGCGGCGATCCCCGCCACGATGACCCCATTCCAACTCCACGGGAAGGGGAGGACGAGCCTACCAGCCGGGCAGCCGACGGAGAAAAATATTAACAGAGGGGGAGGTTCACAGGAAGGAGGTGAAACTTTACACCGGCATAAATTTCACTTTATTATTTAAGTTTTTTTTTTCTGCGCGCGCGATCAAACTTTTTTATTGATTTTATTTCCCCTCACGGAATATGCGCGGGGGAATAAAAATGAAAAAAAACACTGCATAAGGGAAACTAATACAACGGAACGAGCTAAAAGAACACGGCGTAGCGAAGCCGCTAGCGCGGTCGCCACGGCGTCACATAAATCTCCTCTCAGAGATGCGTCTCTGAAGCGAAGTACAGATTTAGAGATCGCCGTAAAAAACCCAGCTGCCGCGGAACGGATCGAGAGGCGGTTCTTAAAATCGCGGGAGGTGCCAATTCAGTAGCGGTGAGATCCTAGGGAAACGGTGATCTCGAAAAAAAAAAAAAAGTCAGTTTGAAATAAATTTACGGACAAGGGTGCTAAAAGCGCAGGAGGAGGGGCCAGAGGGGGCGGGTCCTCGGTGACGGACAGGCTGTTGTCGCGCCCGTTCTCTCGGTGCGTTCCCAGGTTTCCGGGCTCTGCCTGCCTGGCCTGGAAGTGATCGCCGCCATCGCATCCGTTCAGCGGGAGCGAAGCCTTCGCGGGAAGGAAAGCGATTCTCCCCGAGGCCTCGCCAATTTGCAATTATGCAAACGACCGGTATTATCTCTCCCGCCCGCCTGCCCCCTCCCTCCCTCTGCAGATGCTCTCATGAATTATTGATGTCACTTCTTTTGTTTTGGGCCGACCGTCCTCTCGGCCTTCTGTTGGTGTGTTTTACCCTGCTCAGCTCACGCCGCTGGCACGGCTAATCGTCGCGCGAGCGCGCTACGGCCGCGAAGCGCCTCACGTCGCCGCGGGGCTGAGGGAAGCGCGTGGTGAGCTTAGGATGGGGGGGGGGGCGTAACCGGGGCGGGGCCCCCCAACCCAGGGCGCAGCATCGTGGGGGGAGCCCGCGGACGCTCCGACAGGGACAGACGAACCGCACCGAGACCAACGGTCCGAACTGCTTCCCCCGCTGCGCCGGGCCTGAGTAGCGCCGCGGCGGCTAATCGCCATAAAGAGCCGCTCTGATTGGCTTCGGCAGCCCCCGACAGCAAACGGTCGCAGGGGAACGCCGGCCCACGCACGAGAGCAAGCGCTCTACGCGCGCACGAGAGAGATATTTGTCAAAATTAGACCAATGGTGATGCAGTGGCCAACACTGGATTGCGTATCTTGCGCCGGAAATGTACACTATCTCTGGGTTATGGAGGACAGAAATGCTGACACTGCATTCCCTGTAATACTCCCTCCTCTTAACACAAACTTAATTTATGAACACTAATTAAAGTGCTTGCGAAATGAGGAGACTCAAATTCTGCACATTCACAGTAAAATATTTGAATTGAATTAAGGGAAACTGCAGATGAGAAAAGGAGGGAATGGTGGACAAAACAAATGAGAAGAAAATAGTTTTTTTACAAGCACCTTTTGTATGGTGGCTATGAAATGAAATGGCAAAGTGACACCATCCACCTGTTATTGAAAAAAATATATCTCTCAGGTCATGAAAGAAAGAGTTGCAATTTTCTTGAAATTCACAAACTTGCACCAAATAGGTCATAGGCCATACACTATCTCTGAAGTTCTCTGTGGCATTTAATAGTGTGTTTGGTTTAATTGAGCTTCTTCCTGAGGCAGTGTCTGTTTGTGGTTGCCGCTGGGCACTTCTTCCATAACTTAAACCAATATGCAAAACTACATATTAATTACTTCAGACCCATTAAAAAGATTTTTCAAGACGATTCGATTTTATTGACTATGACTGATCAGCTAATTCAGCCGAAGCCGGGCTTGACTCTTACGGCCTGGAACTACGCAAATGCTCCATTAATGCATCAACTACAGACGTAGATTCTACCAAAAGGGTTGAAGTTATCATTATTTGTTTTATTATACAGCGATCAGATGTTCTCAAACTGTCCCTAATCTTCTGCACAATGTGCAATGTGCAAGCTAGAAACTACTATAATATCGCAATGCTTTTGTGCCTGTAAAACCAAATAAACTGTACCACTTTACATTAAGTCACAGCTATACCTGTGAAGTTAAATTATAACGCACTTGGGAAGAAGAGGTCATTGCATTTAGTTAACAGTTAGCGGTTTTCTTAATTACACATGTGAATATTTTTAAATATTGAACTAATACACTTCGTGGCCACATCTTCGTGATACATTACAAATAAAGCGTGCCTGATAATTTAACAATATGTCTTCATGATATGGAAAGATTTCTTTTCAGCAGGAGATGTAACAGGGTCAGCCTTGTTTCAGTGGTGTAAATTAAGAATACCGCTCACTGTTGTTAAATGTCACTAATGGGCAAAAGGAGATAGTTCTGATGAGATTGAATATAAGACAATTCAACTGCATAAGGAACGTGAACATCCAGGGAAAATATGTGAAGATCAGGAGTTTCCAAAACTGGAGTTCAAAAGATTATTGCAAGAGGCAGAGAAAATGGGACTCCTAACAACCATGCAAGAACTGGGAGACTACCAAAACTATCATCATATAAAAACAGCACTTAAATAGTTTATCTTTGAGAGATAAACAGCTCAATGCTGAGGGTGTGGAAGGATGCGTAGCTGTCAAAAAAGCCACTGCTGAGAAAAGCAAATGAATAAAAGAGAAGAAATGTTTTTGCACTAGTACACGGAACTGGACACCTGAGAGGTGGAGTAAGGTTTTCCGGACCGACGAATCCAAATCCGAGATTTTCGGAATGAAGAGAAGGGTATACGTACGCCACCAGACCAATGGAGCACACTCAGAACCACATCCACAACCATCGGTCAGGCGTGGTGGAGGATCGGTGCAAGTCTGGGGTGGTGTAACATCATCTGGAGTTGGTGATTTGGTTTCGATTGAATGCATGATGAATTCTGATGAATACAAACAAATCTTAACAGATCGTCCAATAACCCCACTGGACAAGCATTTGATTGGGAACACGTCAATTCAACAGCAAGATAATGACCCCCAAGCACACTGCTAAGAAGATCAAGTTGATGGTGCACTCAGAACAATGGACTGGCCACCATAGAGTCCAGACCTCAACATCATTGGATGTGTTTGGGATTACTCGGATGGAGATAGTTGCTGAATAGCGTGCAGGAGGAGAGAGCAACCCATTCACCCCTGGGTTTCAGCACCTGTTACCTATTGTCTGGCGGGGGGGGGGGGGGTTGGGGGTTTGTGAAGGAAACCGCACAAAATGCCGATCTTTCTTTAACAATTCGATTTGGTAGAATTCTAACTATACAGCTATTTTAAGCCCAATTATTTAGAAAAAAAGTTGTGGAAGGAGGAGGGTATTGCATTTGCAGTGTTGGAGTAATTTGCAATTTATAGTCCAAACACCTGCAGTTGGGAAGGTGGAGCCCTTTTTTTAGGCCCCGCCCCCCAGAATGTCTGTGCACATCCCTGCGTTGCCAATCACAAGGCACACGAGAAGCTCACGCAATGCACTATCAGGGAAACAGCAGCACATCTGTTTATCTGTTAATCTGTTATCTTCACACATTTCGGCACCAAAATGGCCGCTTTCTCCACAAATGGGGTCAGAAGAGGGCACGTCCATTCACTAAGCTGATCGCAAATTACTTCCTTGCAGCAAGCACAGATTTTTTTTTTTTTAAGAAGATACAAAACCTAGCTGGCGGTAAACAGGTTCTTTTGTACAAACCTTCTTAGGGTTACGGAAACAGAAATTATTCAACGTTACAGGCTGAATCACTGAATACTAAAGGCACTTCCAAGACAAACATAACATTGAATCTGCCCCATGTAATTCGTTTCCAGCCATAATTTCCTTGTGCGAAGAAAAACAGCAACGCAGCTCCAAATAACGTGTGACTGTGATAAAATATTCAAAACGGGCCATTTCTATGAACTGAGGCGGTTGTTCCAAGAAGCACTAAGGAGGTCCATTTGCTGGCTATTCACCCGATCTCATGCTTGACTCAGTGGTTCTTTTATAAGTGATTGTTGCTATCGCTGCACCTATTTGTCCACCAAATTAAAATGCATCCCTTGTAAAACGGTAGACAAACATCTCGTTTAAATTTTTTGAATCAGCACTTGCTGAGCTTCAAAAATACGCGTTAGCAAAACCAGGCTTTTTCTTCATTTCCACATTCAGAGGTAACCTGACACCGAGATAAAATAATTGTGCTCAGACAAAGTGAGATCAAGAGCAGCCGCAAATGTAAACTTATGCGGCAATTAAAGACGAGCCATTATTGTATATGTGAACTGCGCTTGCTAGCTATTTGGGCTCGGTTGCCCGGTTACTCGTGTTTTCAGCAATACATCAGTGAACGAGCCGTTGATATTATGCGCACAGAGTTTGCAGCAGAAGAAACATGAACTGAGAGTGGTATTTTATCCTCAGTGGAGCGAGCCCTAAAAATTTAAAAGCAAAGTATGCTCTTTCAGCAAGTTATTCTCCTTTGCAACTATCCGTCACCTCCGATTTCTTATTAAAAGCATAGTTTTTTCCTGAGGTTTCGAAACAAAGTTGTCACCGGGCACAAACCACATTTAACTTCCCCAGAAGCTTTTGTACGTGAATCCTGGTGGCTCTATAATCTATTCTGGCAAAAAAAAAAAGACGCTTTTTGTTTGTCTGGGTTATCAAATCCCTGCTCGCTCTAACGAAAAGCGATGACTCGTACAAGGCTGCCAGTGCCACCCCCATCATTGGCTGTACGCAGAGGGCCAGACTCTGGGTAAACAGAGGGAGGTTTGGGACACTCAAATACACATGCAAGCACTAGAAAGAGGTCATAATGAAAGCACTCAACAGATATCAAAAATGTACGCATTGAACAGACATCAAAATGTCAGCGCTCAACAGGTATCAAAAACACAAGTTCTCGGCAGATATCCAGAATGTAAGCATTCAACACGTATCAAAAATGTAAGCACTCAACAGATATCAAAAATCGTATAAAATTTAACCAGATCTCACTTTCTAGCCAGCATAATGGGCATGCTTGTTCCTTTAGATGCAGAGAGAGAACAGAAGACCAACATAACCACAAAATGGAAAAACCAAGCATAAGGAAACAAAAAACAATAAGGGGGGGGGGGGGGGGGGGGGGGGGGGGGGGGGTAAGAGTTGAGCCAGCATCAGCTGGGTGAATCAGAGCTCGGCACACTTCCAATTTCCTCTTATTCCCCGGCTCATTCATATTTCATTTGTGTTCTTTTTTTCCCACCCTCCGGCAACTCTGCAGTCAACCACACCCCCCACCCCCACACCCCCCCCCCCCCCACCCACCCGCGTAATCACCGCACACCCAGCTTCCCCCGAGTCTAATATCGCAGCCCAATCCCCACCAATAACCATCTTTAATATCACCGCCCAATCCGCACCAATAAGCAAGATTTTATTAAGTTCCGATGGCAGCGCCTGTACGGTTTCCAGTGGTCCGCTTCAACCTTCTCCCAGTCCTGGAAAGTCCCAGTTTTCCGGAAGCTGTGTTTTAACGGGAAACCAAACAATGTTTCATTGACCGAACGGAGGCGCACACGAGACGTTGGAGAATGATTTATTTGCTCGCATTCCCAGATGCAATAGGCTAAGGATGATGCGCGGGCCCAAAGATTATCGTGAGACGCAGTTCGGTTCTTTACTGCAGAATTCATCACTTAGGCTGCGTTCAGCAATGCGGCCGGTGGCACGATATGACACGAGCTGAGTGCACAGAATTCCTGGTGCTGATGACATTAAACCGTACGAGGGGCCCTGGCCCTAATCTTGGCCGGCTTCCCGCTCCATCGTGGGGGCGTTCAAAGGGCTCCTCTCTCACCGAGAGAGAGAGAAAGAGAGAGAGAGAGAGAGAGAGCCAGGCGACCAGCACCAGCACGCCCCAAAGCCCCACGAGACGAAGCAGCGGAGAGGAACTCAATAACAGCAGGTCCACAGGCCCAAAGGTCAGGCCCACACTGGCCCCGTTTGTTTTCTTTTTACCTTCCCGCATTACAGAGAGAGAAAGCACACGTTGCTCAAGGAACAGACTGCGGGCAAGGACTACGATGGCTACGGTAATGAGCGATGTAATGGATTCACGGAGGACACGTGAGCGGCCTGCAGCTGCACCTCAAGACATTACGGAAAATAACGCTACCGAAAGACACATCTGGACAATTCCAGAAGCTGCTTGGACCTCATTGGGCCCCTGCCCCCTGCCCCCTGCCCCCTGCCCTCTGCCCTCTGCCCCCTGCCCCCTGCCCTCTGCCCCCTGCCCTCTGCCCGCGTTAGTCACATTCGGTTTGTCCTCAGGACGCTTCTATATTTCGGGTGTCGATGTGACATCCACTCAGCAGCAAGGTGCAGCTTCCAGCTTCCATGTGATTGGCAAAAACACATCGCATGATGATAGGCAAAAACACATCACCTGATCGTATGGAAGCTCCACCACCGTGCTGCTGGCAAATATCAGTGATGATGGTTTTTTTCCCAGAAGCATTACGCATGGCCTCTGAAGTTTGGAGGCTTACTCCTGCATCAGGTATGATTAAAGATAAAGATGAAAGGAAGCCAATAAGCCACACTGCAGGGATGATTGTTATTACCCTCATTAAATAATGCTCATCTTCCAGCCCTAACAACCGAGTCGTTCTTCCGCCCTCTCGCGCCTAAGCCTCGCCCGGTCCTGTATGCTCCCCTTAACTCTTCCCCCTGTCTGACCCCTGACCCCTGACCCTTGACCCTGTACCCTCAACTGTAGTCCTTCCCACACACAAAGCCTACAGGCAGTCAACAATTCCCCCACTCTCCTTTGCACACAATGGTTTTGTTCCTTCCTGTAAGAGAATGAACGGGCTAAAAAAATAACGCCACACCTTGCTTTCATCGCTCCCATTTATCTAACCATTGGCACAAAGTTCGACCCATGAGTCTTCCTCAGGTGATGGAACAAACACAGAAGGAACATCAGTCAATTTAGAAGAAAAATGGAGGACACCATTTCCTGACGCAGGAAATCGATCAATTAACAAAATACAACACATCTGTTCCTTCCCAGGTATTTCAGTGTCTGCACCATCGCCCAATAGGATGAAATAAAAAAAAAGCAGCAGAGTGATGATGACATTCACCATCAACCCCGTGGAATACCTAATAAAGAAATAAACCCACTCTGACTTCTAACAACAAACAACATTCCTCCACCACTTGCTGATACAACCAAGCCTTTTATCTGGCTTATTGCTCTTTTAAAGTGGGAGCCGGTTCGCGTTAAGTTGAGCGAAACGGAACTGTCGGGAAGAGACGCGGAATTGCAAAAGATTACATCACGAATGCGGCTCGGCGCATGGCGAACGTCGACAGCTTAACGTCGAGTTTGCCAGGTGAATGCTGAGCTCCGGACCTTTCCCCCCCCCCCCCCCCGCCCCCCCCCCCCCCCCCCCCCCCACGAGCAGACGAGGCCTATGCTCTCATTTGCATAAGGCAACATTTGGAATTAATGAGAAAATTAATGAGGCGCCTCGCGCAGGAGAGCGCGAGCCTCTTCTGAAGAACCCCCCCCCCCATGCTGCCTTTCAGTTTCACACACCCCCCCCCCCCCCCCCCCCCACCCCCCACCCCTCGTTTTAGGCTGTGCAGAAGAGACAGACAGTCGTTCTTGTTAACAAGGTGGACTTAAGGCTCTGAGCCCCCCCCCCCACCCCCACGTCCTCATTTGCACCCCGCCGCCGAGCTGCGAGCGAAACGTGGAGTCGGGCCGAGGCCGCGGAGCGGAAAACGTCGCCCGCTGCACGCCGTCGCTTTCGCATTATCGCGACGGCGGGAGACGATAATGAACGGTGACCGCTCCTCTGAAAACGCCCGGGTGGTTCCCCCCCCGAGCCCTCGCACAGGAAACGACGGGCTCGGGCAAAGTGGAAACGAAGCCGAGCGACGTTTCTCAAAAAGGCCTCGGTACAAGCGTAGCTATATCTGACTATTGATTGCTCAACAGATACTTGTTCATGAATTCGTCGGCGTGATCATCCGCACTTCAAACTCAAATCCGCTCCAGGTCTCTCTTCAGGCTTCCGAGGAGACGCTTTGCAACTGCACACACTCTTGATCCAGCTTTTGGGGGGGTCGTCCCTCACAGGGAACGAGCAGAGGAGATCCCTGGCCTGTGGCCCTGCAACATTAATGCTGTTTCTCGGGCATGGGTCCAAGACTACAATCCTTGAGGATAAAGACGTTGATTCGCGCAAAGGTCATTTCAAATGCTGTAGCTTACGGTATGTATCTGGCTAGTGCCTTTTCTTTTTTAAATCAAGTCAAGCAATTTTGAGACTGTGACCATTAACAACTTCAACTTTCTGTCACCTAACTGGCACCTTATCAAAAAAATATGAGAGCCTATAAATTAAAATCAAGCAGAACAGCAGAATTTATAAATTTGTTTCTTCATCATAACAGCTAGCGGCAGAACTACAGTATCCGTTACTCAGCGGTGTACATTTGAGTGTTTGGATTCGTAGAGACAAGTCAAAAAGGATCTTATTCCTTTGATGAGGTCAACTCATGAAGATAACCAGGTGGCTTAGAAACACAGGATTGGCTCTGTGCTTCAGACAGACCAACCGACAAAATGCTCAATGGAGCTAAGGAAGAGCAGCTAACACTGCCTGCGTTCCCCCCAAACACTGCGTGAGCATTACCTTTCCCAACATGAGTCTCCATTGCGGGTTTACAACCTGCTAAGCTAAGAGCAAGACACGCACAACCTATCCCTATACAGCACAGAGATATAGAATTACTGAACTGGAAGACACAACTCAAACAGCAGCCCAGAGGGGATTGCGTAGAGTGATAGTCTTCTGAATTCATAACAGAAGCTGCTGTGATTTGATTAAGGTTTCCAAAATGTCAGCCGAACAGGCTTTGAATTTACTCCCTTCCAGGAGCAAATTCTGGTCGATTTGATATTCGCACGGAAGTGCAACGCTGCATCTAATCTGGAAATTGCAGGTTCGAGCCGAGTCCTGCCCTCCACCCGAGCATGACGGACTGCGGAGAGCCAGCGTGCGAGGACGTCAGATAACCGTGAACGGTACATAAAGGAGTGGACAGGGGGGCACCGACAAGAAGGATGCAGTCATGACAAAGCAGCCCCACTTGCCATAACCGAACAGCACTATGAGCCTGACCAGGCTGCTCATAACCTTAGAGTACTATGAGTCAGACCATGATACTCATAACCTTACAGCACTATGAGCCAGACCAGGATACTCATAACCTTATAGTACTATGAGCCTGACCAGGCTGCTCATAACCTTACAGTACTATGAGCCTGACCAGGCTGCTAATAACATTACAGTACTAAGAGCCTTACCTGGCTACTCATAACCTTATAGTACTATGAGCCTGACCAGGCTGCTCATAACCTTACAGTACTATGAGCCAGACCAGGATACTAATAAACTTACAGTACTATGACCCTGACCTGGCTGCTCATAACCTTACAGTACGATGGGCCTGACTAGGTTGCTCATAACCATACAGTACTATGAGCCTGACCAGGCTGCTCATAACCTTACAGTACTATGAGCCTGACCAGACTGCTCATAACCTTACAGTACTATGAGCCTGACCAGGCTGCTCATAACCTTACAGTACTATGAGCCTGACCAGACTGCACATAACCTTACAGTACTATGAGCCAGACCGGGCTGCTCATAACCTCACAGTACTATGTGCCTGACCAGGCTGCTCATAACCTTACAGTACTATGAGCCAGACCAGGATACTAATAAACTTACAGTACTATGACCCTGACCTGGCTGCTCATAACCTTACAGTACTATGAGCCTTACCAGGCTACTCATAACCTAACAGTACTATGAGCCTGACCAGGCTGCTTATAACATTACAGTACTATGAGCCTGACCAGGCTGCTCATAACCTTACAGAGTACTATGAGCCTGACCAGGCTGCTCATAACCTTACAGCACTATGAGCCTGACAGGCTGCTCATAACCTTACAGCACTATGAGCCTGACCAGGCTGCTCATAACCTTACAGTACGATGAGCCTGACTAGGTTGCTCATAACCATACAGTACTATGAGCCTGACCAGGCTATTCATAACCTTACAGCACTATGAGCCTGATCAGGCTGCTCAAACCTTATAAATAGAACCTGACCAAAACCAGTTACCTGGCGCTATGAGCCTGACCAGGTTGAGCCTGACCAGGTTAACTCTGCTATGGGACATGCCCGTCCAACCAGGGACATGCTTTTCTAATAAACCAGTGGTCATGATTTTTTGTAGGCTGGGCTCACTTCAGAGGGAGGTAATTGAAACCAGACAATTGTATGGTGGAGAATCAGGTCAATAAATACCTGCATGCCACCTAAAATCTGTCAGTGCCAATCAGAACGCAAGTGGAAATTACCCACCAATAGCACCATTAAACTTACACTCATTATGACCAATAATATGGTTAAACTTGAACTGGAAGCTCATTATGACCACCAGCATAGTTAAACTTGGACTGTAAGCTTATTATGCCCAATAGTATGGTTAGACTTGGAATGGAAACTCATTATGACCAATAGTGTGGGTAAACTTAGACTGGAAGCTCAGTGCACAGACAGTCTGGACGATGATGCAGCAGTTTCCCTGAAAGTTTGGAGTCTGGCTCTACAATTTGGCTTGAACATCGTTCTGGCATGACAAATAAAGTAACTGTACCATTAGTAATATCAGGGGGGGAAAGCCAGATAGAAAATCAAAGCTGCAACTGCTTCTTGATTAGATAACTGCAGCATCTTTAACTGGTATTGACTTAGTGCATTTACTGTCCAGATATGTGTAATCGGTGTGCTTCAAAATTAATTTACTGGAATAAGCTTCTTCCACCCCAGACATAAATATGATGTGTTGGTTTTATTTAGGAGTAATAAGTGTACAAATAACACAATAAACATGGCACTTTACTGACAGAGAGAACAGTGATGGTGACACTGACAGAGCAATACAGAGACAATAGAAAGAACTGATGTAAACAAGAGCAACTCCAAAAGACTTGACATTACAGTGTATTCAAATCTGCCATTTTCTAATCTGCTTGAGAGTTGAAATGGATCACTGCTTCAATGTGTTGATGTAGCACAAGCTAGCTGGCACGCTTACTGCTAAACAGGTGTTATCTGCAATAAATCTGGTCTTGCTAGCTCCCAGAGTTTCTGTTGCACTTGGCTCTGTGTTGACATTACATTAAATTGGCTACACAAAAAAATACATCTCTGTGATATGAAATAATATATAGCAAACTGGCTAAAACACTAGCATCTCACCATGTAGGATTTTACATCGGAGTATCTTCTGATGACCTCTGTTTACATATTATGTCCCAGATTATTGTGACAAACCGCTTACCTGAAATGATTTGGGCTAATTACAGTTTGTCCAGTCACTGAATGAGGGGCTTGAGTCACAGAATGTTCTGAACAAAACCTACAATTCACATTTTGCTTGTGTTTCATAACATAAATGGGTGAGCTGGGCTTTTGAGACAGGAGCAATCTCATAATATCCATTCCCATCTAACTACGCGGCTAAGTATCCTCATTTGTGATGCTCGCTTCTGGAGGAGTATTCTGTTGCCCCATTAATCATGAAAACAGCAGAAGCTTCTTGGCGTTTGATTATGCAGTGCTGAAATAATCGCCACATTTGTGTGCCTGTTCGAAAATACGGGTTTCAGTTATCTGATTGGGAGGGAATACAGCGCTCAACCACCCCCCACCCCCCACCCCCATCTCCACCCCCCCAAATCTCCTCCCCGCCTTCTGCCCGCCAGCCAGCTCAGAGCTCTGGAGGAAAGCCTCTGATTGGGTAGTTTAAGCTACAGTGGATAATCTTTAAAGCAAGCACAAATATTGAAGTTCCAAAATCATTTCAGAGGGACAGCTTATACGCATCCATAATTCATATTTGTCCAACTCATAACTGAATAAACGAATTGGGCGGCAGTGTAGTATAACGGGTAAGGCACTGGTCTTGTAACCTAGAGGTCACAGGTTCGATTCCCGGGTAGGACACTGCCGTCGTACCCTTGAGCAAGGTACTTAACCTGCATTGCTTCAGTATACATCCAGCTTGTATAACTGGATACAATGTAAATGCTATATAAAAAGTCATGTAAGTCACTGTGGATAAGAGCATCTGCTAAATGGCTGTAATGTAATGTCATAAAAGAACAAGGGCAGTATGTTAACAGTATTTTTTTAGAAATGGTACATGGGCAGCAGGAGGGATACGTTACGCACAGCAGCAGTAACAGAAGCGCGACCCGCGGCCTGGTTTCGGAAGCCAAGCCCCTTGGAAACGCGCCCCCCCCCCGTCTCTCCGGCCAATGAAACGACGGAAAACGGGCAACGGGAGACGGCGCCGTGCCCACGCAGCAACACCCCGGGCGCGGGGGCGGGGCGACGGACGCCTAGCGTCAGCGCGCATTAACCAGGCTTCCGGAAAGATCCGTGGCTAACGGCAAGTGCCACTGCGATGAACGGGAGTCGGAAACAGACCCGGGGCTCTGTGGATTAATGTAGGAGCCGCTGGCCGCCGCAGATTTCTCTCCAGCCTCTCGAGTACAGCTCGAGTACAGCCAGGCTTGTGACCCAATCCCGATAACAAAACAAATCACAAAAATAAAAAATTTTTAAAAGCAGGGGCCTCATTTATAAAACGGACTTACGATCAATTTGATCTTCAGTATGACTTACGCAGAAAACCACGTATAAGTAGTTATTTGTAGAACCTTACTTTGACGTGGAAATGATCTTATCTCTACGCAAAGTCTAGACTTGACCTAAGTGATTTTCCTGCTGGTAATGTATGGCTATTTTTTTTCCACCTTGCAGTTTAAGGTCAGACCATTTCTTTTTCAGATCAGCCACAGTTCTGTCTTGCTGCCCCATCTCGTTCACTGCAACGGCGACACACTCCCTGTTTGGCTTTGTTTGTCAACACTATTTAGTCCACCGAATAATACGTGTTGACTGTCTTCAATGTAAATGGTAAATGGACTGCATTTATATAGCGCTTTTATCCAAAGCGCTTTACAATTGATGCCTCTCATTCACCAGAGCAGTTAGGGGTTAGGTGCCTTGCTCAGGGACACTTCGACACGCCCAGGGCGGGGATCGAACCGGCCACCCTCCAACTGCCAGACAACCGCTCTTACCTCCTGAGCTATGTCGCCCCTGTCCTCTACCATCGCAGTGATCTCGTCTTCCAAAAAGTTTGCTTTTCGCTTTTGGTCCATGGTTATTCCTGACGAAACCCTCATTTGTGTTAGCGTTATATAAGGGGAAATCTCTGACTGTAAGGCACGTTCAGGTGCCCTCAATTTTAAATTAATTTGCGATTTATAGATCACAGGTACATAAGTTACAAACGGGCTTCTCAGAACCTGCGTAAGCAAGGTTTTTTATGCTCAGTATCTTTTATGAATTGAACGTAAGCACGCCGTCGGAAATGATCTTAAGACTAAGTTCAAGTACAAATCTAAGAACGTTTTAATGAACGAGGCCCCTGAACTGAGCGGGAGGACAAGAATTCGCGAGTTCCCAAGGGCGTGTTTCACAGCTGTCGAGTCAAAGCGGTTAGCGGCTCAGTCGCGGCGGCCGGAAAGATAAATGTCATCGTTCGCCGGCAAATAGGGGCGAGGCCCGTCTGAAATGGCTTATTTTTAGAATATCGACGAGAGCGCATTCCCTCCGGGGTGGGTCTCTAAATAAAGAAGTCTGAAAAATTGAAGAACTCTCAACCCCGCTGTCACTCCCCCCCCGCCTCCCCCTCCCGCACACCCACACTTTATAAATGCAAAAGAGTGTACACTGCTGAGTACTCAAGTGTTTGAGTACTGAAGCGTGAGAGCCTATCCAGGGAGACTTTCACACTCCTGGCCTCGGCTGGTCCTGTTTCATAAATGCACTGCATCACCTCAGCCCGGGCAGAAGGCCCCGCCTCTCTGAGAGAGAGAGAGAGAGAGAGAGAGGCCGCGAGAAACGGGCGAGCGAAGGCGGTAAACGGGTCGAGGCGCGAGCCGATTACCGGACAGGCGAGGGCTGGCCGTCCACAGACGCGTTTATTTCGATTGCCGCCGCCTCCCGCGCCGAGCGGGAACAAAAGAGCTCGGCCGAATAACGGCCAGGTCGCCTGAACACTGTTCTGCACGCGGTGTACCGGAGAATGCCGGGGCACCATTGAGAATGTGCGGCAGTGCATTATGAGATCATTAGAGCTGTCTGTGAGCCTCTCTCTCTCTCTCCTCCTCTCTCCCTCTCCTTCACTCTCTCTCTCACTCTCTCTCCCTCTCCCTTTCTCTCCCCCTCTCCCTCACTCTCTCTCTCACTCACTCTCCCTCTCCCCTCCTCTCTCCCACTCTCTCTCCCTTTCCCTCACTCTCTCTCCCACTCCCTCTCCCTCTCCCTCACTCTCTCTCTCTCACTCTCTCTCCCTCTCCCTTTCTCTCCCCCTCTCCCTCACTCTCTCTCTCTCCTCACTCTCCCTCTCCCCTCCTCTCTCCCACTCTCTCTCCCTCTCCTTCACTCTCTACCCCACTCCTTCACTCTCTCTCTCCCTCTCCCCTCCTCTCTCCCACTCTGTATCTCCCTCTCCCTTTCTCTCCCCCTTCTCTCTCCCTTTCTCTCCCCCTCTCCCCCCTCACTCTCTCTCCCTCTCTCTCCCTTTCTCTCCCCCTCTCCCTCACTCTCTCCCCTCCTCTCTCCCCCCCTCTTCCCCTCTCCCTCTCTCTCTCTCTGTATGTAAGTATAGCCGCTCTTGAGGAGATGAGTGCGGGGCAGAATTCCCCAGGAATGGCCCTGTGAATTGCCCAGGACTGGTCCCTGTGAAGGCCAGGCATTGACAGGTTAAGTCAGAGCGCCGGTGAGTAAGAGCACTCAGCACTGAGGCCTCATACAGAGCCCACCGCAGGCATCCTTCTTACTGACAGCACTCACCCGCAATGCCTCATTCAAGCCGGCACACCTCACAGTGCTGCACGCCTGTATCAACGGTGTGAAAGAACATTCTAGATCCCTGGCCTAGTGGAACCAGAGATTTGCATAGAATCATTGGGTAGTCTCCCTGCCCCCCACCCCCACCCGCACCCCCACCCCACCCAAGAAGCAGAAGAACAGGAATGGTGTGGGTTCCTGCTCTCCAAGGCCAAACATCGATAAGGTAAACCCGTGAGTACAGAGGCCTACCCAGAACACGCAAATACAGGCAGGTATGTGGGCTGTATCCTGAAACTTCTAATCAGTCAAATCCAGTCCATCTTTGTTTTTGGTAAGTAGTGTCATTTTTAATCAATATCAATCACAGTGATTTTCTCATTTCTCCACTCAACAAGACCCCTGCTCTGTAGGACACTGCACACAGTTTCCTCGGTCACTACAATAAGCAAAAGCGATTTTATTTTATTTTTTTTTTTACAATGCACTATTCCAACAAATGACTGTTAGCGTAACAACAGGTAGTTGCAATAACGCAACATTTCAGATTAACGTTTAACTGTTAGGTTTATGCGTACTTCTGTGGCCCAGCACCCGCTCCAAATGCACGCTCAGGCTGGACAAACACGCAAGCAGCCGCGGGAAACGCGCGTAGAACAAAGGGACCGCTCCTTCGGAGGGGAGCTCACCTGTCCAGCTGGCGCAGACCTCCGGGCAGCATCTGGACAGACGGACGGCAAATGGATGCGGACCGTCGAACGGGTTCGCCCGTTACGTTGCCGTCTCATCACAGGATACGAAATGTCTCCGTTGTTCACGGTGGAAGATTATTCATTTGCATAAACGACGTGATTTCACTGTGGCGGTGAGCCAAACCGCGGACTACTGGCTCGCCTCCTGATTGCATTCCGATGAGAGATTCGCTGGCCGCCAGAGGAAAGTGTGGAACGGCGAGCCCTGATTTAATGACTACGGATTAGCACTGGACGACCGAAACGATCAACAGCCAATCCTGGTTCTTCTAGTATCTTCTCAAGTGAGCTCACAAACTGAGCCTTGGTTCATGCCACAGTATTGCGTACCGTTAAATCACTTTTTGAAATGCTTTTAATTGCTCATAAATTGTATGAAGGATTCTAGGGAGGTGTCTGAAGTTTACTTTGCTTGCAATGGTATTCACTGGCATTCAACATTGTTGCAGAAATTATGATCAACTCTAAAAAAAAAAAATTATTAAGGGCCGTTGCTCGATATCTCATGAAACTTATCTGGACTGTGAGTAGTACTGGTCTTTATTTGTAAAAACTTGTTTTCAAGTTGACTTTTCATCTAGACCTCAGCATAATCAGCATTACAATGGTAAAATGTCTCTGCAACAGGTTCACAGCATTAAGACTTTACTGCAAGTCACAAAGTGATCACCTTTGGCACAAAGTTTCATTCAATCTAATTTATAACAAGAGCTATCCTGTATCAGAATGTTCTGAATTATCACTTTTAAGGCGTAAATTCACTATCATATTTATACTGCAGAGACTATCTGCTATTTGAGCTAAAAATAAAAATGTGCTGTAATTTGAAGCTATTGGAAAAAATCAAACGGCAAATTGTGGAATAATGCTCTTTGTAAGTCTTTCTATGGGAGATGATTTCTATGATTGAATTAAATTTTGTGTCTTAATACAGCCTTTTTGCATTTCTTTTCTTTTTTTTTTTTACCTGGCTCTTTGATCATTATTAAGAGGAATGCCAACTTCGTAAGGCACAGAGACCTTACTGGTTCAGTGAACCATGTCTAGCAGCAATGAAACAAGCAGAAAGTTCAGGGAGAAGTTAAAAAGTGATTGTGGTCCCAGTTCTGCTACTAGCAATTTCAAAAGCCCCCAAAAAGTTTCAGAGCAGCAGTCAGAAACATTAGAGCTCGCCACAAAGTCCAATTAAAATCCCTCATGTGCTCGTGAAACGGCAACGATGCCAAGTTTGGTTTTTAAGTGCACTTTTAATTGCGCTTTTCGCATTATTGTGCACCGTAAATGCGTAAAGCTGTTTGTTGGTGGCATATTTCATAAATATTGAACAGTTAGTGGAACAAGAGAACATTTTCCAGGAAGTGTAATGCAGCGCTCTTGATTAAGACATTTGTTTGTTACCTGCGCAGGAGCAGAATGCTGTTTACCATATTGCGGGAGTGAATGTGCAAGTCAGAGCTCAATTTGTCCTCCTGCTTTATTTGTTTCGTCGTCCTGAAAGTACCAAATGCAGTCTCTGCGATCTCCACAGCAGCGCCCTCATTAGAAATGATTATTTGTGATAGATTTCTAAGTAGCGCAACGTAAATGTTTTGCCATTTTGTAAACGAGATAAAATACCCCGCATCACGAAGCAAACAGGCAATTCGAATTCATTCTAGATTCAGATAAATTCTCACTTTAATCTGATGGATGAAAAATTGAGAAATTTTCTGTCGTCTGCATGGTAGCCATTCATTTTGGCTTTGGCCCGCTACTCTTTCGATTTAGGGTGAATTACAGCACTGCTGTGCATTGCTCTACTGGACATTGATCATGCGATGGAATGGACTTGCCAGCCCGTCTAGTTTTCTACATATTCAATAAATACGTCTAAATAAAACGTCTCAATTTTGTCTCCACGACAGATGGGATGCTCGCAGCTCAATCCTGTGTTTGGGTAAGGAGACAGCCCCACTCCATTTCACGAGGGACTAGAGAAGAACCCAAGATAGGGGAAAGATACTCGCCCGCACGCACGCCCACACGCCGTGTTAAGCGTCCCGAAGCAGTTCCCGATGGGGCGCGCGTCATTTTGACCAGCGGGAGTCTACTTCACGCCCCCGCGGTACCTTTCAGAAACGTTCGTACGCGTTCATTACCGCCCCCGTACGACCGCAGGCGGTAGGTGCCTGCTGTGTCTGAGCACTCCAGATTAAAGACTCAGACCTGACGGGTTAGCCTGATAAATCAGGATATTCCAGACCTAAAACGTGAAGGCGGCAGTGTAGTATAATGGGTATGGAGTTGGTCTTGTAAGCTAAAGGTCGCAGGTTCGATTCCCGGGTAGGACACTGCCGTTGTACCCTTGAGCAAGGTGCTTAACCTGCATTGCTTCAGTATATATCCAGCTGTGTAAATGGATGCAGTGTAAATGCTGTGTAAAAGAGCTGTGTAAGTCGCTCTGGATAAGAGCGTCTGCCAAATGCCTGTAATGTAACGTTAGCTTTATTGCTAGGCTTTCTCCCACGTTATCAGCGCATTGGCTGTCAAAGAGCACAGAAGCTCTTTACGAGCGCATGTGCGTCGTGCCCAGGTCCTCTGCCTCTGGTCGAGACGTTTACAGTTACAGGGGGGAAAGAAAAGGGCAACGGAGCAGGCACAGGTGCAGTCAACGCCGATTGGCTGCTCGCCATGAGGGGCGGAGCACACGTGGGAGCTGGAAGCGTGACAAGGCGTTCCCTCGCCACGGGGAAATAATGGCGGCTCCTGTCTTCCTTTCTTTCCGCTCGCGCGTTTCGTTCGGGGTTTTCTGCCGCTCTCTGGACAGATTTATTTCCCAGCCGTGCGGTAAACCCTGGAAAAGTGCCTTCCAAAATCGCGGAGCTACAGGGCAAACAAACAGGACTAACACACACACACGCGTTAAAAGCAAAAAATAAAAGAGAAAGAAATTCACCTCGGCAAGACGGGATTCAGACCACGCGACGTTCCTCACGACTAGAACGCGCGCGTACGGCGAATGGCCCCCGATGAATCACTCGGCAAAAATGGCTGCACCAACATTTTCCCTCTCCTTTGTTTTACAAAAGAAGTGCATTAGTGCGCCAGCGTGGCTGGACCCGCGCCATCAGAGGAAATCAGTAGACACAAAGCCTGCCCTGTTCCGAACACAATAGCTACTGTTTCACCAGTCTCTTTCAACCGGGCCTGCTTTGTGTTTGATCAACAATGTTTTGTATTTTGTAATCGTTTTTTTTTTTCCTCATAGCACTCAGTTAAATAAAAAGGAAGGAGTAATATGGCAGAGAGACCTCTTTTTAGCTTTACTGGGATCCCACATTGAATCCAACTACTAGAAGGGAATGGAAGGGCCTGGACTGCGAGGATGGAGTCGTGACAGACGCTAGCTGAGAATATCGAAGGCTCGTTTTCACAGATGGGTATCCTCCTCCGGGCTGAACTGCTCCATCAAACTCCGTCACGTCAAAAACATTCAAATATGGGGCTGCTGGGTGGCTCACTCCGTTAAGGCCCCACGCCGTGGTGCGCGGATGAGCCCCACGGTCTCGGATCAAATCCGGACCAGTGCAGAGTGAAGCGATTGCGTCGCCCAGGGTATGGAAGGGTTAGGCTGGGTTTGCGTTTCATCTCTGTCTAGCGCCCCCCGCTGGTTGGTGGGGTGCTCGTGGACTGCATGCTAAAGCTGCACGCGAAAGGTCTTCCTCTGACTCCCGTCTGCTGTGTGAAAAGAAGCAGCTGTCGACGCCATGTTTCAGAGGAGAACTGCGGACGTCTACGTCCTCCTGAATTGGTAGGTTTTGCGCACCAACACAGCGGCGTTTGCAGACAATTGGCCATTCCAAATTACGTGGGAATCGGACACGACGAGCCCCACGTTGGGCGCCAAATTTATGTAAAAAAAAAAAAAAAAAATAAATAAACGAATAAGTAAATAAACATTTAAATGCAATTCTTGAGGCTGCTATAATTCCAGAAAGCATAACACCTCCACCGGACAGATGAGATCCCGCCATTCCTGAAGAGTAGAAGTAAGCGAACATTGTACACTTTGTTAACGGCATGACTCAGGGACATCCTTTCCTCCTGCGCGTAAACCGTTTGTAATGAAAAGCGGGACTCATCCGAGCTTTCATTTGCAATTTTGTGGTTGTGCGATTTCACGAGCATCCAGGGGACTCCACTAAGCGACCATAAACACACGGGCTGAGAAGAAGTTGCGACGCAAACTATCCACGAAACAAACGAAACTTTTGTCCTGACGGGACCTCGGGGAGCACCCCCGCGACGGTCCGTCCTGAACGCGGCCAGCCAAGCGCCCCGCCGCCCTGTTATGACATCATCAGACTCCTCGACGACAGAGTGCCCTGCGCAATACCCCTTCACCCTTTAGCGTGGATACGGGGAACAGGAAAAACGAGGCCTATAATAGCGCTGACGGTTTCAGGAGAGGGTTCTCTCCCCGAGCGGGGGCCCCTGCCATAATGTTTCTCTAATTCTAATTAACCGGCTCTAATGGGGTAATTAGCGAGGCCGGGCGGGCGGGTCCCGCCTCTTTCGCGAGCCGACGAGACGATTAGCGAGACCGCGCCGCGCCGCCCCGCGCCGCGCGAAGGGGCGTCTGCAGCAGCAGACCTGGTCACATTTCACACTTCCTGTTGAGGCCTCTCTTCGGTTAATCAAATATGGCAGAGGAGGAGGAGGGAGGAGGGGGGGGGGGAGAGGGAGATGGGCAGAAAGAGAGGGAGAGAGAGAGAGAGAGAGAGAGAGAGAGAGAGAGAGAGAGAGACTGGCACGGAATGGTTTCATGGAAATGCGCATCTCGTACACCTCTGCAGGCTCAATATCCATGCAGTGGCAATTTCACCAAGAAAATGATGGTGGGGCCCACATTATTTTTTACATTTTAGGTATCAGCTGGTGTTCATATCCAGAGCAACTTATAATAAGAGCACACACGCACACACGCACACACACACAGGTGCAGATTATGAGCGTCTGTTCTATGTGGTCCCAGACGTTGTTTTTCCTCCAAACGGAAAGTTCTAAAACTCATCAACAACAAATAATCCACATGACTCATTCTTGCAATTGTGTTAGCTAGCTAGTTGGCAATCCTCTGATGCTGCTAGATTTTTTTTTTCGCCACGCACAAAAATGACTGGTCATGCCAGCCAACAGCTGCTGTTACATACGTTCATTACATCTTCAGTTGCTAGGCAAAACCTCCACCACAGTAGTTTTTTTGTTAACGAGGCTTGCGCCCAATGCTCAAAATACATTTTCGAACTGAGCATGTGCGAGAGGGTATTTTTTCTATGTGCTAGTTTACACAACAGCTTTCTGTCCTCATTGCAAACACAGAAAGAAAGCTTGCTATCACCACAGCTCCAGAAGTACACACACACACAAACACTATTTTTCAAAGGGTAACGATTCCAAGCAGCATTATTATGTTAAATGAAGTAAACTTGGCACCACAGCCAAGTTTACTTCATTGAACAAGTTGATTTTTCTATTAAATTGCTATTTTATTCATCAGGGACACGCGATAGCATGAATCTTGCACTACATCGCCATCTGCTGGTGGGGTCATGCCCTCCCTAATGTCAAATGGCCATCGTATCCGTGTTGCCTTGGCCACTAGCTTCCCTGTCCAAGCAACTGCTAAACAATAAGCAGGGCAAAACCCGCAGAAAGACAGCTTAGGGCATTGAGGCTGCAGGTTCAAATCCCCAAATTCAGCTCCTCTCCTTCGGCCGAGACACAGTCCAATTATGCACTGCGGAAGCCATATGTGGCATAAAATGTAAATGTCCCCATTGCAAAGGGATGTGCTGTGCAAACGCAATTACTCTGTCTACACAACTGTGTGGCACCCTGCCTAAAAAAGACATTTGCTGACGGTCTGGAGCCGACAAAGCTTGTAATGGCTATCAACATCACAGGAAAAACACAAAATATTCAGCTACCGTATAACAGAGCAAATCTGGCGACATTTCACGCTACCGAGTATCTGAGGCTAAATATAAATTGGACGGACATGAACGCTGTTGCACTGCTACATCCATCCATTAAAAGGTGCAGACCGCGTTTAAAAACATTTAGAAAAGGACTGAATTGTTGTCTTTTTTGACGTTTATTTTTAGAGCGGTTACGCAACACCTCTCCCGCGCCCGCAGCTGCAAACTCATTATCGCGGAAAGGCTGCGATGTGTTTGGCCGTCCGCGTACGCGGCAAGGTCTGTACCCAACGTGTTAATTAGAGCCCGTTCGGCGCAGCCCCGGTCTGAGCCTCACACGGCCCAAAGTCAAGAACGCTCTTGTTCTTCCCCATCGTCGCGCACACACGGCGGCGCAGAACCGGCAAGCCAGTCGGATCTTTTAAACAGGTTAGCGCAGCGCAATGGACACAGTCCGGCACATGGGATCTGTTCAGATAGGATCAGTTGAAGACGGCAAGGACCAAAATCTGTGTTGTGATTCGGGCCAGGAGCTACCAGTCATATGGGAACGGGTGGCATACCGGAACCAGGTTTCGGTACCGAACCCTTGTGGTCAGGTGGCTCCTGTAAAAATGTTTGTGCAGTCAGGTGCTTCCAGTAACGATGTTTATATTGTTGGGAGCCTCCTGTAAAAATTACTGTGTGCCCAAAGAACGTTCTTCCCCATCATCACGCACACGGTGGGTACAGAACCGGCAAGTCAGTTAGATCTTTTAAACAGGTTTTCTGTTTTAAACAGCATATTCTAAACTTTTTTTTTTTAGCAGTTTCTCCCAAAAGCTTTTGCTCATCAAAAGTGATTTTTTTAATGACACGATAAATGATAAACATGATATGATCAGAAGGTGCTTAGTGTTGCATGGCTGAGTGCTTCCTGTAAAAAATGGTTGTGTGGTTGGGTGCTTCCTGTAAAAAATGTTTATGCGTTCGGAAGGGATAGTATCGTTTAGATTTTGCCGACGGCATCCTAAAATGGTACTTTTAAAACGCTGGATGGATGGACACTTTATGTGCTATGTGACCAAATATCTGGGGCCGTTTTTCATGGCTTGGGCTGGGCTGTTCAGTTCCAGCGAAGGCAAATCTTAACGCTGCAGCATGCAGTGACATTCTAGACGATTCTGTGCTTCCCCAACAGTTTGGAACGTTAGCTAGCGAAAAGAGTGCTGCACCGAAATCTCTGTTGGGATTCAAGCTGGTAGCTAACCGGTCATGTGGAATCGGATGACATGGTGGTATCGGGCTTCGGTACACAACCCTTGTGGTCAGGTGGCTCCTGTGAAAACGTTTGTGCAGTCAGGTGCTTCCAGTAACAATGTTTTCTTTGTCGGGAGCCTCCTGTAAAAAATGACTGTGTGGTCGGATACCAGCTGTAAAAATGTTTATGTGGTCAAGTGTTCCAAATAAAGCCTCAAGAGAAAACAAGCCAGCTGAGAACAAGCTTTCCTGGGTTACTATACAACCTCGGCAACCGAGCGTTCCGCTCCGGAAGTACACAGAATCGGCAAACTCCCGGTGATTTTTCCAGAAGGCCGAATCCCGTCACGTGCCTTCCTCCGTCCTCCCGCCCCGATCCCTCCTCTTCCTGACCCCTCTGACCCAATTACAGAATTTAAAAAACAAACAGAAATGTCATCTGCCTGGAAGCACACACAGTAAATCATGCCTCTTTCTCTTTCTCTCTCTCTGTGCTGGCAAAATAACAGCAGAGCCGGCTCCAGGGTTTTGGAGATCCTAAACGAGACTGAACCGAGGGGAACCGAATCGGGAGGGGGGATGCCGCAAGCATTAGCGAATCGGGAGGGGGGATGCCGCAAGCATTAGCGAATCAGGAGGGGGGATGCCGCGAGCATTAGCGAATCGGGAGGGGGGATGCTGGAAGCAATCGTGAAATGGGGGGGGGGGGGGGGGGGAAATACAGTAATATACAATGACGGTTAAGTACCTTGCTCAAGGGTGCAATGGCCGTGTTCTACCTGGGAGTCGACAAGCCCAGCTCCCCTCATTATACTACACTGACCACTCTCCTCTCCACTCAGATCTCCTGATGCCCGTGTTTTAGGAAAATCAACACTGGGGCGCCAGCTAAGGAACACGCTGACATTTCAGGGGCCTGATGAAGGAGGCACCACGTCGCGGGACACCGTTTTCATCAAAGGCGCCCGTGACGACCGATCAGCGCACGGCACTTTATCGCTTCACTCAGAGGCCTATCTGCGAGCGGCCATCTTTGAACCGATTTGCATTCGTTTCATCTCCAGCGGCGTCCCTTTCCCAGGCCTCCCCCCTCCCCCCCTCCCGGGGGCGCTAGCCGGTTAGCCGCGCCTTATTTACGACCTCCGTCTCTTGTAGCGATTGACATTTCTCCGCGTTCTTTCATCCGCGCCCCGCCGACCGCGCGTTAGCATCCGCTAATGAATAATGGATCACTGTGGTAAACAGGCCCCGTTTCTGCAAGCTAGCGCCGCGCCGCTGGCTGCCCGCTGAAGACTCACCGGCTCGGGGACGGCTGCGATAATATTCGGGTTTCATTTCGGGTCGGGGGCGACTCGCTGCGCGATTCTGAGCTTCAGCGAGGCCGCCCGAGTTCTCTCTCTCACACCTGCCAGCTGTATTTGTGACCGCGGCGGGGGGGGGGGGGGGGGGGGGGGGGGGGGGGGTTGGAGTAACCTTCTAAATCCACGCGGGATTTAGAAGGAAGACTACCACGCCAGCCAGCCCGCGCGTTTAACGACGCACCTCGGGTTCCCCTAAAAACGATACAGAGGGGGAAAGTTCTGTGACTCCGGCGTACCGCTTGGCCGTTTATAACTCCCAGACCGCTGACTGGGAGGACCGCACAGCCTCAGAAGGAACGCGTTCGCAGCCGAACGTTGTCACGGTCCTCCCTTTGCGTTGCCTTGCTTCTCCCAACAGGTGTGGACCAGCGGTGAGAGGGGGGAGAAAGTGGATCACTGGCGGCACCTGTCATGCAGACTATTAACGGGGGGCTCAGCATCAATTCTCTCTCTCCTTTTCCCTCTAGCCTTCCTCACGTCAGGCCTTTTGGCCGTAGGCTCAGCGTGGGCCGAGTGCATTTGTGACACGGTATCATATCTCTGGAAAAATAAATTGCTGTTCCACTTCGCGATCCAACGTCGTCGTCCGCTTCGCACATGTCGTGGGTTGTAAGAGCCTCTAGCCGTAAGAACGTGAGCACGGCCTGTTCCACGGGAGAACGGCTTACGGAGAAGCTGGGCCAAAAACCTTGAGCGACAGGAACCAAGCGAGCAGTCAGAGTCAAAATACCTCGCATTAAACTGTAGAGCATTCTCGCTTTTGTACTTCAACACGTGTCCATTTATACTGCCGAGTACATACTGAAATGATTCAGGTTAAGAACCTTGCTCAAGGGTACAGCAGTACTGTTCTACCGGAGAACTGAATCTACAACCTCCGCTTCACAAGCCCAGCTCTCTAACCGCTTTACTACAAGGCCTGGGGCCGGGTATCAATCAAAAGCTGTCCTTGACTTTTTTTTTTCTTAAACTAAATGCAATTGTTAGTTTGTTCTTCTTCACAAAAACAGTCTGGAAAGGTAATTTTGAAATTACCACGGCAAATTTTTTTCATGCGACTGTTGCCCCCTGTTGAACAAATCGGAAACAACTGTGTTGAAATTGTCGGTGGTCTTGCATTTGTTTCAGGTAATGCTGATGGGAAATATTTATATGCATATACAGACAGACAAACACACTCACACACATACACACACACACGTTAAATTGTTCCCCCCCAATGTTCAGTGAAAGGTTACTTATTCATGCACGTGTAACGTTAAATTGAACTGAATATTTTCAAGGCGGCGGTAGTCAGTCAGTTTAATCTCTTCCATCCTCCGTGGGGCACATTTGCACACACCCAATAACACAGCGCATTTTCAGAGACGCTCAATCATGGGAACCCGTGTCTGTCGACACAATTTTGTCAGGATAAACAAAGTGATCAGCTCAACTGAACAGAGGCAACAGATGTTCGCCCTTTTTTAAAGTAGGCTGCTTGCTTTATTTACTCGTAAACAAAAACGTGCTCGCCTACCTTTAAAAACGTCTGCGTTCTCAATTCACTTCACGGTAATTAGTAGCTTGTTACTGTTGATTACGACAAAGGCAGAGAAGCTTGGGTCTGGTCGCTCATTAAACAGTGTTATTCGTGGAGCTGATGCTGTTGCATTCTGGGATGCACATATCACAATTCCCTTAGAGGCCCATGTTTGGCTAGAGCTAGCAAAGATGTTTGGCTAATGTTTCAGGTTTGTTTGGCGTCTAGCTAGCTGGTTAGCAGCAATGCTAGACTGGTTTGTTTGTGCTGGGTCGGCCAGTCGGCTGGCAGCAGCAGAAGCGACTCTCCCACCTCGCTGTTTGTTCATCTTCAGGAATGCAGCTCACTTCAGTAATTGTTACATAATGAGCAGCTGTTGTGTGATTAAAATAATGCCACCTGCGGCCCAGGTCTCTATAGTGAAGCATGTAACAGTAAAAAATGATTTGTTGTTCCAAATGTAAAGCAATAGTTTTCACTTTTGCCCCCAACATTGATGCCAAGTCAGCACTTGTATGTATGTATGTATGTATGTATGTAGTGTGTATGTGTGGTAAATGGTAAATATACATCAATTATGCCTCTCATTCACCCATTCGCACACGCATTGACACACTAACGGTGACAGGCAGCCGTGCAACGCGCCAACCAGCTCATCAGGGGAAATTAGGGGTTAGGTGTCTTGCTCAAGGGCACTTGGCCCCTTTTGTTTTAGCCTGGAGGGCTGGGATCGAACTGGCAACCCTCCAGTCGACCGCTGTACCCGCTGAGCTAATGGGTGGCTCACCCTGTTAAGGAACTGTGCTGGGGCACGGGTGGGCCACCACAGTCGAGCGTCGAAACCAGACCGCGCCAGTGCCAACTTTGCTTGGCAGCCCCGCAGGGGAAGCCACAGACGGAAGTCGTATCTATAGAATGGGGTTCCAACCACTCTCAGGTGATGAAAACCTTTTTCTCAAGGTTTCCCAGTCGCAGACTCATCCAGCGAAGCGATAAAATAAACGGACGGATCAAGAAGCCTCCAGTGCTGGCTGACTTACAAAAACACCTGCAAATCTATGACTGAGATGATGACTCGATATCGGAGACTTGAGCGATTAGTCCTGCTTCCTGGAGCAGGCTCTTACTTCCTGACAGGAATAAACCGCAAGTCCGCCATTTTGTCCAGCACAGTTTGGCTCCCATGTGAGCCTCAGACATTGTGGGTCCTTGCCTCCAAAGAAACTGGCTCAACCAACATCATTAAAACTGCCTTTAATAGTACCGGTCTCTAGTAAGTAACGCTGCCCCCAGAGGCCAATGAGAAAATTTGGTTACAGGAGTTTGGGGGGGTGGGGGGGCTGGTATCAATTAAAAGTGGTCCTTAAATGTGCTTTTACACAAAATGTAGTTGTTAATATATTCCTCACAAAAACGGTCAGGGTAATTTAGAAATTTGCTGACCTCAGTCAAGTGCATTTGTGAAAGAGAAAGAAATAACTATTGAAGTGTGAGGCCAATTTAAGCACAGATTATTAATTCTGGGCCTGCCCTGTAAAGACTTATATATACTATGGTAATTTTTTCAAGCTAATTAATGATTCTTCAAATTTGAGTCCGTTAAAGTGCCCTTTGTTCTTGTGCCCTTCCCCTGAGACATCCTTATTGGCCACCCCGGGGTGACATCATCAATCTGCGACCCGCCTCTCTCCCCATTCCCCTATCCCAACCAGAAGGGGGCAGTGCAATACCCTCCCAACCAGAAGGGGGTGGTGTGGCACCCTCCCAAACAGAAGGTGGTGGTGTGGCACCCTCCCAACCAGAAGGGGCCGGTGCGGTACCCTCCCAACCACAAGGGGGCGGCGCCGTACCCTCCCATCGCAGAGGGACGCCCAGCACCGGGAGGCACACTGAAAGAATAGTCGCGATTTACGCAGAGGCACATAAATCACGGCCATCGAACATCTCCCCGGCCCCTCCGGACAACATCGCGGTGTTTCATTGGTCCCCCCGACCCCCGGCGATGGAAACCTGAGAGCGCAAGTCCGCCCTCCCCGTCACAATCCGCCATTACCCGCGGTCTGCCCCCCCGAGCTGAAGGGTGGCTGAAGGGGGGGGCGACGGATGAGCGATTGATTCGGGGGAGCGCGCTCCGACCGTCACGTCTCGAAATCTCGGCGAGGTGAGAAGCGGCAGGGCGACGGCAGTTTGATCCATTCCGCGTCTCGCGAAACGGAAGCTCTTGGGCGGAGCTGTCGCCAGGCGACGCGGAGAAAATCCGTCACTCAGCGTAAATCAATGTCCGCCAGACCTTACGCGAGGCCAGTCCTAACTCTGCTATTCCTGCTGGTGAGAGAGGGAGGGAGACCAGGCTCGACGGGGTGAAACCTGGCAACCTGGTTATTTGAACTAGCATGATACGACACCTGTTATTGCCAGCTACAATAGCGCGTCACAGAGAATTGCTCAACACAGGGGCCTCGTTTGCCAAACTTTCATACGCACGGATTGTATCCCAAATTCAACACATTTGATCTCGTGAAAATTGACAGACAAACTGAGATTTATAAAGCTTGAAACCGACGTGAAAACATCCTGCGTTCGTAAGCTCTACAGCAGCGGTTCCCGTCCTACCAACCATCCCGTAGGTTTCCACTCCAACGATAACAAAGCGCACCTCATTCAACACCTCATTTTGGGTGATTTGTGATAAATGGACCAGTCGTAGGAAGGATTTAGGAACGCTTATTTGCAAATGGGCTTCTGGCGAATCGTTCGTAGGCACATTTCAGGGAACGACTGTACTCTCGCGCTTAGGATTCATTCCAAGTTGATCTTATGAACGGGGCTCCGGGTTCCAAAATAACAAATGGACCGCGGTAGACTGTAGTGTGTCAGTGCGACGACGTCCTCCGCAAGCAGTGAAGTGCTGTCACGACTGGTTACGGTAGACATTATGCCACACTTGTGACTTGTGGGCTTCACTGTGCGTCGTGTAGTCTTTATGGCGAGTTCAAGCGCAGTGTCACCAGATAAACAGGCCGTTGGGGGGAAAAGGCCGGGGGGAGAAAAAGGGAGTCCTGATAAAGTACGATTAGGGAAACGAAGAGAAAGGAAAGAGAGCGATGAAAGCGTGATGAACGAGGACATAAAGGAAAGGATACGCGCTAGCCTTCAGCCGAAAGATAACGCGCACGCATTCACTCATGCTAACCGTCGCCCTGAAGACGTATAATTTCACCGCAGCCGGCCTGGAGCAGCGTACGTTCGCACTCGCTCTTACTCATGTTCGCCGTAAAGCGCGGGGAGATGTATAAATTAATTTTTATTACGTCCGGGGTAATTAAACGCGGGCCAGGCGATGAAACCTTTGTCTGGAAATTCGGATCGATCAATTAAAATAAGAGCGTGTAATCGCGGTGAGTTATCGGTCTAATGACTCTGTGGCTCCAGTTTGTAATGTAGGGCTGGCTGCAGAGCGGAGGGGATGTGTGTGTGTGTGTGTGTGTGTGAGAGAGAGAGAGTGTGTGTGTGTGTGTGTGTGTGTGTGAGTGTCTGTGTGTGTGTGTGTGTGTGTGTGTGTGTGTGTGAGATGTGTGTGTGTGTTTGTGTGAGTGTGTGTGTGTGTGTGTGTGTGTGTGTGTGTGTGTGTGTTCGTAAGAGTGTGTGTAGGTGTGTGTGAGTGAGTGTGTGTGTGTGTGTGTGTGTGTGTGTATGAGAGAGAGTACACACCTGTCCCTGTTTGTGAGTATATCTGTGCGTGTGTGTATGTGCGTGTGTGTGTGTGTGTGTGCGCGTGAGAGAGAGAGAGTACACTTTTGTCCCAGCTTGTGAGTATGTCAGTCTCAATCAGTGATTCTCTAAGTGGTCCAGCCTTACTTCGGACTGAAAAGCTGAATATTTGAACAGTCTGTCACAGGAAACACGGTCCTCCCATTATGGGTCCACCCTGGCTCCCTTTGATGAAGGCTGCACATCCCTATCTTAACACAGAATTCTTTTTGTGATGTCACCGATGCCCAGACATCGGATGCCTAGCGACAAAGCGACGGCAATTCGAGCAGACGTCTCGTTGAAAGGCGGTGCTAATGAAGTGTTACCTGCGACAAACCCAGTTTCCTGTGAGGATTTCGGAATCCTCAGAGGGGGTTCTTCTGTTCTTTTCTCATCTGCCTTTCCCCTTCCTTTCTTCCTGGTGATGTGTTCACAAAGAATCGAGGAAAGGAGACAAACCGAGGAAACTAAGAAAGCCGACA
Organism: Anguilla japonica; assembly: GCA_025169545.1. Classification (NCBI taxonomy): domain Eukaryota; kingdom Metazoa; phylum Chordata; class Actinopteri; order Anguilliformes; family Anguillidae; genus Anguilla; species Anguilla japonica. The sequence goes on from CM045899.1 coordinate 5,542,391, forward strand.
AAGGATTGGGGCACAGGATTTTGACCAACAGTAAAGCACACGCCGCCATTTCTTCCAGCCAATTATTCAAAGGGCAGAACACACCAAGGTAGGTTCTCTCCGCTATCAAGACACCGTAAGGCCTTTCCGACATATGCAAGCGTTTGAGGCTGCAGGAACCAATCAGACCAATGGTAAACAGCCCTGTTCCTATAGATCTATCATTCTGTAGGTTTTCACTCCAACCCTAACAATGCACCATTTGAGTTGAAATGAAAACCTAAAGGATGGTAGATCTCCAGGAAGAGGATTGATTACCACTTAATTAGATAATCGATTGGATTGGTTAATCATTAAAAGCGGAAGCTGGGGTGAAACATCAAACCTGACTGGTCCCCGTCAAGCCCCCGTCCCCTTACCCCCTATGCCAAACAGACGGATTAAAGCACAGTGTGCGTGAAGCAGACGCCCAAATGAGGAACACTCTGCCTTCTGCCACCAGCCGGTCAAGCACCTCGTCCGTCGCCTAGGAGAAGCCGCCCCCCCCCCCCCCCCCCCCCCCCCCCCCCCCCCCCCCCCCCCCCCGGACCAGCGGGGGGTTTTTTTTTTTTTTACGATACAGAATGATTACCGGGAGTCACGAGGCTCGTAACGATGAGAAACGACGAGGTCGCTGCAGGTACACGCATCGTCATGGTTACGCAGACGGGCAGTAAAGCGGCGCCAAGGCCCGAGCGCGGAGCGGGACGCGAGCCGGAATAAATAACGGGCTCCGGGTCTCCGGCGACGCTGTGGCGCGGACGCGCGGCCTCTGAAACACGGCTCCCGCGCGCTGAATAATACATGAGGCGGAGATATACGCGAGGGCGGGACCGGGCCCGAAACATGACCCCCGCGGTGCGGCGTCGACAAACTCCCCCGTCTCTCCTATCGCGGCGCGGTGGGAACCGCCCGGCTAGCGCCGGCTAACGCCCAGCTAACGCTCGGCTAGCTCCTGGCTAACGCTCGGCTAACGGCGGGCTAACGCTGGGCTCAAATCCAAATGCAATCAAAGCCTAATCCGAACAAACGACCCGCTAATTAGCCCGCTTACCTGCCGCCTTAGCGGCTTAATGGCGCTCCCGCCGCTACGCAGTCTCCCGCCCGCACGGACCACGGGCAAATCTATTCGCTCAAGCTGTTCCGTTTTGCTTGGGTTCCCTGTAGGACACCTGCATTGACTGCACGTTGGGATTTGGGGGTTAGGACCTTTACAAGCACTGTAGATGATTTCTCCATTTTCAGGTTCAATTGGGGGGGAAAAGTCTATTGCCACGTTTCCCAAAACGATTGCTTTTACTGACCAGCATGTTGTATCGACTAACTTGGTTAATCGTATCCATGAGAGAACAGCGGATTTTATTTTAGTGCTGGCAACAGAAAGAGTCATTTTCGTGGGGAGATTTGACAAATTGCAACTGCTTTAGTATGTGTTCAGACCAGCTATTTCGCACTGTCCCGTTTGGATTGAGCCAATCACAGGAAACAAGGTTTTGAGGTCGTAAAAACGCACACCAATGGAAATACAGCTTGCTGAATTTCAGTGGAAAGAGACCAGGTAACAACATTATCTGACTAAAGGCTGTGCGAAGACCCATGAATCCTCGTTGGATTGGCTGGGTAGACGCCAGCCTGGAAAGTACAGGACAGGAAATAGCATGGTGCATGTACAAATCACCCTGTATGTAGGCAATAGTGCATACACACCCTGTATAATACATGCAATGCTATGCTTTATAAGATTACCATTTAAACAAATTACACCATTACTCCCTACAATATAAGTTGGTGATGAATTCCACTTTTCTTTTATACAAGTACATATACATCAGCGTTCCTGCTCTTGGGGACTTGAGTGTATACACGATTGACCGCTTGTCCAAATCACAACCTGTCAAAGTGGTGTTCTTTTAACGTCAGCTTTAAATCAGGGTGCAATATGGCCATTTTACCATTTCTCTTGCCTCAAGTTCCCATAATTCATTGCAAAGTCTTTGGCTGTGATATCTATGAGCTGTTGGTGAAATGCCTGATGGGAATGGTATTACGAAGCCAAACTGGAAGACTGTTCATCTGAGGCCAGCAGAATCTGAGAAATGATCAAAGCTTATGAAAATTAATCGAGCTGTATATTAGTTAGATTACTGCAACAATAAACAGGAGTAATCAATGTAAAATGTGAACATTAAAGTCAGCAGGTTTGTTATGGCTCGATCGAGCCCTCTCTCAAGGAATACACACGCCGCATTTTAGCCTCACACTAAAGTTGGAAACTTGTGTACGTGCGTTTGTGCGTGAATGCATGTTTGTGTGTATGCGTTTGTATACAGTGTGTGTGTGTGTGTGTGTGCGCGTGTGCTTGTGTGCCTGTGTATGTGTGTCTGGACTGACTGACTTGCGGTGGACTGACTGACATGCTGTGGACTGACTGACTTGCGGTGAACTGACTGACTTGCGGTGGACTGACTGACTTGCGGTGAACTGACTGACTTGCGGTGGACTGACTGACTTGCAGTGGACTGACTGACTTGCGGTGGACTGACTGACTTGCGGTGGACTGACTGACGGACTTGCAGTGGACTGACAGACTTGCTGTGGACTGACTGACTTGCGGTGGACTGACGGACTTGCGGTGGACTGACGGACTTGCTGTGGACTGACTGACTTGCGTGGACTGACGGACTCGGCGCTGGTAGCGGCTGACAGGCAGCCTGTGGAACTGAGGGCTGCGCAAGTGCGCGGGTGCGCTGCAGATATAGCGCCCTGCAGCTATTCTTCGGCTCTCTTCCTTCCCGCCGCCCCCACCTTAATCCAAAGCTCTCAGTCCGCTGGACGCTGATGCACTTTACAAAAAACACTGCGCTGCGGTGAGCTGGAAAACTGGATAAGACAACGATGAACAATCGCGCTTCGCGGATGGACGTGGCCATCGCGGCACCTGTCCCTCTACAGCATCTATCTGGGTGGTTGAGCCGCAAATGTTTCAGCAGTGCTAGTTTAACTTAGCCGGGTGTGAAGCTGAACAACTTGTTAGGGTTGCTGTACCTGTTATTACATTGCATTACATTACATTACAGGCATTTAGCAGACGCTCTTATCCAGAGCAACCTACACAACTTTTTACATAGCATTTACATTGTATCCGTTTATACAGCTGGATATATACTGAAGCAATGCAGGATAAGTACCTTGCTCAAGGGCACAGCGGTAGTGTCCTTTAGCTTACAAGACCAACTCCTTACCAATTATACTACACTGCCGCCCTGTTATGACCCAGTCAAGGTCAGACTGTAACAGGAAAAATAAAGAATAGGGAACTGAGTGGGGAATGGGTAACGAGAATAAAAGCCGCAAATCGACAATCAACTCCAGTCCCTCCCTGCCTATTCAAAATTAACTATACTGTCTAGCTGGGTAAGGGGGCAGGGAGGGGGGGGGGGCTTGCATGCTGAGCTTAGGGTTGCTTAATCTGCAGGCTGGGACCAAGACTCCAAATAGCGTAGCCCCAATGGAGGTTTATATTTCCACCCAGAGTCACCTTCAGAAAACAACAAAATAGTATCTTGATGGATGGATTTGTAATGCAGCTGGGAAAACTCTGACAAACCTATACGGAGTCACTATACAGCGAGCAGAGGGGAAAAACTAGAGTCGAGGTCAAACACATGAAATATGCCGGGCAAACAATCTAGAAAGGGCTAAGGCAAGAACTGGAGTCGAACAGAACGAGTCGTCTGTCAAACGCAGAGTCTAATCTGCAAACAAATCAGAAGGGCTGGACGAGAATTGGAATCGAACGAAATAAGGTCAAACGCGCAAAGTCAAATGAAGTAATCACTCTCCGCAAACAAGTACCAACTGCAAAAATCAAAGAGCTAGTCTCCACTGGCGAATGACGAACGGCGGCTCTTTCGAACCGAGAAGCCGGGACGGAAACGGCCAGTCAGACGACGAAACAGAGTAATGAGACACGCCAACCGAGGCGAACGTGAACACAAAAACTTACGACGGAGGTTGTAACCGTACCCCTGGGGAACAGAGCTAGTCATTCCGGCACCGGAAGCCTGCGGAAGGCCCCGGAAACCGAGCCGCGTCGGTCGGGTGGAGGATGAGGGCGGGAACTCGGCCGGGGAAGCTCGTTGGCGGAGGGGCTGGACGGCGGCGGCGGGACTAGCGAGCGAGCGCGTGCGTGACGGGGGCGCGCGCGGGCGAAACCCGGTTTCTGTCGCCTGAGCTCCGGACGTGCGTTCCTGAAGTCCGCGGCGAGCGGCGGCGTCTCTGTTCTCACGCTGATGCATTCTGGGAGCTCGCGCTGGGAGAGACAGAAAGAGACCCCCGGGGGAGGTGTGGGGGAGGAGGAGGGGGGGCGCGCGCAGAGCGGAGAGAGAGAGGTGAGAAACTTCCGGCAACCGCTCTGCGTTCTGGCAGCCCTGCGCGGGGAAGCCGACGGGATAAAGATCACCCAGGGGTCCTGTGACTCGGCGATAATGGGGGGGGGGGGGGGGAGGGCGGCCGCAGTTATTCAGACATAATCGATGGCAGGCAGGTTCATGGAGCTGTTCCTAGCCCGGGGAGGGAGGAGGGGCGGGGGGGGGGGGCGGGGGGGGCGAGGGGTGTGGACGTGAGGAGAGTGTGTGAGGCTTTAAAAAGTCCAGAAAATGATCACACTTCAGCAAGGGAGGGAACCCCCTTGGGCTACAGATCTGAAGATGCCATCAAGACTCATGAACGCAGTTCAAACACAGACAGAATAACCAGAATAACAACAACAACAAAAAAATAATTATCATTATAATTATCATCCTCATAATAATAATGATGATGAATTATGATGATAATGATGATGGTTGTTGTTTTCATTATTATTGAGGATATGATAATGTAAATTAAACTTTAAAATTCAGCTGAAACTGACAAAATGGCCAGTGTATATGCTTCATACAGTCACATTAAATGTATAGTGTAGTTATACAGGTTTAAACTAACTGACACTACTACTACTACTACAAATAATAATACTAATACTAATAATAATAATAATAATAAACTTGAAATTGTTTCCACAATTGGAATTTGTTTTGGTAATTGGATCTGTATAGATTGTCAGCTTCTAGCCTAAAGACAACAGGCCACTGAATTAAAATTGTTATTCAGTCGGGAGTAATTGAGTCAAACAAATTTTTATTACGATGGAGAACGTTGAAAAAGGTTTACTAAAAACAAGCAGATAATGAAAATAAGACTGGACAGCCCTGAAATACGCACCAGGAGAAACGGACAAGCCCTGCTTGCGGCTCATTGCTGTAAGGGTTCGTGGAGAGATAGAAGAGTAAAAAAAATTATATATGTGGATGTGTAATATGTACAACAGCTAAGACGGTGTGGTAACTAACACATCCAGGATTTTCGATGTTCTCCTGATTTCTTAATGACAAATCCAGAAACACTGATCTTCAGACCCAGAACGTCTCAGTCTGAGGCTGAGGACTTGCTTATGTCATAAAAACGCATTAAAGATCTTTTGACCTCTTTTGACAGCTGACAGATGTAGAGAACGTTCCGGAGCGAAGCCAAACCCTTGTGGACGCCAAAACGTTCAGGGTCAGAATATCGGGGTTTCCTTATTAATCTGGAGAGAAAAAAAATCCCGTCGCAGAAATATGATTTTGGGGCGTGGCGGGTTGCCGGGCGCGGAGGAGACGTAAAGTTTACAAACGAGCGGCGACAGACGCGACCCTGTCCCGACCTGGCCTCCTTGGGGCGGCTGTCGGCGTTTCGGTTCTATGATGAAGAGCCTATCAAGGGCGGGCCGATCAGGCTAATGGCCGATATCAATCCTTCTCTTCCTCCTTTTCTCCGCGCGTTTTTGCTAACGGTGCGCCCGCTAGCTCCTCGACGCACAGGACCACAGCCGGCGCAGATCAGCAGCCAGGCCCAACACCAGCTGTTACACCGTTAGCCGTTAGCAACAAGGCAGCAGAGTATAATGTGCGTTCAGTTGCATCCTGCTCTGCTCGGGGACTTTGTGCTGCTTCGTGCCGGAGGAAAATGGAAAGGGGCTTCGTACTTTTGTTATGTGTGCTTTGTTTTGACTCTCCCTTGTTGTTTTGTCTGTGTTGTGTTTTTGCCACCAAGACCTGATTGGCGGATTCTGACTGGTTCTGATTGGAGTCACCTGGCCCAAACCTGGGATGCCTTCCTTTTGTGTCAGCGCTCCTGGTGGTTTTTTCTGCCTTCACGACCTACAGGCGTTTCACTTTTTCATGTATTTTACTTTTGTTTACATAAACTTCTTTCTTATTTGCGACTCATTGTCTCCTTACATTTTTACATTGCGGAAGTGACTGTAACATCTTACACCAGGACTCTCGAACTCTCGAAAGGTGTGCTGACACTTCAACGACTTAAGAATAAGCACTTGAGTGCAGGAACACATAAAAACCAGCAGACACAGCAGCCCACCAGGATTTGAGCTTGTGATCCCTCCCCTTGACCAGCTCTGGTCCAGGAGAGCCGCAGCATCTGCTGGGGTCCCCAACCCTGGTCCTGGGGCGCCGCGGGGCCTGCTGGGGTTCCCGACCCTGGTCCTGGATGGTCACAGGTGGACCCCAAGGAGAGATGCTACCGCTAATGGGGACCCTAAATAAATAATGACATACATCCCACTCCAGGGCCACGGTCGGGGACCCCTGCTGTAGAGCTAATGTCATTGCTGCCGCAGCAAGCACCACCTCCCCTAGCATTACTCCCTCTCCTGCCTGGGGCCAGCGCCCCCCGGTTGGGGCCGTCGCCGTGGAGTTAGCCGCCTTTGGGAAACCCGACGGCGGATTTACGGCGCCGGCGGCCCCTGCTCGGCGGCCGTCCCTGGACGGCGCGACACGGGGAGCCGCCCGCGTCCCGGCGAACTCGTTTTACGACGAGTCACCGGCTGGCCAATCAGAAGCGGTCCGGGGAGCGCGGCGTACGCGCATCAAACTGAGCCTCATTCGCCAGGGCGGAGGCCGCCGGCGCCGGTTAGCAGCTGCGTGCGTTAGCGGCGACCGAGCCGCCGTTAAACCGGATCCCTCCACCCCCCCACTACTAACTCCCCCCACCCCCACCTCCAAACGAAGGCCTGCCCTCCCCCCCCCCCCCCCCCCCCTTCAGCCAGCAGATCTCCTCCTTTCCGTAAGCCCCGCCAGGGGAGGAGAAAGCCAGAAGGAGCCGGGCTCACACGAGAACCCGTAAAACAAACTTGACTCCTCTTAGCTCGGCCTGGCGCTGGGCCCCGCCCCCTCGTGATGCGAGCGACCCGGCTCTCCGCTCTGCGTACCCCATTTATAACGGGTGCCACCTGAGCCCCCCCCCGCGGTGGGGCGAGCGGTGTTTCCACACCCCGGCGCCCGCTCCCTCGCCTCTAATCCTCGCCCGGGTCATTCTTCACGGTGGCAGCCAGGCCGCTAGCCGCCGGCTACTTACCATTCTGTCACATTCATCCTTGGGGATGTTATTATTATTTTGTATGTGTGTGTGTGCGCGTTTGTGTGTGTGTGTGCTCGTGTGTGTGTGTGTGTGTGTGTGTGTGTGTGTGTGTGTGTGTGTGTGTGTGTGTGTGTGCGTTTGTGTGTGCTCGTGTGTGTGTGTGTGTGTGTGCGGGCGAGCATGCAAGCATTTGTCACATTGTTTGTGATTTAGAATCCAACAATTATGAAAAGTACACGTGCATATGTGATGATGATTATTATTACTGCAGTTGTTTTATTATTATTGTTGTTGTTATTAGTATTATAAACCATTAAATGAATTTGCTACTCCTGTCCAGCACTCCCTACATGCTTATCGCATATTTTGCATTTTCCAAGAACATGTAGGCACATAGCAGCACGCGCGCGCACACACACACACACACACACACCAGAAAAGAAATATTGCTTCTGCGTTTCCAAGACGGTGAGCCATAAAAAGAAACATTACACTAACATATGCTTCCATTCTTGCTGCATAACTGCTTTTGTGAGGCAATTTTCTGTGTCTTACTACGGGCTACCCCAGGGGTCCAAACCCCTGGTACTGGAGACCCACAGGGGATGCTGGCTTTTGTTTTTCGCCTTAAAATCAGCAGCCAATTCAGATCCAAGAAGTCAGGTCTGAAGTCAGGTGAGATGGACTGTCCGTGTAATCACTTGATGTAATTAATCGGATGCAGTTCGCCAGGTAGCAAAAATCACCCCAGGACCGGGGTTTTGGATCTCTGGGCTCGCCCACAGTCACGCAAACAATCCCTCAGCCAATCAGCACTCAGCCGCCGGTACCAAATCGCACCCAAATCCCCAGCCGGGCTAAACGAGGATTATCTTATCGGCTGCGGTTACGCAAGACCCCCTTTCCCAAAAAAAAATGCGCCTGACGGAGGGGAAATGGATCGCTCGCTCGAGGGGAAGGCATGCGGACGGGCGAGAGCAGCAGCTCCCCCCCCGGGGCACGACCGCAGGAGCGCCGAACCCACCAAACCCGCCACTCGGCCGTCGAGTGGTTACCGTGGCGATTCGGCGCCCGGATCGCCGGAAAGGATGGCACGCGCGACAAGAGTTGAGTTTCAGGTCCCACCCAAAGAGACGCATATCAGTTGCTATCGCTCGGCTCAAACTGCCTGTTCAACCAGCCAGTCCAACTACCTCAGACCGTAACCGGCCCAGCCTATTCAGTTTGCCCTGATAGATCACTCATTACATTGCTGATACCAGTCAGTCTTATCTATCTCTCTATCTTATCTATCATATCTATCATATCTTTTCTATTACACTGGGCCGGCTAGTGGAGGAGAGGCTACAGCTCGCCAGATTCCTCCTGAGATTTCTTCCCACTGGGGAGTTTGTTTTTTTTTCTTTCTAGGCACCGTTTCAGGGTTTTTTCTTCCCCCCCGGGGAGTCTTGTTTACTTTAACTGCCTGCTTTTCAGGGGGGGGGGGTTCAGGCCCAGTTTTCCTCCCTGTATGTTTGTGGCGCTGTCTCTGTAGAAAGTGCAATCCAACTAAAATTGAATTAAATTGACCGGGATGAAAAGAAAACGAACAAAAGAATTCTCTTTCCGGCGGTTTTCTGGGCATTTTCTCACAGCAGAATCTTACAGGGAGCCCTCGTG